>VZQC01000962.1:4126728-4281456 GCA_009823505.1 Rhizomys pruinosus
ACCCCACCCCACCCTACCCACCCAGATCATGCATTCTGCCATAACTTTCTGCATCTTTTCTGTTTTTTTTGTTTGTTTTGTTTCATTTTTTTTAAAATAAGTGATAATTTGTGAGTAAAGCATCCTTCATGTAAAACCAATTTGCGAGCAGTTGTGCCCAAAACCACACAGCTCATTGGGTCCCACCAGTCCAGCAGGGGGGGCTTGTATGTTCCATCAAGTTGATCAAATAGTGTCCAGTCTATATGTTGTAGTTTCACCATTCACCCCAATCGCAGCCCTTACATTCTACCACACCTCCTCTTCTGCAGATTGTTCCCTAGGCTTAGAAAAAGGGGCACAGGTGGATGAGAAGCAAAACAGTCTACTTTCTCTTGGAGCTGTTGTCTTGGTCTCCTAGTCAATTCTGGCTGTTTCAGGAAAAGGAAATTAAAGGAGTTCTGATAGGAAAAGAGGAAGTCAAGCTATCCCTTTTTGCTGATGATATTAATGTCTACTTAAGGGATGCTAAGAACTCCACCAGGAAACTCCTAGAAACAATTAGGAGCTTCAGTAAGGTGGCAGGATACAAAATAAACCTAGAAAAATCAGTAGCCTTTCTCTACACCAACAGTAGGCAGCTGAAGAAGGAATACAAGGAGACCTTCCCACTCACAATAGCCTCAAAAACAATAAAATACCTAGGAAGGCTGAAGCTTCTTACCCACCTCTTCCATCCCTACTGGATCTTTCTCTGGCTTAAGCTTGACCAGGACTTGTGCATGCTGTCATAAAGTGCCCAGTTCACATGCTCAACAACACTGTTGTGTTCGGGAAGCAGGGTTTCCTTGTATTTACCTATCACCTATGGCTTTTACAACATTTCTACTCACCTCTTCCACAATGAGCCCTGAGATATGGGGGAGAATTTGTATAATAAGTGACCCATTTAGGGATGGTCACTCCTCAGTTTCTTATTCTCTGTACATTGATCAGTTGTGGGTCTACATGTTAATCAAAGTCTACTCTAAGAAGCCTCTCTGGATCTAGGCATGGTGGCACAGGTCTGTTATCCTCACACTTGGGAGGCAGAGATAGACCTGCCATCTCTGTGAGATGGAGACCAGCCTGGTCTAAATGGTCGGTTCGAGGCCTGATATATCTCAAGAAAAACAGAGGTACCTTGCCCAAGTCATGAAAACAAGCCACCATTAAAAATGAAACGGTGAGATCAGGACCTGCTAAATTTGTCCTTATTTGTTCTATAAATTTTTTTATGTACTGTCTTTAGCAATAGGGTCTTACTGGGATGCTTTAATGAGTAACCAAAAGCAAGAACAATGGCCAGTATTATTGGAGGGGCTATGGGCCTGCTAGTCAACAGCATTTAAGAGGGAGTCCATTTCTATTATTAGACTTTTACTTTGCTGTCCTGGTAGTGGCAGTGTTCCTCCATTGTAGGCTAATTCCATTTAAACAAATACTAGATTGCAGATACATTTATTTTAAGAAGATTCTACATTAGTAGAATGCCTTTTTCAAAAGCCTTTAAGTCTAGTTATCCTTTCTCCTACTCCCTCCTCTCTCCTATCCTCCTTTCCTCACCCCTTTTAACCCTTTCTCTCCCATTAATCTCCTCTTCCCCCATTTTATTCCTGCGTTCTGTCTCCTAGTTAGATGAAATATATCAATTTTCTAATTGACACACACATATCTACAGATGCAAAGTCAGCATCCACTTATGAGAGAGAGCATTTGGTGTTTATTTTGGGGACTGGATTATGCCTCAACATGAGATGATTGTTTCCTTTTCCATCTATTTACTTGTGAATTGTATAATTTAGTTTTTCTTAATAGCTGAATATGTATAACTCTACCATGCCTTTATCCTCCATTCTTCAGTTGATGGTGAAGGGAACTAGCAGGCCGTTTAGAGCAACTCCATTTCTTCAGAGAAAAACTCCATTTTGTGTTAAAGAATACTTGGAAATGGTGTCATTTTGCAAAAAGCTGACTGGGCAGGTAGGTGGTGCTTATTCAGACAGATCCTTGAACCAGGTGTCAGCAGGGAGGTTGCAGAACAATGGGGATGGATTGCAAAGGCAATAAAATAGGTCAACTATGGGGTAGGGGAACAAGAGAGTCAACAGCAAAGGAATGGGTCAACAAAGATAGTAGGAAAGGGGTGAGTCAGCAGTGGTCTCACAGGAGAGGAGACCATCCCCCCTGCTCTCTGAGACAGCAGAAGAAGAATGGAACCATAAAGCTAGTCACCTATAATAGTCTCCTGCAATAACCCCAGTAATAACTAACCTAAAGCCTATCAGGATGTGGTTTTTGCCTTTAAAAGCTCCAGTATAGAATTTCTCGAGGTCACTCTCCTACCTGCATTTAGTGAGAGAGTGGACCTTGATGCCTTGGTTATCAATCCAGCCTTTTTTTTTTTCTAAATCAACTTCTCGATTGATCTTTTTTTCTAAATAAACTTCCTGAAAAGCAGCTGCCTGGCTTGCTGGTGATCTATTGGGGACCCCTGGACCCTAACAATAGATATCTGTGTTGTTTCCATTTCCTGGCTATTGCAAAAAGAGAAGCAACGGGTATGGGTGAACAGATGTCTCCGCAGAACTGGATGGAGTCACCACAGCAGTCCTAGCTTGCAGATGCATAATCCTACCATCTGTGTCACTGTCTTGCACCCAATGAGCTCTTATCATTGCACAAAACCTTTCATAGCCAAATTACACACTGGATCTCAGTTTAGAGTGGTCCCTTCTTTGGTAGGAACTCATCTTATTTCACTACTTAACCTTGCAAAGATACTTTTTCAAATATGTTCATATTTTGAGATTCTGTTAAACTTGACTTTTTGAGGGATGGAGCATTGGAACTATTCATTGCATTCAAGTGTGTAGGACAATTAGGTGTGATGAATGAATGACACACATACAGATTGGAAAGGAAGAAGAAAAGGTATTTGCAGACATATGCTGTACTTTAAATCTCTAATAATTTCCCAAAGTGCCATTTAACTGATATCTTCATAAATCATGTGACACGTAAGATTAAAATATAAATATCAATGAACAGTCAAAAATATTGTGAGACAAATTCTTTCTTTTAAACCATAAAAAGAATGAAAGAGTTGGGTATATAATGGACAAATGAGTGCGATATTTCCTTCACACCACTGCTGAAAGAATTTTTTTAAAAACTTACATAAAGAGAGACAATGATCCATTGACGTTTTAAAGGATTTAAAAAAATTTAATGGCAAAACTCTGCATTGTTACCTGCAGAGTCAACACAATTTCTCTTAATATGCCCACTTGCCTTTTATTTTGTGTACAATAGCTGTGGTTGTCAGGTGGCAAGAACCCTCCGGAACAAAGGGAAGACAATGCAGCCTGGTCTGTGCCTGAGGGCCCATACACAGTTCTGCCTGTAGGGATCAGGTAGTATGGGACTCCTAATCAGAATATGTGCGGTCATTGTGGGAGACAAAGAAGCATACCTGTAAAGGGGAAGTAATAAAGTATAAAAGCTGGTCTCTGCTTTGTTTCAGGCTCAGACTTTTGAGAGCAAACCCAGGAAGCCAGGCTCTGGTGGGAATAAACTGTTTTGTGGAAATAAAATACTTGGTGTGTCCTCTCTCCCTAGGTAGAACTGCAACAATCTTATTACTGTAAAAATGCAAAACCCTAAACATTCAAATAAATTTTATAAAGGAATAGTCAAGTTGAATTCTCTTATTTTCTGATTTCAAAGCTTAATATAAGGGCACATTGATTAATGAATTTCAGAATCACTATACATCTGAATATACACATATCTTTCCAAAATTTACAGATCATCTATTCATTTTGAATCAGTGACTTAGATGCAAGAGATAAAAAGGACTACCTTGTGGCTAAAATATATACAAAATTTAATTCCCGAGTAAATTTGTGATTAACATTCACTCATAGAGCAGGACAATTTCATTAGCAAATATTAAAATGAACACTGTTCATCATAGTTGATCACCAGAAGACATTATTTCTTTTAATGTACATTGTGTATATTCAGTGTGCATTGTATTGTTTATGTTAGGACTGCAATCAGTGTTTTTCAGACATGACAGCACTGTTACACATAACTCACCATTGTCACTGCATACACCGGAATGCCCAAGATAAAGCCAGGTAGAGTTCCAACATGAACTAGGGAATGCATAAACCCCTAACAGGCTGAGGTGCTATTGGCAATAGATGGCTGTGACAGAAGAGGGAGCCAGTTCTCATCTGAGCCATGGCCTTGCTAGCTTGGCCATGTGCCAATAGGTAATCCTATCCCATGTACAGATTGCCAAACCTAATTGAACTTAGTAAGTCATGAAAAAAAGGACATGAAATTGGCAGGGACATGGTAGATGGGTCGGGAAGGAACTGAGGGGGCGTGGGAGCTGCCTATGTTCAAAATGTTTTGTACACATGTATGGCATCCATAAAGAATAAGTGAAAATATATGAAAGAGTAATTGGATGACTTACAGAGAACTTTGAAAACATTAAACTACATAAACCTTCAAAAATAATTTAAAACCTTTAAAATCATATCAAAAAAGAAATAGCTTTTTTTCTTCTTTTCTCTTTTTAAATTAAAAAAAAAATTTGTATTTTTTTTATTTATTTCTGAACGTGTATCAATGTACTATGTGCATGCAAGTTTGTGCACCCGTGTCGTGCAATACCGCGGAGGTCAGAAGAGGGTGTTGGATTCCCCTGGAACTGGAGTTCTCCTGGAACTGGAGTTCCGGACGGTTCTTGGCCACCATGTGGGTGCTGGGGATCGAAGCCGGGTCCTCTGCAAGAGCGGTGGGCGCTCTTAACCGCTAGGCCATCTCTCCAGCCCCTTAAAAATTTTTCTGTGTATGAATGTACTGTCTGCATGTAGGTTTGTGCACCCGTGTCGTAAAATGCTGAGGAGGTCAGAAGAGGGTGTCGGATTCTCCTGGAACTGGAATTAAAGACGGTTCTCAGCGGCCATGTGGGTGCTGGGGATGGAACCCCGGTCCTCTGCAAGAGCAGTTGGCTCTCTTAACTGCTAGGCCATCTCCCCAGCCCCTCTTCTTTTCTTATATTCAGGTAGATTATTGCAGCTACCCATGTCTGGCTCTGCCTCAGAATTTGAATAATTCCCTTTTTTTTTTTTTTAAATTAAGGAAGTATCAACAGACATATTCAGCAGTCACCAAAGGAAGAATCTCTGTTAAATACATGTTGAAAATAGGACACTGGTTATGGTCATTCTCATCTCTCCACATACAGGGACTCTCAGGTATGTACAAGAAATGATAAGATTAACTGATTCTAACACATTAATTATAGATATAAGTAACCAGGCATCCATGGGAAGTGTGTATCCATTGGGCTATGACCAAAGGCAGTCTGTCTCTCTGTGGATTACAGGGTTTTATCTCTTATCACCAATGGATAGAACAGTGATATATTTTGTCTCACTGATATCTATACTGACAGTATCAGGATTGGTCAAGGATTTCAGGAAGACAGGGAGAAGAGGATACACAGATATAGCTGAAGGAAGATGTGTATAAATGAATTGTGGATGCATTCATATCAGTGAGATTGTATAGAAAGCCCAGGCATAAGTTTTTACATTATATTTTATTGTTTTGGGACAATAGTAGCAATAAAATATGTGATAAATAAAAAAGTTCAACAAATGTGGTTTGTTCAACAGAATAGAAACACGAATAAATGAGTTGTACCTTCATCTGTACCATGGAGAAAATTAACGGAATCTGCATCTCTTATCTAAATGTGTAAACTACAGATACTGAACTCTATGAAGAAAAATGTAAGTGGACACATTTGCAGTCTGGTGTTAGGTGATATTATATATGACACTGAAATTATAAAGAAAAATAAGAAGAAAAATAACTGGATCTCAGAAAGGCATTAAGGAATTTAAATCATGCCATTAAGGAGTAAGGATACAGTTCACAAAGTGGGGGAAAATGTTTTCATATGATATATCATAGAGAATCTGTGCCCAGAATATGTGATAATGTTTTAAAAATCAGATGGTCAGAAGACAGATAGATAAGTAAAATATTTTAAAATAATAAGTGAAAGGCTATGGCAGAACATTTTTAATTAATTAATTTATTTATTTATTTATTTATTTATTTTGGTCTTTTTGAGACAGGGTCTCTCTGTAGCCCCAGCTGTCCTAGAACTCGCTCTGTAGACCAGGCTGGCTTTGAACTCACAAAGATCCACCTGCCTCTGCCTCCCAAGTGCTAGGATTAAAGGCGTGCGCCACCACGCCCGGCAGCAGAACATTTTTAATGCAGAGGAAATGGTGAAGAGGCAGAGGTATGAGGATCAAGAGTTTGAGGCAATCCTGATCTACACACTTTAGCTGTATGAGGTGACACATGTCAGTAATCCAGCCCTCAGTAGGTGGGAACAGTAGCATCAGGAGCTCTAGGCCATGCTCATATACATTGCAAAGTCGAGACCAACTTGAGCTCCATGAATCTGAGAGAGAGAAGAGAGAGAGGAGAGAGAGAGAGAGAGAGAGAGAGAGAGAGAGAGAGAGAGAGAAATGGGAATGTAAGAAGGAACTTCTTGAAAGCCACAACAGGAGAATCTAAAAACCATACATCAACAAGGAAAAAAATCAAACCCCTGCAATAAAACAATGACTTCACCACCTCTAGCAAGGATGTGAGGAGGAAGTCATACAATCTAGTATGTGGCTAGGACACTGAAGGGACCCCATTCTTAAGCATTTCTATTAGGAAGGCAGTACTAGGCAACTGCTCTGAAAAGCAGCTTGGCAGTCCTTCAGTTGTTGACAGAGAGTCACCATCCAACTCCGTGATTCTTTGCCTAAGCAGATCCCAAGAGAAATCACAGCTTGTGTCCACAGAGAAAACTTTCCATGAATATTTATAACTGCCTATTCACAACCACAGAAAAACATGGAAAAGACACAACTGCTCATCAGTTGATAAACGGATACACTGCTATGCGTCAGGCTTTGGTGTTGTCCAGTGGTGGATCATAAAATTGTCATGTGTTGATTTATGGTATATGACCAATGATAGCAACAGATTAAAAGAGATTCTGCAGGGGTTGAGGGATGGCCTAGTGGTTAAGAGTGCCGACTGCTCTTGCAGAGGACCCAGGTTCGATTCCCCAGCACCCACATGGCAGCTGAGAACCATCTGTATCTCCAATTCCAGGAGAACTCCAGTTCCAGGGGAATCTGACACCCTCTTCTGACCTCCTCGGCATTGCACGACACGGGTTCACAAACCTACATGCAGACAGTACATTCATACACATACAAAATAAATAAATAAAATAAGAAAATAGAAGAGATTCTGCAAAGACTCACCAAAGGAGCTGGAGAGGTGCTCAGATGTTGAGGGCACTGGCTGCTCTTGCAGAGAACCCAAGTTCAATTCCCTGCACCCACATAACAGCTAATGACTATCTATAACTCCAGGTCCAGGGGATCCTGACCCCCAATTCATGACATGGATCCACTTACATGCATCAGGCAATACACTTATATGCATAAAATAAAAATAATAAGTAAGATATTAAAAAGAATCATCAAAGGTTTCTCAAGATTTCAAGTGTAACTTTTAATGTAAGCCTCCTTACAAAATTTTACCCAGCTGAAGTTTTCTCATTCCAATTGTTTTTGACAGTTTGACACATAACTCAAATTCTATAAGCTATGATTATTTAGAATGTACAGGGTCTTAGTATATTCATGAGATGGTATAAACATTGCTACAATTGCAGCATCACCTCCTGACACATCCATTATTTACTCCATCTATATCATGTGATATTTTAGCCAATAAAGTAGAACAAATAACACAGGTTGAATCTTGAGAATACACTGTAAATTATCCAAAGAAATAGGTTATATGTTATATATGCAGTAAGTGCCTCTTACGATATTCTGCATCCATAAAATGTACACAGTAATTAAATCCAAGAAAGAGAAAGTCTTTTCCTGGTTCCAAGAGTAGAGCAAGGCTGCTTTTAGGGAAATTAAATGGTGTTAAAGTACAATGGTCTCTTCATCTTGTGACTAAGAGCCACTTTGTACATTTTAAATAGGCAGATGTGGTGACTGTGAATTATATGTCTTTCTGTAAAAATATTATAATTTAAAGGCATATCTGCAATGTTGAACACTACTTTGACAATTTTTATAATATCTCCCTCAATCAAGACATACTCTAGACTATTCCCTGACTATTTTGATTTCTTTGTTCTGAAGTAATTTTCCTTTTTCTAATAAATTTTCTCTTCATTTTAGTATATTTCTCTCAACTTGGCCTAATTTGCAAATTTCCCCTACTATTTACATCACTCTCAGAGAAAGTGAAGCTGTTAATTAAATTGGATTGGGTACAAGTCTCAGGAGACCCTCCCAGAAACCCCAACAAGGTACATTTAGATTTATCAATTCTTTTTGTTGTTAGCCTTTGATCAATTTACACTCTGGCATTGCTTTATAAAAATGACTTTATTTTTTGAAAATAGCAGCATATAAAATGTCTCTAGTGATTAGTACAAAGAAAGATAAGCAGCAACTTTTGAACATTTTAAATTAATTCCTATCCTATCTTCAGTTCACTCAAATCATTTGAGGATAACCGTACTTAGTAGATAACTTGAATTTTAACAGTTGTAGTTTAGAACTTCAGGGTTAGACAATAACTTGTCATCCAGGCACATAATTTTAATTTGTGTGTGTGTGTGTGTGTGTGTGTATGTGTAGATGCGAATCCATATGTATCTATGTATGTGTGTTTATGAGTGTGTGTGTTTGGATGTGTGGATATATGTAAATGTGTGTATATGAATCTATGTATGTTTGTTTATGAGTGTGTGTGTATGGATGTGTGTGGATATGTGTGTGGATGTGAGTCTATGTGTATCTATGTATGTGTGTTTATGAGTGTGTGTGTGTGTGTGTGAGAGAGAGAGACAGGTCACCTATCTTAAGCTTTCACTCATGTTTGTTTATGAGTGTGTGTGTGTGTGTGTATGTGTGTGGATATGTATGTGGATGTGAGTCTATGTGTATCTATGTATGTGTGTTTATCAGTGTGTGTGCATGTGTGTGTGTGTGTGTGTGTGTGTGTGTGTGAGACAGGTCACCTATCTTAAGCTTTCACTCATGTTCCCCCTCAAAGAGGAGAAAATGACTTTGCCTTGCCATGACTCAGGAAACAGCAGCTCTGAGACCTCCAAACTCTATTCCCAGCCTCTTCTCTGAATTACTCCAAACTAATTAGATCATCAGTGTGTATGTTGCTAGAGCTTAATTAATTAACACTCTAAACCCAGATATGAGACTATGTATTAGCCAACCAGAGTAAACTGGCATTGCCAATCATGGAACGCAATGCGTTATCTGCCCGCAGATAGATAGTACTTCATGCCAGAACCCGCAGCCTGCAGGTTCTGACATGAAGCACTATAAATAGCTGCTATTCCTTCATCCTTAGCAACATTACTGCCCAGCTAATCATAGTTTATGCCCAAGAAACTACAGCAACACCACTGCACTGATGAGGTGTGAAAGGTGGGTGGGGATACAGATTGCCTGCTGGGGTGAGCAACTCCAGTAAAAATGACCTCACCCCATCTGAAAGCTAATAGTTCCAAGAAAGAAAGTTCAGTAAGTAAAGGGGAGGACACTGTTCCATTCAGCTTCAATTCAGTCAGTGATGCCATTCCTACTTGGGAGGTACTGAAAACCAACAAGGGAAAAAGACTGGGGAAGCTTCTAATACTTCCTTCTCAGGATTGAGACAGGCACTCCCCTCTACACCAACCTCATGGAAAACAGGAAATGCACGTGGATCTGGGGTCCTTCCTTCCCCTCATCTATCAGAATCCACTGCAGAGTACCTGGCAGCTGTGTTCCATGGTCACACTCTACTGCCTTGAAGGGCCCAGCAGCTCCATAATCTTTGCTCTGTGCCCCCAAACTAGCAATGCTGCACTCTTTCTTTTTTTCTCCCTCTCTCTTTTTCCTTCCCTCCTTCTCTTTCTCTCTATCACTCTCTCACACACACATGGGCATACACACATACATGTGCACACACATACATATGCACACACATATAAATCAAGCACACTGCACATGCACATCCTCTCTTGATTGATAACACAGCAGAGAATTTTCTTGGGATGAACTGACACTCCAGAATCGCACATGTGCACTCAACACAGCTAGAATGGTTTTCTATATAAAAATGGGCCAGAGAGGCTTTGGGTCTCTCCTCTAGACTCTCCAAACTGTTTTGTGTCCAAGTTCAAGTCAGAGCAGCTGCCTTTTTTTGTGATGTTTTTTATTTGCTTGCTATTAATGCTGTATAGAAAATTATAAAACTCCTTTGAAGATCAAGAAGTAAAATGAAATTTCCCAAACACTCCTCTTCCATTCACTGTCTGGTTTCCTGGGTGCTTTTGTGGTGAAGGGGATGAGGAATATAATCATTGGAAACCAGCCATTTTCTCATATATTCATGCGTTTACTGCAACTCTATTAAGAATTATCAGTCTTAGCTGGGTGTGGTAGCGCACGCCTTTAATCCTAGCACTTGGGAGGCAGAGGCAGGCGGATCTTTGTGAGTTCAAGGCCATCCTGGTCTACAGAGCGAATTCCAGGACAGCTGGGCCTACAGGGAGACCCTGTCTCAAAAAGACCAAAAAAAAAAAAAAGAATTATCAGTCTTTTAATATTTCACTTGATACATCATTTTGATTACATTGAAAAAATACATTAAAATGTTCAGTGGTGTTCTAGTTTCCTTTCATTCGCTGTAACAAAACCAACTTGGGGAGGAAAGGGTGTATTTGGTTTGTATCTCCCCAGTAACAGTTTATCACCGAGGGAGCCCAACATAGGAACTCAGGGAAGGAACATGGAGGCAGGAACTGAAGCAGGAGGAATGCTGTTTCTTATTGGCTTGCTCCCCTGGCCCATGCTCAGGGATTATATAATACATCACCCACAGTGAGCTGAGCCCTCCCACATCACTCAACAATCAAGAGAGTACTCCACAGATGTGGCCACAGGCCACTTCAATGGAGGAACTTCCCCAATTGAGGCTCCCTCAACTCAGGAGTGTCAAGTTGACACAAAGCTATCCAGCACACAAGTGATCACTTCAAAATATGAGAGCTCTAAGTCCGGCATTGTATTTGGAAACATTCATACCCTGGTTGGTAAAGGCAGGTCCTTTCTGCAAGACTTTTCTTATCCTCCTTCCCCATCTAAATCATTCTTGTCTCCAATCACTTATCCAATACCAGAAGTCAGAACATTCCTAGGTCACCATGGCTTCTAACAGGTCTTCTTCATCTTAAATCACATGCTGTCTCTAGTAGATGAAAGGACATATCTTCTTCAATTTTCAGACTTGGTTCAGTTATTGTAGTATGTAATATCTACAGTAGTTTGGAAGGTTCAAGATTTAAAGTAATGTAGTTTCTTAGCTGTGTATGGACATACAAAAAGTAACAAATATTTATTACTATCTTCTGACTTGTAAAAGATTCAAATAAAAATAAATTTCCTTTCCACTCTACTTTGATAAAAGTAGAGAATACCTAAGATCAAGATTTCTAGACACAGAGCAGACATTTCATACTACAAAGATTCAGAATAGAAAAAAAATTGAGGAAATAAAGTTTAAAGGTGGAACTTGAGGCAAGATTTAATGGATGGTGGATAGGTTTGGGATGGAGGAGCCGGGACTGAGGGAGAAGACTGCCTTTTCCATCTAGAAGATCAGAGGAAATGATGGCCACATCATTATCAGATGTGGTATACAGCAAAGAACACTCCCTTGAACACAAAATATGACAACAAAGCCTTTCTTAGTCAATATAAACTGAAACTAGTCCATAGTTAAGAATCGTAACTTGGGCTCCAGACAGGTTCACAGTTATGGGCTGGTAAGTCAAGACAGAACTGCTTTGACCCTTGGGGTGCTCAACACCCACCCCCGGGACTTCCAGCTTGGGCTGCAGACAGGTGCATGGACTCAGTGATGTGCCAGTAAGTCAAGACAGAACTGCCTTGACCCTTGGTGACCTACCTGCCAGCAGGCCAAAGTAGGAACACAATCTTTCCCCACCCCCCACACTCCTACCCCCATCAACCTGGATGAGCTATGGTGCAGAGGACTTAGCAGGTACATTAGTGATTATAGTCTGTGCAGCCAACATTGAGGTGCTATAATCCAAAGAAACAAATAAACAAAGAAATCCATGTGCCAAAGACACAAAGGAAAAACATGGGAAAAGCTTGTAATAAATCCACACCAAATTCTACCAACACTACAGAAGATCCATACAATGAGATCTTGGAGGAAGGAAACTAATACACTGACCTTAGAAGAACAACTGAAGACATATTCAAAGAAATTGTAAAACTAAGGGGAGAGAATGAAAAACTCAAGAAGGACCTAGAGGGAGGTAATAACAAAGGTTGGAAAGAACTAATGGGAGAAAATAACAAACTCCAGAAGGAAGTATAAGCACTGAAAAGATCTCAGGCCAAAATGAAAAAAAGAAAATGACCAACAAACAAAGGACCTACAAGATGAGAATGACAGGCTCCAGAAGGAAGCAGAAAATCCAAAGAAATCACAGGATGAAGTGAAAAAGGAATTTGAACATTCATCCAATCGTCAGGAAAGGATGGGAAAAAGCCTTAGAAGCAGAATGGAAGAAGCAGAAAAAAGAATTTCAGACTTGCAGGATAATACGGTGCAACTAGAAAGCTCAAGAAAATATTATGAAAAAATAAAAATAAACAAGAGTGGAACAATAAATAAATAAACAAATATATAAATATATAAATAAATAACATAAATAAACATAAATAAATAAATGAATAAATAAATAAACAAAAAATAAATAAAAAATAAAAAAATAAACAGCAAATGTGGGACACTATGAAAAGACCAAACCTTTGCATCATAAGGATGAGATAATCCCAAGACAACACTATTGACCAGATCTTCAACAGGATAATAAAAGAAAATTTCCCCAAATTGAAAAAAGACAATCCCATACAAATACGAGAAGCACATAGAACACCAAATAGACAGGATCACCCACACCATATAATTGTTAAAACATTTGATGCTCAAAACAAAGACAAAACACTGAAAGCCACAAGTGAAAAACAAGTTGCACATAAAGGGCAAACCCATCAGAATTACAGTTGACTTCTCAGTGAAAACTATGAAAGCTAGAAGAACGTGGACCAAAGTATTCCCTGTGCTAAACTACTTTTGATGCCAACCCAGACTACTATACCTATCAAAAATGCCAGCTACAGTTGAAGGAGAAAGAAAAACCTTTTGCAACATGAACAAGATGAAAGAATACATGTCTAAGAAATCAGCACTTCAGAAAATCCTTGAAGCAATCCAAAGAACAGAGGAACAGAGCAACTATCCCTAAGCAATTAAAGACAGAAATCAACAAAAGCATAACAGAGTAAATACAAACCTAGACCAAGAATGCAAACAAAAAATAAGGTAAAAGGAAGCAGCACACATCTCTCAATAATAACCTTAAATACCAATAGTATAAATTCCCCAATCAAAAGACTTAGACTGCGAAAATGAATTAGAAAACAGAATCCTTCTACTACAAGAAACCTGTCTCACCCTCAAAGACAGACACCACCTTAGAGTGAATGGATGGAAAAAATATTTCAAGCAAATGGTAGCAAGAAACAAGCCAGAGTGGCTATTCTAATATCAGACAAAATGATCTCAACTAATCAGAAGAGACAAAGAAGGCCATTACATCCTTGTCAAAGGGACAATTAACCATGAAGACTTCACAATCCTAAATGTCTATGCACCAAACTCTGGTGCACCTAAATTTATAAACACTACTCTGCAAGACCTCAAGACACAGATTAACTCTAACACACTATAGTGGGAGACTTCAACACCCCACTGAGCCTCTTGGATAGATCAACTGGACAAAAAATAAACAGACAGACATCAGAACTGAATAATACAATACACCAAATGGACCTCACAGGCATCTACAGAATATTCCACCCAAACACCAGAGAATATACTTTCTACTCAGCACCTCATGGAAGATTCTCCAAAATCAAACACATACTGGGGTACAAAAGAAATCTCAACAAATACAAAAGGATTGAAATTATTCCATGCATTGTATCAGACCACAGTGCAATAAAGCTCAATATGAACACCAGAATAAGCTCAACTAACTACAAGAACAGATGGAGACTAAAAAACACAATACTGAACAATGGATAAGTCAAGGAAGAAATAAACAGTGAAATAAATGTATTCATGGAACTGAATGAAAAAGACAGTACAACACAACAAAACTTGTGGAATACTTTAAAAGCAGTCTTGAGAGGGAAATTTATAGCTCTAAGTGCCCCCCCCCAAAAAAAAAAACAGAAAAGGAACAAATAAATCATCTAACACTGTAGCTAAAAACACTTGAGAGACAACAACAAATCAAACCTAAACCCAACAGACAGGAAGAAATAACAAAAATAAGAGCAGAAATCAATGAAATAGAAACAAAGAAAACAATGCATAGAATCAACGCCTTTAATCCTAGCACTTAGGAGGCAGAGGCAGGCGGATCTATGTGAGTTCAAGGCCAGCCTGGTCTAAAGAGTGAATTCCAGGACAGCTGGGCCTACAGGGAGACCCTGTCTCGAAAACACACACACACACACACACACACAAAAAAAAAACAAAACAAGAATCAACGAATCCAAAAGCCATTTCTTTGAAAAGATAAACAAAATAAACAGACCTCTAGCCCAGTTAACCAATTTTAAAAAAAGGAAAAAAGAAAGAGCAACTCAAAATCAATAGTATTCCTGATGAAAGGGGAAACATCACAAGAGACAAAGTAAAGCTCTAGACAATCATACAAGAATACTTCAAAAACCTATACTTTACTAAATTTGAAAACCTGAGAGAAATGGATGATATTCGAAATCCTGGGAACCAACAAAACTTAACCAAAAAGACACTGACAGTTTAAACAGACCCATAATATTTGAGGAAATTGAGGATGTAATAAAAAACCTCCCAATTAAAAAAAAAAGTCCAGGCCCAGATGGATTCACAGCAGAATTCTATAAAACATTTAAAGAGATCCTTCAACCATTACTACTCAAAATATTCAGAAGGATACAAACCAAGGGAATTCTCCCAAATTTCTTCTACAAAGCCAGCATCACTCTAATAACAAAACCAGGCAAAGATACAACCAAAAAAGAAAGCTATAGACCCATCTCATTAATGAACATAGATGCAAAAATTCTCAACAAAATAATTGCAAATCACATACAGACCCACATCAAAAAGATCATCCATCATGACCAAGTTGGATACATAACAGAGATGCAGGGATGTTTAAACATACATAAATCAATAGATATCATAAAACACATAAATGGACTGAAAGACAAAAACCACACAATCATCTCAATTGATGCAGAAAAAGCCTTTGACAAGATCCAGCATCCCTTCATGTATAATGTCCTAGGGGGAATAGGACTGAAGGGAACATCTCTCAACATGATCAAAGCCATATATAGTAAATCCACTGCCAACATCATCCTAAATGGAGAAAAATTGGAACCATTTCCCTTAAAGGTGGGAGCCTGGCAAGGCTGCCCCTTATCGGTATTCCTCTTCCACATAGTGCTTGAAACACTTGTTAGGGCAATAAAACAAGAGAAGGAAACTAAAGGAATACTAATCAGAAAAGAAATTAATCTATCTGTTTTTGCAGATGATATGATAGTTTGCCTAAGGGATATTAAAAACTCCACCAGAAAATTTCTAGAAACAAATAAGAGTTTCAGTAAAGTGGCAGGATACAAAATTAACCTGGAAAAATCAGTAGCCTTTCTTTACATCAACAATAAACAAGTGGAGAAGGAATATAAGAAGACCTTCCCACTCACAATTGCCTCAAAAATAATATAATAAAATTCCTGGGAATAAACCTAACCAAAGATGCCAAAGAACTCTATAACAAAAATTTTAAACTCCTGAAGAAAAAGATTGAAAATGACATAAAAAATGGAAAGATCTTCCATGCTCATGGATTGGAAAAATCAATATAGTAAAAATGTCAATTTTACCCAAAATGATATACAGATTCAACACAATCCTAATCACAATCCCCATGAGCTTCTTCACAAACATGGAAAAAAAAAATCCTTAAATTCATTTGGAAAAACAAAAAACCCTCAATAGGTAAAGCAAACCTGAGTGAAAAATGCAATACAGGGGGAATTGTTCTACCAGACTTCAAAGTATATTACAGGGCCATAGTCATAAAGACACCCTGGCACTGGCGCAAAAGCAGATCCCTTGACCAATGGAACAAAACTGAAGATCTAAACTTGAGCTCATACAATTTCAGCCACCTCATATTTGACAAACAGGCAAAAAAGCCTCAAAGGAGGAAGGATAGCATCTTCAGCAAATGGTGCTGGCAAATCTGGATCGCCATTTGTAGAAGAACAAAATTAAATCTCTACAGCTCTCACCCTGTGCAAAATTCAACTCCAAGTGGATCAAAGATCTTAACATGAAACTTGAAACCTTGAAGGTGACAGAATAAAAAGTTGGCAACAACCTACAAGACATAGGTGTAGGAAAAGACTTTCTAATTCAGACAGCAGCTGCCCAGGAAATAAGGTCAACAGTTGACAAATGGGACCTCATCAAACTCAAAAGCTTCTGTACAGCAAAGGAAACAATCAAGGAATTGAAGAGAAAACCCACAGAGTAGGATGAATCTTCACCAGTGATTCATTTGACAGAGTATTAACATCAAGAATATATAGACTACTCAAAAAAACAAAGAAGTAAGAAAACAAATGACTCACTCAAAAGATGGAGTAAAGAGCTAAACAGAGGCTTCACCAGTGAGGAAGTAAAGATGGCTGAGAAACATCTTAAAAAGTGTTCAACATCATTAATAATTAAGGAAATGAAAATTAAATCCATTCTCAGACATCATCACACTCTTACACGACTGGCTAAGATAAAAAACACAAAAGACACCAAATGCTGGAGAGGTTATGGAGAAAGGGGAACACTCATCCACTGCTGGTGGGAATGTAAACTTGTACAACCATTATGGAAAGCAGTGTGGAGAAACTTAAAGAGTCAAAATGAGCCTCCCATCTGACCTAGCCATACCATTCCTGGGTATATACCCACAAGACTCATGCTACCACAAAGATACATGCATGTCCATGTTTATTGCAGCTTTCTTCAAAATTGGGAAGAGCTGGTACCAACCCAAATGGCCCTCAACTGATGAGTGGATGACAAAAAGTGGTACATCTACACAGTGGAGTACTCTTCAGCAGTAAAGAAGGATGGCATCATGAACTTTGCAGGCAAATGGATGGAACTCTAAGCCATTATGCTAAGTGAAGTAATACAGTCCTAGATAAACAAGTGGTGAATGGTCTCCCTTATTTGTAGATGCTAAAACCAAATCCCCAGATAAAAGGCAAGCTGAACATTACTGCTATATTTCTGTTTATCTGAAAGCAACTGTTGTTATAGTGTAAATCTCTTAACAGACTCTAGAATCAATCCACCATGTACTTTCAGACTCTGTAATTACTGTATATGAGTGGAAAGTATGTTTTATGTATTTATATTTTAGAGTAACATAAAATTAAAGGAGCAAAATGTGAATTCCTAAACATAAAATAAAAACCTGGCATTGTGGCTCATGCCTTTCATCCTAGCACTCGGGAGGCAGAGGTAGGTAGATCTTTGTGAGTTCAAGGACAGCCTGGTCTACAGAGTGAGTTCCAGGACAGCTGGGGCTACAGGGAGACCCTGTCTCGAAAGACCAACCCCCCACCCCCCAAAAAATAAGAAAAGACTGAGAGAAAGATGCAGGACAGTTATGGCAGACTGCATGATCCAGGGTGGGGTTTGGGGAAGGGAAATTGGAATATATCTAAACTGAACTGAGAAATGATGTCTGAAATACACAACACATCAATAGAAGCATTATAAAAAAGAACAGTAACTTGAGCTGGCTTGGTGATGCACTCAGGAAGCAGAAACAGGAAGAATTCCAGTGCTAGGTCAGCTGAGGCTACAGGGAAACCCTGTCTCAAAAAGACCAAAAAGACTTCCCAGGAGCTGGAGAGATGGCCTAGCAGTTAAGAGCACCAACCACTCTTACAGAGGACCCGGGTTCGATCCCCAGCACCCACATGGCAGCCAAGAACTGTCTGAAACTCCACTTCCAGGGGAATCTGACACCCTCTTCTGACCTCTGCGGCATTGCACGACACGGGTGCACAAACTTGCATGCAGACAGTACATTCATACACATACAGAAATAAATAAAATTAATTTAAAAAAAAAGAGACTTCCCGAAAAAGAGAACAGTAACTCGATGTCCCATTTGCTTTCAAAAACTGCCAACAGTTTCCTGCCAGTGTCTCCATTCTATTATTTTCAAATATGCTAATGCAATCTTGCAAAAAGCCATTTTGTATACCTGTTGGGATAGAGTGGAACAGGATATGTGTGTCCAATGTAACTGATTAGAATGCAGGTACACCCAAGCCAGACAAAGCTAGATTATTTTTCTGGTAGACTCTATCATACTTGGGAAATAAAAATCCACAGAGCTTTGAACCCTGGATAGCTGTACATTCCCCAAAGGAGAGATTGTCTCTCCATTGTCAGAGAAGAATGAAGCAGGTGTCTAATGATAGAGATGAGAAAAGTGGCAACTGCAGGAATAGTTGAAAATCAGACTTTGGAATCTGTGTTCAGCAGACAGGACACTGGCTATCAGCCTGGACCCCATGTGGATCTCATAGTCCTTCCTTTGCACTGAGAGCTGTAACCTCCTCCTTCCACCCTCTTCCTTGGCTTCCCAGATTTCTCATTTCCTTCTCTTCACTCCTTTTCCTGCTTACATTCTGAGAAATCACTAGAAGCTAAACCCTGTCTCCATCCTCCCCTAGTGTCTTATTTTGTCTCTAACATGGTCTTTCTCTTGTTTTGTTCTTTGTCTCACTTGGTTTATTAATATTTCAACCACTTTCAACTCAGATGTCTTGCTATTCTATATCTATACCATGCAGGACACTGCCTCAAGTAAGTGTATGAACCTACTTTGTGACAGTCTTTGACATCAGCAGGGCCTTAAGGCTGCCTGGTTCCTGTGGCTTTCCCTAGACCATTTACTCTTGTAGCCTCAAGATAATTTATTCGTACTGTCTGCATCTCACATTCCACTGTAGACCCATCCATTCTTCATCTTCATTCTCAGAAAATGTTATTTATAACCCCCAAAGAAAAAATTATGAAAAAGAAGTAATTACCATAGACTTGTACAAAATCCTGCCTCTCCTACTTAGATGTATGTATGCCTTTCTTCCTCTTAGTAGGATTCGACATTTCTTTATTTCTTGTACTCTCTCAGCATGGATAGTTGATTTTCCTCACTCCCCTCTGCCTCTTTTCATCATCAGAACACCAGGAGCCCACTCCTGCCTGTTGCTTGCTCTCAGCTCTCACTAATCTGTTTCTGGCAGGAATTTTAGGCTAGCTTATCTGCTTGGTAACTTCTCAAGATCAGAACAATATTTCCCATAAAGTCTCTCCCCCAGTGGTTTTTGAGTGTGTTCCGTGTCTCTTCCCCCCGAAGTTTTCCGGCGTGTTCTGTGTCTCTCCCGCGGTGGTTTTCCGGTGTGTTCCATGTCTCTCCCCCGGTGGTTTTCCAGGGTGTTCCGTGTTCCGTGTTCTCCCCCGGTGGTTTTCCGGCGTGTTCTGTGTCTCTCCCCCAGTGGTTTTCCAGCGTGTTCCGTGTTCTGTGTTTTTCCCCAGTGGTTTTCCGGCGTGTTCCGTGTCACCCCCCACCCCAGTGGTTTTCCGTCATGTTCCGTGTCTCCTTGATGACCGAGAGGACATATGTGGCCCAGTCCCCAGTCCCTCTGATCGTTCCCCTCCACTTTCTTCCCAGATTAAGCTCCAGATATCCAGGCTGCTTCTCTCTGTCTACTGCATTCTTCAGGCATCAGCTTCAGTTTCCTTGAATCTGCCTACCTTCAGCTATAGAGGCCTTCCATTAGACACACCTGAATTCCCTCAATTTCCACTACCTTTCCACCCAGGCTTCTTGTCTGAATACTTTGTGAATTAACAAGAAAACAAACTTCTCACTTCCTGTTAGACTGTTCCAGTTTTAGCCCCAAGGACCCACATCCCAGAAAAGTCTTTAATTACTGGAAGTTGGGGCAGCACTCACTGGGTCTGTCCATCTTCATCATTATTCCTTGCTTTAGTTTTACAAATTATAACTTTCTATTTTAGTTAGCTAATATTTAGTTTATTTTTAATTTTATTTGTTTCACCTGTATTTTCATTTAAATTACCATGTGAATATGAAGCTTAGTATGTTCCATTTACTTTTGACTTCCCTGCAACCCCAGACAGCACTTACAGCAGGAGCCTACTTGAAAGAGTAAATGGGTAACTGAGTAAAATGAGAATGTTCCCCTCCCTCTGGCAGCTTAAGTAAGCTAATATAACTCAGTTTCTCTTTCTGAACTTGAAGGACCCAGTGCTTTGGGTCAAACTCTAAATTTTCCCTTATGTCAGTAGTTCAAGTTTCAAGTTTTTCTGGATCAAACACTTCACATCTGCAGCAAAGGTTCAGTTTATTCAGATCCTTTCTCTTTTTAAATTATAAACTGACAGCTAAGAGATCACGTTGCATAGCATAGATTGCCATCATTGAAATACATGAGAAAAGATGGGAAGATGGCTATAGCCTCACGTAGCTCTGAAGAAAAGCATTGGAGGCAGGGCCTGTGATGTGATGAGTGAGGAGCCCAGGGTTAGCTCAGACCACTTGTGTGGGGTCTAGGATATCTGAGGGCTGACCATGTGAAGGATAGGCACTTACAGACAACCAGAGACCTTGGCAAAACAACCCAGCTGACACCTGGACCACAGTGGTCTATTTTTCAGAAATGTGAGAAAGTCAGTTTCTCCTATTTCAGTCACCCATTCTGTGGCACTTTGCTAATAATAACCCTGCCAAACTAAAATAGGAACTTAACTGAGAACTGGAGCCTGGAAGACATTTTGACATTCTGATTCTATAAACCAGAAACTCAAACAGTAAATCCCACTGTGCATATTCACACTTTGATACACAGAAACCAAACATACACACACACACACACACACAATCACACATTCACACACATACAGACACATATATATGCACACATAAGGACTCACACACATCCACACACATGTATCTGCATGCAGTCACATATTTTTGCACATGCACATTTGTGATTATTCTCAGACACATTACCACACATGCAATTGCATACACATACATACTATATACATATCTATTAAAAAATTTTATTACTTCATGTGCATGAATGTATTGCCTTCATGTATGTAAGTGCACCTATTTCTTGCAATGCCTGAAGAGGCCAGATGAGGGTGTCATATACACTTGAACTGGAATTATGAATGGTTTTTAGCTGCCATGAGTGTGCTGGGAACTAAACCCAAGTCCCCTGCAAGAGGAGCAAATGCTCTTAACCACTGTGCAATCTCTCCAGCCACACACCCATTTTTTAAAGCATAATCTGTACAGAAAGAGATTTGAGATCTGAACAATTGGTTCAAGTCCTTGTTCTCTTTATTATGTTATAATCTTTAAGGACTGTTCATTTGCTCTTGATATCACTTTTTATTCATGAAATAAGACCAGTGATGTAAACATCAATTTTTTGTTTTTTTTTTAAATATGAGTTAATAAAAAGGACTTAAATTAACAATGACACCAATAACCATAGACACTAACAAATGAAAATGTTTATTTACTTAACTGTAATTTCAAAAGAATTTCTGATATACACCACTTTAAGGTGTTACTGAGTGGCTTTGTATGCAAGCATTTAATTATTACATGAAGTGCTCCCTCCATCTTCCTACTCATTGATAAAAGAATTTTATTTGTGTGCCTAGTGGATTAATGCACTTGTAAGTTGGAACAATCTGTTTTCTGGCACTGAAGTGTGGAGTTCCAACTGTTAAAACTCACCAGAGCATCACGAATTTAACAAAAGCCACATTGGTAAGTCAAACTGTTTCAATGGGCTTATGGATATTTTCTACCTTGCTCTGATTTATCATGCTTTCCAGTTATTTCTGTAATCATTTTGTTGAAATCAAAGGACTAATGAATAGTTTAGTCATGTGCTTGTCAAAGTCTTGTTAGACATTTAACTCTTACAAACAAGATCATTTTAAGAAACTCTGCTTGGGAATTTTCATTCAAATTCTCTATTTTTTAATTAATACTTTGCCACTTGATTTTTACCCTTGATGTTACATTTATGTATAGCTCTATTAGAATTTAATATTTGTTTCTATTATTGATCTCATATTAAGTGAATGAGAAGTCAAAAAATCTTGAAACACATAAACACTGGAAGGTAAAATTGTGAAAGAGAAAAAAATTAACCTGGACGGTGTGGAATACTAAAGTTCTTTACATAAGTTAAGCTGTCAGTAATTCTGAAATGAACAGAGGGTACAGGGTAACTTTCATGTCATATCTTCCTTGTCTATGAGAAAATAAGTCTCTAATTAGGCTGCAAGAAGATACAAAGCCACAAGAGTCCAGAGTTCTATCAGGCCAGGTGAAGAGAGCACTTCTGTCTGCTACTTAGGCTCTCCTTCATCTCAGAAGTTACCACAGGCGTCACTGCAGGTGCTCCACACTCCCTTAGGTAGCATAGGCCTCATTCCTAAGTCCTTCCAGCTCAGCTATGCCTGCAAACAGATGAAAGCTCTAGTCTCCTGGGCTCCTGATGTCCCTCTAAAATCTTCCCTGGTCCAGCCTCCTGAAATGAGTCTCCTGTGATTAAACCTTTTATCTCTTGATCTGTGGCCTCAGATTCTCACCTCACTCCTTCCTGCACAGGGCACCACAGTCTGATCAGCTTCTTTCTCCTTCTCTTTCTACCAATTTTATTTTAATTAATAAACACATTCCAGCACCTTGTATTGCCTCATTATGTCTGTTATTTCTACTGTCAAATCTGTCCAGAAGACTACTTAAGCACAGGATCGATATCTACCTGGGGTTGGTACATCAGGACTCTGTGAAATGTGGGGTGGGCTCTGTGTTTAACTTTTTTCTCCTTTTGTCCATGGACTTTATTGTTGCAAACATACTGTAGGTCATTTTTTATCTGTCTACCCACATGGCATCCAGTTACTGATTTTATATTTATTAGACTCAAAAGAGGTTTTAACCCTGAAAATTAGAAGAAAATGCAACCATTTAAAGGAAATCACTGTTTAAACTTTACCAGGAAATTCATCAAAGGCCTTTGAATTTCAAAGATAAAAATAAACAATATTTAGATCTCAAGAGTCTCATGTTGAATCTGCATCAGAGTACTGAGGAGAAGATGAGCAGGAAACAGGAGAGATGCCTCAGACAAGTTGGGAAAGGAGGAATTTGGATAAACAGATATTTCTGTCGACTATTAAGATACTATGTAGAACCGATGCTTCCAAACAATCATGAAAGGAAAAAGAAGAGGGAGGAGATTGAGCCTTCAGTCACAGAATGCACATCTGCTCATGATGGAAATGCCATGATGGAAACACAAAGTTCAGCTTCAGTGATCCTGGGCCAGCATTCTAATGCCATCAATCCTGCAGCACCTGTGTGAACTTTGATGAATTACTTAATCTGTAAGCCCTGGTTTATTCATTTGAAGAGTAAACCTTTCTACTTTATTAAGTTGATTAACACTGGGAATTAATAGCTGGGATCTGTATTAAAGTCTGCATGTTTAGTGGCACTTGTTAAAGCTTAGATTCCTTCACCCAGAGCCACATGCTTATCACTGTCACTCCATACGCACAGGACAGCGTGTTGAAAGTTTTGTGGGACTTTGCCGAGTTCTATAAATCATCACCTATTATTCCTGCATCCCAAACATATTATTGAAGGGCAGCTTTTGTGGGAAAAGGAGGAAATATGCTTGATGTGATTTAGATTTGGAATTTTGTCTTCTCTGACTTCTTTGGTCAAAGTTTTGCAAGCTTATTGGGAAAACTAATTCATTATTCAAATATTACATTATTTAAAAATAAGCTATCTTCCTTGAGCTAAATTTTCTAAATATACTATGAGGAAAAGTATATCATGAATTCTTCAAAAGCAAAAGACATTTTATGAATAAGAGATGGAAAAATAGAGACACAATAGCCTTTGCTGAATAATTTACGTGCAATCCAAGGCTTACTATGCTGAATGAAAACTAAATGTATAATCCAAAATTAAAGTCGCAGAATATTTCACAATATGTTAAATAGCTTATATGTATTATCTCAAGCTATTGACATTTAAAAAATTGTTTATTAATTTCTCAAGAATGAAATACAATGTATTTTAACTATGTTCAGATCCTCTTCCCACCTCCTCCCCATACATTCATCAGCCGTCTCTGACTCTTACAATATTTCTGCCCCTTCTGCAATAATCCCTGAGCCAATATGTTAAACTATTTATATGCAGTATCTCAAATCATTAATTTTTAACTTAAATACTGTTATAATCAATATCTTATAGTTTAACATACATTTTTAATTGGTCAAGCAACTTATCTACATTCTCATAGTTAGCATCAAGGTCAAGATATAAACCTAAATTCCAAAAATCAAATAAGAAGGAAAATAAATTTTGGGTCTCCTTTTTATTGAATTTTTGTGAATTCCATAGAATACATTTTGATCCTATTTAGACCACCTCCCCAAGCTCTCTACTCTACACAAACCCCCATCATGTATTCTGTATGTCAAGGCTTATGGAACCACCTTTATGTTCCCAAGTGTCCCTTGATGTAAGTCCTTCCCCTGGAACCTACTCAATCTATTTAATGTCACTTCCTTAAAAGAAATGAACTCTCCTTCTACCAGTGGGCATCAGTTGATAAAAGCTCCTCAGCTAAGGTTTGGACTTCATACTCACTTCCCTACTTCTATGTTGGGATTTTTTCTGCTTTGTCCTTGCATGGATCATGTGCATACTGTTACCATTGCTGCAATTTCCTATGAGCAACTTCCCAGCTGCCTGGAAAGCTCTGTTTCCTTGTGCTCACCCAACTTCCCTTGCCTCTCACAGCCCATTTTCCCTTCTTCCACAATGGCGCCTGAGCTTTGGATGGCAGAAGTTGATGATACAGGTGTCTCATTCAGGGACACGCACTTTGCAGTATCATATTCTCTGCACTTTGGCCAATTGTGGTTTTCTGGGTTAACATCATCTGTTCCATGAGGAAGCTTCTCTGGTGAGAGTTTAGAGGTGTACTGATGTGCTTTCTGCCCCCTGTTCTTTGTTCCCTGAGACAGGCATAGAAGTTGTCCTGTGATTGTGTCACTTTCAGATGTGCATCTCACAGACACTTATTCTCTGTTTGGCCAGTTGAAGAAGTTTGTAATAATTTCCATCTTTTGCAAAAAGAGCTTTATTCATGAGTGGTGAGTGGTAAACTTATTTATAAATATGATTATCTGCATTTAGATTAGAGTAAGAAATTATGTTGTTTTATGGATGTGACAAAAGTAGGTTTTTCTCTAGGAGCTATGTCCTCATCAGTGCATTTGCCTATGTTTAGAGTATCATATGAGCTCCCCCCATTTAGCAGGACTCGCATCCAGTCAGATAGCTGTTGATTACCCCCAAGACAAGAGTTCCACTACTGCACCAAATGGACGAGTTTTATAAAAAAGTCTTCATAAATTTTCCATCAATTTCAATTGCAAATGGTTGTGAACATATTTCTGTTATTTGAATATGACTCATTGATTCAAAGGAGCATGCACTTTGATAATTATGACTAAGAAAATGGTCAATTCTGATAAACTTTAAAGAGGCTTTATAGGTAGCTTCAATATTCACCAAGATTTAATGTTCATGCAAAATTAAATAAGCCCATATATCTAAAAATCAATTTTTAATGACATACTAGATAATATAACTTAATTATTAATGTCTGAATTTAGAGCTTTTCCCCTAAATTCTCCCCTGAGTTTCAGATTTGTGTAAATATTTACTCTTCATTTTTAGTTATAACTCTAAAAATATGTCAGGTTAGATTCATCTGTTGATAAAATGTTAATAATTTCTTTTAATGTACATTTTCCTTCTGTCAGGTCTATTACTCTATGGAACTCTGACCAATATACTTTATGTGAGTGTGCATGTGTGTGTGTGTGTGTGTGTGTGTGTGTAAAATGCCATTATAAAGTTTATGTCAAATTGCCAAATGATATCTATATTATTTCTTTGTAACTGGAATAGCATGAATTAATTAGAAGTTATGAAAAGGATCTCTATACCCAGTGCGTATCACATGAAAGAGGATTATGTGAGTGACTGTGGTTGATTTTGTTTTCTAAAAGAATTACTGGTGTTAAAACACTAAAATTGCCTAAAGTGATAGGAAAAAAGACTGCAAAAATGGAAATAAATTTTCTAAGATACACCAAGTGTAATGGTTTGTGCTTTGGAACAATGCAAAGGAGTAACATTTCTAAAGTGAAATTAAACCAAGAATCTGAAAAAGTAATCTCTGAAGGTTACAGCAAGCAAAACTGGAGAGAGTTAGATGTATATTATATCAGTAATCTGCCTGTGCATAGAAAAGCATGATTCAAATGACAGTGAACAAAGCATTTTATTTATTTTTAATTTTTTATTGTTATTGAACTTTTTCTATACATCATTCATCATTTCTCAATCCAATTTAGAGTCATTTCCCTTTCCATGCCCCCCACCCCACTTGAGTTCCTACACTCTTGTGCTTTGCCATACATGTCTTGTATCTTTTTCTGAGTCTTTCCAGAGTTTTATTTTTTTCCAAAGCAGAGGCTTATTGTTTTGGGGAAAGCTTCACTGTTTCAGTCATTTTTTTTCTCCAGTTCTTTTGTTGATGTTCTCTCCAACTTGTATTTACACATACATACATACATACATACATACATACATACATACATACACATATCACCTGAATTGGAAGATTTTCTTTTTTGTTCTAAAAGATGCCATGTTTTCCTTAAGGAAGTGTTTGACAAGTGTTTTGGCAAGCCCAAACAACCATCAATCTTTCCCTTGTGCTCCACACTGGGGTCTTTCCCTCTCATGGTCACCAAATGAGGTCCAGTAAGCATGTGTCCTGTCTTGATCTTCCTGTACTGGCCTCCATGATACAGCCTGGGTAGTCCACAATGGCAGTCTATATTCTGACGAGGCTGAAATCCCCGTAGCTGCTCAGTCTACAAGCTGGGTATCTTAGTAGTCCCCATCTGGCATTGAAGGTTTGGAGGATTCTTGGAGAGACATGAGTCTTCAGTCTATATTGGAAGGTTAAAAAGCTGTGTCTCATGTCTTTGAAGAATGGCAAAAGCAGTGGAAGCCACAGAGTAGATGCACTTGCCCGGAAACAATGGCTGTGCAGCTGATAAACACCTTGACTTATAGGTGCTGCAGTTGGTGGAGCTACTGGGGATGGTCTAAAGAACTTACCTTCATTTCATGGAGAAATGAACTAGGATAGACCCAATCTGAAGATGAAGGGGACCACAGGGCTGTATTTAGTCAACTGTGCAGAAGGGTGTTTGATGTACGGTTCTTTCTAATTTTGACAAGTGTGAATATAAGTGTATAAGCAGTTCAAAGCATTGGTCACTAGATATTACATCTTGGATTCTCTTGCTCACAATCCCCAGGGACTTTCTTCAAGGATGGAGGTAACCTGGAATCTTCTCAGGTCTCATCACCCAAATCCATGGCAGTTGTGATCTTCCTCAGACACCTGTGAGCATGGCTCCCTCTTGGTCTCTCTTATTCTGGTATGAACCCTCACTTCATTTTGTTGTACACAGCCCTCTCAGAGCACCCATCTTCTGTTTCAATATATGTTTTATTAAAGTTGTATGAAATTTATATAACATATATTGGTCACATTTAGACCCCTACCCCATCTATACAACACCCCATAGTCCACCAATCAGATTTTATTCATTCTGTTACATATGTTAAGGCTTATAAAGTCATATGTAAGCTCCTAGATGTCCTTTGGTGCAGGTTCATCCACTGTAGCCTGGACACCCTATCTACAACATTCCCTTTAAGAAAAGCAACATTCCCTCACCCAGTAGTGATCAGCTAAGTTTGGGGCTACTTACTCTTTCCCCAATTGTATGCTGAGTTTTGTCTGGTTTGAGTCTGCATGGTTCTTGTACATTTTGTCACTATTTCTGCATGTTCACAAGAGCATGGAAACACAGAACCCATCTTGATCTGTTTTGTCTAAAAGAAAGCTTGTACCAAGGTGTTATTTCTCATTTACTTACAGGCTTCCATCACACTATAACACTGTAATAAAGCACCTCAAGACTGCCCATAGCTACATCATATTATGAGTCTTGGATGAGCCCAATAGTTAAAACTTAACTCAAAGTATAAAAATAGAAATGTTTAATTCAATTGAACTGGGACAGGAGTTTTGAGAACAGGTCAGCATGTACCTGGTTGCTTAGAAACTAACACATTCTGCATGGCTTCTGCACCATGCTTGGCTTGCTTTTAGAGAATAGAAACTGTTAGAGGGGCTCACCACCCCTAAGCTTGGGAACTTAGACTTTCCACCCTTGGATATGCTTTTTCCTATATAAACAACTCCCAACTGTGACTTGGTGCTACAAACCCTGGAAAAAGGTTTGCTGTATAGTCGTTATCTGACTAAAGATTTTCTATTAGCCATATTTTATTTCTGAATGGTCTTTTCTGGAGAAATTCCCCTATTACAACATCTTACTAGGGAGCTTGTTTTTCTGCTAGATATGGTGTCTTCCTTCTAGAAGATAGAGAAGATAGCAGAAGATTGAGCTTTGATTATATTTTAATTTTTAAACAAGTTTTATTGAGTACATTTTAAGTCAAATAATAACATTAAAACCATGTACAAATGGTTGTCATTTATGGTTATAATGACTTCTGAAGTTTCTTTAAACATTATATTATCAAATATTGTACTATTGTTCCTTAAATAATTACAGAGGTAAGTTCCGATATCTCTGGTCACAAAATCTTCATCCATCCATCAATCAATCACTATGTAACTTTGTTACCATTTTCTTTCTGTTTAAGTTTCTTTAAACATTATATTATCAAATATTGTACTATTGTTCCTTAAAGAATTACAGAGGTAAGTTCTGATATCTCTGGTCACAAAATCTTCATCCATCCATCAATCACTCACTATGTAACTTTGTTACCATTTTTTTCTGTTTGGTGAAAACATTTAAAAGCAATATTCTTAGAATGATTCAAGCATACACTACAAAATTGTTCATTTTGGCTACATGTTGTACATTAGATTCTCAGGGTTTGCTCATTTCGTGAAAGTGGTTTTGAAGCTTTTATCAATAATGTATCATTTTCTGCTTCAACTGTATAAAGTCATCCCTGTAGAACCTTGCTTTATGTATGCTTTGTTATAGAGACAACATATCCTTAATAAGAACATTGTTACTTCACTAACATCAAATTCACAAATAAGAGCTTGTGCTTTCTGCTTTGAATAAAGCTCATAAAATAGTGTGTTTTCTACTTGAAGTACGTCACAGCCTTCTTACACTCCATAACTTTAAACAATACTTCTACTCTGTGCTTTGGGAGCATCTATCCCAGGTACTGATGTTCGTGATTCTACTCTTAACTTTTTTTTTCACTTCTTTACATATAACAAATTTATGGAGACTGAAATTAAACTATAGATTAATTGCAAAACATATTTAGGGATTCATGGTTTAATGGTAAGCTTGTATACAGGTAAAAATATATAACTTTACATTCCTAAATTACATAGTGAGTTGGTGCATGTTTTAATGTACTTAACATTTATTTGTTCTTTCTCATAAATCTTAGGGCTAAGGAAAATAGAGACATATACTTCAAGCTGTATCTGTAGTGATATCAGTCAACGTGGTATTATTTTTAATACCAATTACCCACTGTTCTAGCTCGCTTTTCCATTGCTGTGACAAAACATACTGACTACTACTAACTTGGGATGGAAAGGGTTTATTCAGCTCACATCTCCCGGGTCACAGTTCATCACACAGGGAGCCCAAGGTGGAACTCAGAACAAGAACCTGGGGCAGGAAATGAGGCACGCTCCAAGGAGGAATGCTTCTTATTGGCTTGTTCCCCCAGCCCATGCCCAGCCTGCTTTCTTATACTGTACACAACAACCTGCCCAGGGGTGGCACCACATATAGTGGGCTGGTCCCTCCCACATTGCTCAACAATCAAGACATTACTCCACAGACGTGGCCACAGGCCAGTTCAATGGAGCCAGTTCCCCAACTGAGGCTCCCTGAACGTAGGTGTCAGGCGTCAAGTTGACACTAAAGCTACCCAGCACACCCACGTTGAGTTACGTACAAGGATTTGGTGTTATCTTTACTAGGCTTCAATTTCTTACTTATGACTTTATACTGGAGAGACAAGCTGTGCCTCCCCAGCCAGTCAGGGCCTCCTCCAGAGGGCTGAGACGGGCAACAGTCAATTAGGTTTGAACCGCGCCCTATGTGGAGTCCACCTAGTGGTTCTCCAAGGCTTGGAAAGGAGGGAAGGACCCCAGGTGTTCCCTAAGTAGTGAGCCGGGAGTCTGCTAAGGTGCTGCAGCCATCTGTGGTTAACTGCTTACATAACCCAGTGTTCCGCTGCCCTGATTTTGCCTCTTCTGTTCAGGCTCCACCTGAACTGCTGTAACAAAATAACCTCTAGGTGGGCATATGCAGAGAGGCTCCTGGTATCCCAGCTGGCACAGGGGCTCTGAAGATCTCAGTGGACAACTATGGCTTTTTTCTGACTCACCTAAACTCCTGTTCCTTTGTAAAGAGCACCTCAGTATTCCTAGTATTTTATTATTTTATTTCATTTTATTATTTTATTTCATTTTATTATTTTATTTCACTTTATTATTTTTTGAGGGGGGTCTTTTTGTCTTTTTGAGACAGTTTCTTCCTTTAGTCCCAGCTGCCCTGGAACTCACTATGTAGACCAGGCTGGCCTTGAACTCACAGAGATCCACCTGCCTCTGCCTACCCAGTGCTGGGGTTAAAGGCATGCACCGCCACGCCTGGCCTAGTATTTTATTTTTAAAGTATGTGTATGTGCATGTGTTGGTGTGTGGGTACATTTGTGGGTTTGTGCAGTGCCTAAGGACGCAAGAAGGTGTTTGATCCCCTGGAGCTAGAGCTAAAGGTAATTGTGAGCTTCCTGACATGGGTACTGGGATCAGTTCCCTGGAGCACTCCAGGAGCAGCCATGCATTTTTTAACTGCTTAGTCATCTCTGCAGCCATGAAATTATTGCTTCTTAACATTAGAGTAATAGCATTGAAAAGTACCCCTGGCTGAGACCAGAACTGATAGTGTAAGCAAGTTTTATTCAACACAATGTTTAATTTATGGGGACAATATCCTAAATTTACCAGGTAATGTTAGTATTCAATCTGTCTGGCTTGGTTCCTGCAGGATAATGTGTTTGTTCTCATTTTCATTAACTTTGTTGTTAATTTTCATTTCCTTTGATAAGCATGGCAATTTAATGGCACTTAATTTAAATAAAATATGTATTTATTTTCCCAATAAGATATAAGATTTAAAATATTTTGGTTCTACTTTGATTCTCATTCATTTTGTCCTGTCCTTCCTCCTGCTTTTAAAAATGCTTATGTAATGGCTGAGTTCTGGAGTGCCACTGCCTTGTCTTTCCCCACTGATGACAAGTCTGAGGCCACCTTTGATCCCTATATTCACCTGGGCAACTATGATATGCACACAGGAGATCCAAAGCAGCACCCTGCTTATGAGCAGCAGTATGAGCAGATGATTCTGGAAGTGATCAAAATTTTATCCAGCATTTCCACAAAACTCTCAGATTTTTGACCAGAAGGTATATGAGCTCCAGGCCAGTTGTGTCTCCAGTGATGTCATTGAACAGAAGCTGCATGAGATTCTGAACATATCTGAGAACCACTGGACCAAGCTTACTGAACAATTCTTCAAGAATTCTCCTTGGCTTGAGGGGGAGCCAGTGCTCCACATGTCGACAGTGATGCTGTGTTCCTGATTTTGTGCAAATACAACATCAGTAGAGGTTCAAATACAACTACTGTAGTCTCTTTAACTACATTCTTAACGCCCATGGGCCTTCTCCCCTTGAACTGCCCACCCAGTGGCTCTGGGACATCAGTGATGAGTTCAGCTACCAGTTCTAGTATTTTATTCAGTACCACTGTAAAACTGCCAAAGAAGTCAGAGGAGGAGATTGACTTCCTTCATTTCAGCCCTAAAATCTGGAATGTTCACTGCTTCCTTAATGGCTTCATTCTCTGGTAGTCAAATCCAACATCAACAAATAGCTAGATGTGTACATAAGTAGAGGTGGCCAAAAAAGTGTAGCTAGGGAATATGGACTGCGCTTGGTTGACAAGATGCTTGGCTACTTCAGCCTGATGCAATTTCTGTGCCTGCAATCCCTGTAGGAGGATTACTAACAGGCCATCTAGGTGCTGGAGAACATCAAGCTGAACAAGAAGAGGATGTATTCCTGTGGTCCTGAGTGACAAGTCCCCACATACTATTATGTTGGTTTTGCCTATTTGATGATGTATCAATACCAGAATGCCATCCAGGTCTTCACCAATATCCTTCTGTTCATCTGGAGGACGAACAGCACATTCCAGGAGACCACACAAATACGTATGATATGATTAACAAACAGAATGAGTAGATACATACACTGTTGCCCATTGCCCTTGCCATGTACCCGATGTGGACTGAGGAGAGCATCCGCTTCTAAGAGAAATACGGGAACAAGATGCTTCACGTGCAGAAAGTGGCCCATGGGTCTATGAGGAACTTTCTCACTACTCCTGCCTCATGTCACCTATGTTGCTTGGCTATGACAATGTGTACCCAACTACCTCAAAGAGCCATTCTTGCAGCAGCTGAAGATGATTTCTCATGAAATGAAGCAGCAGACGAGCTCCCCACCACTCACAGCCTCTTCAGGCTCTACACTACCATGCCTGTGGCCAACTTGGCTGGCTTCCTGGGCCTCATAGAGCAAGAGTTCTGAATCCAGCTTCTTATCATCAAATACAAGATGAAGAACCTGGTGTGGACCAGTGCATCTCTGCCTCAGAGGTCAATTTTTACATCGAAGAAGACATGATTCACACCACAGACACCAAGTTTGCCAGACTAGGGGGACTTCTTTATTGGCAGGTTCTCAAATTTGAAGAGCTTACTCAAACCCTGAAGAAGATGGGACAGAGGCCCTGAGATGAGATCAATGCACCTCTAGTCAAGAACCTGTTCTGATACTGTAGATGGAAGTGTTCTCGTCATCAGAAAGTCTATACCTAGATCAGTCATCAGCTGTGACAAAATTGCTTCAAATCAAGGGTTGAAATGTTTTGAAGAGGTCTCAGTAAGGAATATTTTGTTGGAAAATAAAAAAGGTTGTGTCACAAATAACATTTTTTTAAATCATAGAGATGATTACAGTTTCAAAGGTACAGTATTTCCCGATGAAACAAAAATAGCTTTCATCTAAGAAACCAGGTTAATATGCTGAAAATGCACTCTGTGTGTATGTGTGTGTGTGTGTGTGTGTGTGTGTGTGTGTGTGTGTGTGTGTAAAAGGGATTTAACCTACAGACTCGTGAAGGCCTGCATCCAGCCCTGGAGTGGTCAGAAATCCCACAGATCACCATGATTCTCTTGAGTTCCTCCTCCCTGCAGAGATGCACCATAAATCAATGAAGAGATTTACTGTAACAGAGGTTAGAGGGTTCACCTTACTGATGGAATCACTCTCCGAGACTCTCACCCCTTAGGCTATTATGGACACCTTAATAACATGGACTAAACGAAAAGTGAGCGAGAGCCACTCTATGATTTGAGCTGTTAGAAATTACTTTTATTTTGTAAAAAATGCTTTTCAGTGCCTTTATATTCTGTGAAAAGATAATACATCTTCTCAAATTAAAATGAATGAAATGTAGCCATGGCACTTATGTCTCATCTTTTTAAATTGAATTGTTACAGCACTAAGTTCTAATTCCCTTTAATTAAGTAAGCATTAAAAGGATTCAAGTTGTCTATCCAAAGATTCTGACAGATGTGACACAGATTCGTTAATCTGGGAATGAGTACTGTGTCCGCACAACTCTGCCATTTGTGCTCTGCACTTTACATCAGAGGAATGTCCACTGAAGGCAAATTCTTAAGTAATACATCCCCTTTCATAGGATACTGTTTGATGCATGGATTTGCAAAGTAATTTTCCAGTTTCCTATTTTTGATAGCACATAACATCTACTGAAACAAAATGAAAATGTCCACTGGATCCGAGATCAACGTCTGTAGTGAAACATCAAACGTCTTCCTACAATGGACTGAACTGTGTTGTTTGTGGTGGTTAATCTTGTTTGTCACCCTGACATAGCTGGGAAGAGGAAACTTTATTTGAGGCAAGTTCTCCATCGAATCTGCCAGTCTGTGCAATGTCTTCTTGATTGTTGACTGATGCCAGAGCTCCAGTCTTCCCTGGGCAGTACCATCCCTGAACCAGGGCCAGAGCTAAGGATGTTGGAAGCTTTCCAAAGTATTTAGTAGATATTTTGTATTTCCTCTTTGACAAAATTGGGTTCAAGTCAATTTTTACTTTGGTTTCTCATTTACTTGGTTTGTGTTTGTTTTCTGTCCTTTATGTATTATAGATACCAATCCTCTGCTAGATGTATGTTTGGCAAAGATCTTCTCACACTCTGTGGGTGGCCACCTCACTGGACTGACCATTACTTTGCTGTATAAAAGATTTTTGTTTTGGGGGCTTGAGGGACAGCTCACTGGTTAAGAGCATTGGCTGCTCTTACAGATTACCTGGGTTTGGTTCCCAGCACCTACATGGCAGTTAACAACCATGCATAACTCCAGTTCCAGGAAATCCAACTCTGCTTCTCGCCTCCATGAACAGTACACGACACAGGTGTATGTATGTACATACATGTAGAAATATAGTCACACAGATAAAATAAAAATAATAAGAAAAGATTTTTAAGAGATTTATTTTCATAAGATCCCATTTGTCAATTGTCTAATTACTCAGCCACTGAAGTCCTATTTAGAAATTTTTCTCATGTGTGTACAAGTTGAAATGCATACCCTACTTTTGATCCTAGAAGTTTCAAAGTATCATGTCATCGTTTAGGTCCTTGATACATTTGGAGAAGTAAAGATCTAGTTTCATTTGTCTGCATGTCAAAAATCCAGGTCACCTTTTGTCGAAGATGCTGTCTTTTCTCCAATATAGAATGATGGCCTCTTTGTCAAAGATCAGATAGAAATAGTTACCTGGAGTTATGTCTGGGTTCTCTATTATAATCCATTGAAATATGTCTATTTTTGAGCCAATGGCATATTGTTTTTTAATACTGTGGCTCTGTAGTATCATTTGGAATCAGAGGTGGTGACCCCTCATGAAATATCCTTTTTACTTTTTTGTGCCTCCAGAAATATTTAGATTACTTTATGTCTGTGAAGAAAGCTCTTGGTATTTTGATTGGGGCTGCTTTGATTCTGTAGATTTCTCTTGGTAGGATAGTCACTTTCAAAATATTAATACTGTCAATCCATAAGCACGAGACGTCTTCCTATAATGTCTTCTTCAATTTTTTCAGTGTCTAAAAGCTTTAACTGTAGAGGTCTTATGTTTACTTTGTTGGGTTTATTCCAAAGATTGTGTGCGTGTGTGTGTGTGTGTGTGTGTGTGTGTGCGTGTATGTGTATTTATTGTGAACAAAGTTGTTTCCCTGATTTCTTTTTCAGTATGTTTGTCATTGATATATACGAAAGCTACTGATTTTCCATGTTAATTTTGTAGCCTGTAATTTTGCCCAATGTGTTTATCTAAAAGTTTATTAGTGGAGTCATTAGGGGCTCTTTTATATAAAATTCTCTGCAAACAGGGATTCCATGACTTCTCTTCCTGTTTGTTTCCCTAATGTCCTTTTCTCTTCCTAATGTTCTAGCAAAAACCTCAAACAGCACATTTAATAGGAAGTTAGAAAGTAGACACCCTGACTTGTTCCTCATCTTAGCTGGGGCGCTTTGAGTTTTTCTTCCTTTACACTGATGTATGAAGCCTGTATCAGGTGTACTGGGATCTGCTGTCCCTTGCTTTTCCATGACTTTTAATGTGAAGAGATATAGGATTTGTCAAAGGGCTTTTATGCATCTAATGAGATGGTCATGTGATTTCTGTTTTTCAGTCTAATTATGGAGTGGGTAATATTGTTTTACATTGTAGAAATATCACTGTATCTCTGGAATGATGCCAACTTATACAGGAAGAATGACATTTTTAAAAGTTAGTGGATTAAAGCCAGGTGTGTGTGGTGGTGCATCCCTCTAATTCCAGCTCTAGGGAGGCAAAGGCAGGCAAATCTCTGTGAGTTCAAGGTCAGCCTGGTCTACACAGTGAGTTCTAGGACAGCTGGAACTACATACAGGGAGACTCTGTCTCAAAAAGACCCCCCCAAAAAACCTAGTGGAATCATTTTTTTATTATTTTGTTGATATTTATTTTTCTGTGTTCATCAGGAGATTAGTCCATAGTTTTCTTGTGTGTGTGTGTGTGTGTGTGTGTGTGTGTGTGTGTGTCCTTATCTGGCTTTGGTTTTGGTACTAGGGTGATTCTACTTACATAAGTGTGTTTGGTAGTACATTCTCCTTTGTATTTTATAGAATAATTTAACCACTTTTGGTGTTAGTCATGCATGTCTTTTCCTTTCCTTTGTTGCTTGTGTTCTTGGCAGGTGTGCCAGTAGACCTCAGTGTAGGTTGAAATTAATCTCTCTGACTGGTATTGAATATTTCGTATACCTGTGTCCATTTGGCTATCCTTTTTGGCATATGCTTATTAAGGTATGTAGTCCGTTGTATTGAATGTTCGTGTATTTCATGCAGAACCTCTCAATCAGTCCCAATTGGCCTCACACCCCCTTCTCCAAAGCTATGAGAGCTAACCTTCAAGGGAGGAGGCTTTCTGGTCTGTTCCAGCTCCATTGCTCTAATTCCAGTCTCCAAAGTATGTCCTGCCTTCAGCAGTACGATATTATTACTGACTATTGACTGTCGAGTTGACGTAGTTCCTTGAGTTTCTCTCTACTAAACCTCTTCAGATGTATGAATGGTTTACAAATATGGTCTCCATTCTTTCCCTGCCTTTTCATTCTGTGAATTCCTTCCTTTGCTACCTTGAATCTCTTTATCTTGGTATATCTATCTGTATATTATGCTTGTGTTTTTTCAGAGTGGCCCATATTCTGCATTTATATGTGATAAGGAGTGGTATGTGGCTCATTTGTGATCGATGAAATGAGAAAGGGTATCTGGGAAATCGTTAAAGGAAATCCTTTAGACTAAAGAGATGCTTCAGGAGGCGAAGATGCTTACTGTTATACCTGATAACCTACCTGAGTTTGATCCCAAGAACCAATGTCATGGAAGGAGACAACCTATTTCTGAAAGTTTTTCTCTGACCTCCACAAGTATGCTAGGCAGCCCCTACCACAATAAGTAAGTAAATAAATAAATAAATAAATAAATGCATATAGATAATAAATATCACTTTAAAAAATTAAAAGTAAGTCTCTGAGATTCTAAGAAGCACAGGAGATAAAAGACTTCATTTTCTTCAACACATTATCCTCTGAACTGTCCTAGCCTGAAAATGCTGGGCAAAAATGTAAATAACTCAGGCTTTCATGATGTAGGAAAGCTATTTACTAAGCCTCTTCTAGACTCTACCATACCAAATATAATTTGGTTCTTTTCAGTTTAAGGAGATAAATTTGGAAATAATTCTACCCTACATTTAATAGCTATTTTTTCATGGTCCTGAATTTGGAACTCAGAGCCTCACATGCAGTTGCCTAAGCAATTGACCTCAGAGTCACACTCACACTGGATGTCTGCCATTCCTTACTGGAATTCCTTGCTGGCACTTCTTGTCTGCACTTTATAATTTTTAACTTTTTATCCTTATTATCACAGCCACTAGATTGCAAAATTCTCAGAGGGGATAAAAAAACAATGGTATGATAAATTGTATATAGATTTTGGAGTTGGAAAGGCTTGTATAAATATCCTGTTTCAAACACTTTTACGTTATAATATCTCACCAGTTACTTAACCTTTACTGAATCCTCAGTTTCTGTATCTCTAAGAGAGAGAAAATAATACCTACTCAGAACATCTTTGTTAGAATCAGATAAAATAAAGACAAAGTGCCTCCTGGTACTTGGCAAGCTCTGACACTCAGTGAGTATTACATACAGCTTCTCGGGCTGGAGAGATGGCCTAGTGGTTAAGAGTGCCGACCGCTCTTACAGAGGACCCGAGTTCAATCCCCAGCACCCACATGCCAGCTGAAAACCGTCTGAAACTCCAATTCCAGGAGAACTCCAGTTCCAGGGGAATCCAACACCCTCTTCTTACCTCCGAGGCATTGCACAACACGGGTGCACAAACCTACATGCAGACAGTACATTCATACACATACATAAATAAAGAAAAAAAAATGTTGCTTCTCATCCCACTCAAAGCAGATGCTGGACAACTATGCTTTGCAAGCACAACTTGTGTATCTCTCTTCAGTAGGAATAGGACGGCAATCTCTGTGCTGAGCCATTCTGAAACATAAGAGTTCCTTACAATCAGCAGGGCCTCTAGACAAGAAGGAGGATAAAATTCCAGGCAGCCTAGAAAACCTCCTCTAAGGTTATGAATCCTCCTGCCCTTAAGGCCAAGTACCATTCATTCTCTCTTTCATTAACCCTTTGTTAGCAGTTCTTTCCCTTCATTTGGAATTTTCCAGTGGTCACTCCAGCTCCAGCTTCATATCTCAGGTAATTGGGTATGTCTTATGCATGGCCTCGATCAACATTAGAAAAACTAGCAGGCATATGTTTACTTTGACTCCTAGCTCCTGGTTATACTTAGAAAAATGGAAATTATTTGGTGAAAACTTTCATGTGTATAGAATGTAGAGGACACCAGTAGGGTTGCTATTGTGGTTGTTGTTGTATGTGTGTATGTGTGTTTATCTATGTCTCTGTATGTGCACATAAAAGCATCAATGTATGCACATGCATGTATGGTCACAGGTTGAGATCAGGCATCTTCTTCTGTTGTGTCCCATCTTGTTTGATTTTACTCTTTTGAGAAAGGCTCTCTCACCATATGTGGAGATTGTTTATGTACCACAACTAGCTGGACAGAGAGCTCCACTGTGCCTCCTGACTCCAGCTCTTCGTTACTAAGGTTGCTCATATATATGCCTGGCACTTACATAGGAAATCAGGATCCAAATTCTCTGGTCGTCATCTTTGACATTCACCCACTGAGCCAAATCCCAGAGGCCCTGCCACTGTGCTTTATATCATGTGTCAGGCACTGAACTGGCCTCTATCATCAACATGTTGATGGAGTCATTGGTATATATTAAAGGAGTAATAGATTCAGAGAGGAAAAGAAACTTGCCTGCAGTTATACACCTAGCTACAATCTCAGGAGTTTCTCTGTGACTTTGTCTAGTATATGGTGAATAGACTTGACTTCAATTCACCCATCTCGCCATGATCTCCTCATTCCAACTCAAGAACTCACATCACCTTGCAAGGGAGTTGGATGATGTTGAATTTATCTGATTATTTTAAGTGAAGCTTCATAAATTTCAGTAATGTATTACTAATAATATATTACTGAATTTGTCTTATAAGTGAGGGTAGCATTCCAAGGTCTCACCACCTGCTACAAAAGAATTACCTGTCTGGAATCTGTGGACAGGGTACAATTATTTCTGTCAGCTGAACTGAGAACCAGCTAATTTCTGACATGTGGAAGACCAAGCCTCACTCTCCAGACTTTTCCATTTGGCCTTCCTTCTGCTTGAAAGATTATCTGAAAACAATTATCTAGTGCTAGGAATACCCTGAATTCCACAATACAGCACAGGGGAATGCAAGAAAGTCCAATTTAAGGTATGCTTTAGTAATAAGATCTGCTGTGGTATTAAAATAAGGTTTTCTGCTGCTTAGGAGAGCCTTCTACTGGTCCTATTCAGGCTCGCCTCAAATCAGGGCTTAGTTCTTCACAGTCTTATATGATCACTGCAATAGGAAAGGGTGTGAAACATGGCATTTTGTTTCTTCTTGTCTCTGTTTATGAGAGCTAGGTAAAGGCTTGCTTACACTACACAGGCCAAGTCGCGTGGCCCCTCTCAGCATTAAGATGTTCAATCATGTATAGACCTGGAAGGATATTCTAGTATTTGCACATATCCAGAATTAGTGCCACTAACAGGTGGAAAGCTTCAGTTTCATTCCTAGTAAAATTTGTATGGATAAAAATACTGTTATCATTCACCCCAATCGCAGCCCTTACATTCTACCACGCCCCCTCTTCCGCAGGTTGTTCCCTAGGCTTAGAAAAGGGGCACAGGTGGATGAGAGGTAAAACAGTCCACTCTCTCTGGAGCTGTTGACTTGGACTCTGGTCAATTCTGGCTGTTTCCTTTCATGGGCTGACAGTTTGTCTACAGCAATGTAGTCTGGACACTCATTTGATCAACTTGATTGAACAAACAACCTGTCACCCCCCACTGGATGGTGGGGCTGTAGGTGTTTGGGCACAACAGCCTGCAGATAGATTTTGCATGAAGGATGCTTGTACTCATGGATTATCACTTATAGCTAAAAATGAAAAAAAAAACTGAGAGAAAGATGCAGGACAGTTATGGCAGAATGCATGATCTGGGATGGGGTGGGGGTGGGGGGGAGGGAAAGGGAAATAAGCCTGAACTGAATTGGAAAATTGTATGAAATGCACAAAGCATCAATAAAAACTAATTAAAAAAATACTGTTATCAAAGTTTATAGGGAGAACCAGAAACCTCCATGATGATAAAGGGGTCAAGAAACCTCATTGGAGGAAAGATAGCATCTTCACCAAATGGTGCTGGGAAAGCTGAGTAATGTTATTGTTATATTTCTTTCTATCTGAAAGCAACTGCTATGTTATAATGTGAATCTTATAATGTGCCCTAGAATTAAGTTATCACTTACTTTCAGACAAGGTAATTAATGTATATGGGTGGAAGGTATATATTCATATTTTAGAGTAATATAAAATTAAAAGGAAAAAATGTGAACTCATGGACATATATCAGAGTTAACACACAGTTTTTTCCTGGAGGACATGATTCTTGGATATATGTGACGTGTACCTGGGCATACTTTGGAGTGGTACAGTTGGGAGGGAACCACAGCAGCATGAGGACTGGGTCAAGGAATGGACTGATGTGGTTGAATTCTGCCTAGGACAATAAATATTTGCAGAGAAAAACTTTGGAGAGTACTGAGAGAAAGATGCAGGATATGTATGGAAGAGTGCATGAACTGGGGTGGGGGGGCAGGGAAAGGGCAATATGTCTAAATTGAACTGAAAAATGATGTATGAAGTACACAAAACATCAATAAAAAGTATTATATTGAAAAAATAAAGAGCCAGGTGTGGTGGCACATGACTTTAATCCTAGCACTTGGGAGGCAGAGGCAGGTGGATCTCTGTGAGTTCAAGGCCAGCTTGGTCTACATAGAGAGCTCCAAGCCAGCTGGGACTAAAAGGGAGACCCTTTCTCAAAAAGACAAAAAAGAAAAAGAAAAAGAAAAAGAAAAGTGTGTCTACACATGCACCTCTACACAGAGGTGCATGTGTAGACACACATCGCTCCCTTTTAGATAATTTATAACACGGACACACATACACACACACACACACACACACACACACACACACACCCCTTTTCCTCTGCTTCTTTAACTGCCATCCTTTCTTCCTTATTTTACATCTCATTGTTTCCTGCAGGATTTGTGGCTGTGCATCTCAACTCTCCTCACTTCCTCTTACATACCAATATACCTTATTCCTTAAATTGCTCTCACATTTGTTGTCTTACTCAGAATGCCTTCCATGCACAGAATTCTTTTCTTTTGGTTGACAAACTGTAAATTATGTCCATCCATTTCCTTACATTCCTATGATATCTGTGCATTTACTGAAGATTTTTCATGAACAAACTTAACCATCATTGTGAAGTATGAAGAGACTGAAACTTAATAATACCACAGCATGTAAAATTGGGAAGTTGAGAGGGGATTAAGTTTATATAACAAAACTGGCCAAATATGAAGATGGGAGTGGCTGACTCCCTCCAGCCACATGATGCCCTGTGCTTTCTTGGGATTCTGCCATAAGGAAGCATCAAAAGTTTGAGCCTTCAACCCTCCATATATACAACCAAGACTCAAAGGAAACTTTGAAAAATAACCTCTGATAGTCTGTGGTTCTGTCTGTGTGTCTGTGTTATTGTCAGTCGAGAAGAGCCTAACCTGAACATTAGATGATGTTTGTTCAACATTTTATTAAGCCTGTTTTTTTCAAAGCACTTCTCAGTGCTTACCATGTAGCTTTCAGGGTCTCCATCTCCTTCCACACTTATTCGATATTAACCCAAAATGTCTAGTGTTCAGAAAAATGCAACAAACAAATTATGCGCTAGAGAGACTGTTAAAGCCCCCCCCCCCCCACGATTCTGAAGTTGTCTAAGAGCTGTTTTTTCTAAGGGTGAAATGTGAGAGAGCTCTTGGTCCTTCCCTTGCTGTCTAGTCTTTTAGAAAGTCACCTCGGCAGTAATTATGAGCAGATCTTTTGCAATATGACAGCTAAGCTTCCCCTTGCACCTAGGGACAGGAATTTCAGGTGATTAGACTTTATATTGTATTTCAGCAGAATAACTTTGTAATGATTTATATTCTCAAGCTCAAGGAATAGACACAACAAGATTACATTTTCAGTTAGATTTTCATTCTCCCAACTTCAGGCCAACAATTCAGCGAATCACCTTAACTACCAACTCCCCTGTCACTTTCTCTGCTGGGTGCTGAGTTGTATTCACTTTAAAATCTAATCCCAGGATTTATTCTGCCTCTGACCTCTTGGTACACATTTTATTCTTCTGATCTCACAGAATCCACCTCAGATGGGTTGTGCTTGGCACTTTGGTTTTGATCCCTGGGGAGTGTCCTTATTATCCTGCAGTTCCTAATTCTGAATAGAATGGAATCTTTCTTCTAGATTCTAAATCTACTGCACAAATTCACATGTTCAACAAATTCAAATATAGCAATGTGATTAGATTCCATCACAACACAGGACAACAATTCTTCCCTTCTTCCTCTGAAAAAAGGCAAAGAGCTGAATTTAGTGTTCTGTGTTCCTGACATCAGTTTTCTCATCTTGCACATTTCCCCTTTTCTTTTCTTCCTCATTCTGTCCAACTTAATGTCATTACTTTAATTTTCTCTGGGTTGACTTTGTTAACCCATCGACAATGAAGAACAAAAAGTTGTCTGTGCATGCAAATCAGATATGTAATGCTCACACTGCCCTCAGTGTATAAAAATTTACCTTACCTCTCAAAATCTCAGATTCCCATTATAATGCTTATTTGTTTAGACTACCTAGAATTTGTTATAGTATAATTGATTACTCTTTATCACTCTAAAGACTGTATTATTTCCTTTGTAACCGGTATGGTTTTCTCTTCCAGATTCTTATTGTAGTCATATCTTAAAAGATGAATTTTTAAACCTTTGTTTAATCTATTACACAGATGTGAAGGAAAAAAAAAACTTATTCTCAGAAAGCATACATCTACCAGTTTGGAGAGATGCTGCCAGGACCTGAAGACTGTACCCTGGTCAGATGGCTGAGATTGCTGCAAACCTCTGACTCGGTTGTTATTTTACATGGGGTCCTGACCTCAATAACATATGCTTTAGGTCTAATTTCAGCCACAATTATGTGTTACTCTGGTCATTTACACAACACTTCCAACGTGTCTTGCACATAAGGATTCAAGTTCAGTTTTTAAAATATTATATTTATTATTTTTTATATATGAGTATATTCCTTGCATGTGTTAAGTCCACCCATGTCATTCACTGCCCAGAGAAGTCAGAAGAGGGAGTCGAATCCCCATAAACTGGAATTATAGATGGTTGTTAGCAGGCATGTGGGTGTTGGGAACCAAACTCAGGTCCTCTGCAAGAGTAGCCAGTGCTCTTAACTGCGGAGATATCTCTCCATCCCCTAATGCTCATTTTTAATGGTTAAATTCCCCTTGAAATCCATGAATCTATCATTTTTCAGACTCTTCCATGGGGCTGGATGAGAGTACAGTGAGGGTAGGTGTGGAAACTTCTGAGTACTTGATTTTACTCTCCTCTCTCCATTGTTATTGTCAGAAGACATATCTGCTTCTCCTGAATTGCTATCTAATACTGAATGGGCACATTCATTTACAGAGTGCATACTTCTAAATCTACTGTGAGAGCATGATTGCTATAGCTAAATATAGTTTCAGGCAGGAATGGGTCAATTGTTTCCAGCTGCATGCCCTCCAATGATCCTACTGGGATCCAATGGTTTGTTCCAATCCAAGGATTACACAGAGGGCTGTGGTTCAACTACAGGGGCCCCCAAACAACACAAAAGTCATGAACCTGGGAGAAAGAATGTTGAAAATGGGGGGAAAATAGTGACCAGAAAAAAGTAAGAAAGGGTGAGGGAATAGAGTAGTTGGAATATTATATCTATATCTATATCTATCTATATATCTGTATCTCTATCTATCGAGAGATGAAATTGACAAACAACAATATTAATCACTTGAACAACAATAACAAATCTCCACAGAGCCTCTCAAGTATCCAAGCAAGCTCAAACTTGTTTTCCAGACCACCTTTCTACTAAGGTGATACTCTATTCTTCTACAGAGCAGCAACATCTCTGCTGGAGATTTTAAGAATTCAAATTCTCAGATACTTTTTCTGGTACTGAATGAGAAGATCAAGAAAAGAGTCCATATGTTTGCTCAGCAAGCCACGATGCTCTTAAATCCGTAATGGGACATTAATGCAACTTCCAGCTTCGTTCTGCAAACCAGATTACACACTGACTAAGCATAGATAAAACACAGGCAGTAGACACTTATACATTGATCATTTCTCAGGTTCTATAGTTTGCCTAAGGGTTCCTTCTTTAGGGAAGTTCATCTGAAATTTTAACCTAAACAACAGTAACTGACCTAATGGTTTTCATTCTCTGAGGCTCTCTCAGAAAATGTGGTTGTTTTTAAGACTTTCTTGATATTGTTTTGTATATTCCTTCTATAAATAAAAATGCCCCATAAATTATAGGATAAAAATGTTGTGGTCTGAAGAAGAATCATCTATATAGGCTTCTCTGAAGAATTTTAAGCATATCAATTAGTAATTCCCACAAGTGGACATTCTTGATAGGAAACATTATCCTACAGAAATAAGAGACAATCAGCCAAGCAGCTCCCTATCCTTTCTCAGGCTTGCCCTTCTTCCTAAATCCTCATTCAGATGCAAACACTCCTGACCAGGGCCACATTCTCATCTTGTTTTTACCCACTCTCCTGTTCAGCTAATTTATGATTTCCATGGTTACTAGCCATGTTTTGATTAAATGTCCCATTGAAATATTGGAAGAGCTTAAATAGAATTTGGAATATGTTAATAAATAGAATGCTTTGGTAACTTACATGACAATGAACATCAATTTTTAGATCACTTAACTAAAACATCAAGGGGAAACACATCAGTTCTATGAATGTGTATGCCTGTGTATCTATGCAAAAGCTTTATCAGAATCAACTCTGTCAAAGTTTGTGACAGCAGCACTGTTAATGCCCCATGGAACATCTTGTTACACAACTCCATGCCACTTAAAGGTCATCACTTGAAATTAATTAAGGAGACTTTCCCCAATTACACCATGTTTTGTTGTCACAGTTTGTTCTTCCTAATAAAATCAGACATCTGTGGTATGCTAGCTCATTATCCTGGACCAATTTCAATGGAATTCTAAACTATTGTGATGGCTAATCTTGGTTGTCAACTTGACCTGATTTGTAATCAGCTAGAATGCAATCCACTGGGCACTCCTGTATGAGACTGTTGTCAGATTACTTCAGGTCAGAAGACCCATCCCAGTGTGGGTGGCACCTTCTCATGGCAGCATATAGAACAGGGCATGGTGGAAGAAAACTTTACTTTTTGCCTAGTGACCTTTGCTCTCACTGGGGAATTTATCTGTCCTGTTGCTCTGGTATTTATTTGCTACTAGAGTCAATGTCTTCAGGTTTCTTACATAGATTGAAGACCAGCAGATGTCCAAGAGGCCCCCAGGCCTTCAGTGTCAGATTAGGACTTCTGAGTTCTTATGTACTGAGCAACTACTGGATTCTTTGCCTCTTCAATGTGCAACACATATTGTTGGGCTATCTGTGCCACAGCATGTAAGCCAATCTAATCCATCCCATTTTAATAAGTGTTCTCTTTCTTTACAGAATCAAGAAGAATACAAATAGATATTTGTAATTCACTTAATAATTTTCCAGCACTTTCTATTATACACAGTGGATTATGTCTGTACACACATTTCATCCAACATGTAGGGACTGTAGTCTACTGTTTCACTATATTTTAGAAGACAAAGTCCTGATTTTGATCCCTTTTGTATCCGAACTCTAGGACAGAGCATAGAGGCTGGTAGGATTTCATGCTTTCTCTTTCCATGAGTGTTGCTGTGTGTAAACACGAGCTGCCATGTGGTCACTTAGTGTGGAGGAATCAACATAAAATGAAATGCTCCCATGAATTCTGTTCTAGTTTGTGTTCCATTGCTGTGACAAAACACTCTGACCAACACCAACTTGGGGAGGAAAGGGTTTATTCAGCTCACATCTCCTGGGTCACAGTTCATCACTCAGGGAGCTCAAGGCCGGAACTCAGGGCAAGAACCTGGAAGCAGGAGCTGAAGCACAGGCCATGGAGGAATGCTGCTTACTGGCTTGCTCCCCTGGCCCATGCCCAGCCTGCCTTCTTATAGGGTACACGACAACCTGCTCAGGGTGGCATCACACATAGTGGGTTGGGCCCTCCCACATTGCCCAACAATCAAGACAATACTCCACAGTCCTGACCACAGGCCAGTCCAATGGAGCCAATTCCCTAATTGAGGCTCCCTCAACCCAGGTGTGTCAAGTTGACACTGAAGCTATCTAGCACAAACTCTGAGTGGCTATAGACAGCATGGGTTTATTATTAGCATGCAGGAAAGTCTGCATGGATCCCAGAAGCTATGAGTTAAGCTGTGGACTGAGGTGAGCACAGCTCTCTGCTGAGGTCTGAGGTCAGACATGCCTCATACCTGTCAACTCCACCTGTGGCAAAAAGACATCAGTCTTCAGAAGGAGCTGTGGGCATTGAGATGGAGAGCCAGGTTCAAGCAGAAACAGGGAAGGTCTCCTAAGGTTTGAGCTGGACATTGTAGTGCTGCTACTTCTACTGAACAACACTGCTCAGCACAAGGCACCTGGGAAAACCCAGTGAAGGGATGATGGATGATCTCTGCCCCTTCAGAGGAAATATCCACCAAGAGGCACAGCAAGGGGCAGCACATCCACTGTGATTCAGGACAAAGTTTTGCTCTACCTGAATGGACATAATAAGGTCTGGTACCGTGCCTGAAAATATTACACTTTGTTCTTCAGTATGATTGCCTTGTTTCATAGGCCAAAGGCTCCAAAATATTCCTGAAAGTTATTTTCAACACAACAGTATCTTCTTTTTTATGAAGATGAAAAATTCTCTGCATTCACACCTGAAGGCAGAAGTAATATAATATACTCTGTTCCTTTTTGGATATGTGGTCCTAGTGATGAGACATTAAGAAGCAGACACGTGTGCAGCATTAGTCTCATTTATACGTAGGGTGTAAAAACAGAGATGCACAATTCAAAAGTTATACCTCTCAGTCACATGTCCTAGGTTAATTGCACCTTCTGTGGGCATAGAACTCACACACATAAAATAAAAATAATCAAAAATTCATATTTTAACATAATTCATATACTATTAATATATATGGAGTGTTTTCTGTGTGGTGAGCAGCACAATGTAGCCATCGGACATACAATCCAAGTAAAAACAAGGAAGAGTTCTTGTCCTCAAAGCAAAGAATATAGGTCATAACCAGAAGTACTGAAGAAATGATGGCACACAAGCACGTGTCCTAAATGTACACAGTCTATTTATTGTACAACCCCACCTCTTGCTCAGATAGGTCTGCAATTTCCACACATATCTGCCAAAACTGGAAGAAATAGATCTTTGAAATAAGAGGACACACAGTAGAACTTTAAGCACAGTGGATAGACTTCTCAATACTAGCAGGTCAATAAGCAATTTTTTAAGTGATAATACAACTCAGCAAGTATAATTCATACATAGACTAAAAGGAAAACATAAGATAGAAAAGAAAAACATAAAATTATTGGGAACTGTCATCAGATAAATTGGCTAGAAGAAAATAATTGAATTCTAGTCCCCTAACTGAGGTTAAGGGTAAGACTTCTTTAAATTTTTAAATTGTGATTAAATTGAGAGAGACAGGAGAGAGAGAGAGGAAGAGAGAGAGAGGAAGAGAAAGAGAGCAGATGCTGTACCACAGCATACACATGGAGGAGTCAGTTTTCTCCTTCCATCCTGTGTTTGGGCAGTTCACTCCAGCCACTGGGGTTGGTGGTAAGCATCTATTCCCACTGAATCATATTGAAGGCTGAGGGATAGGGCTTCTTCATGAGTTTCATAGACATTTTGGGGAATTCACCAATTCCTTTCAAAAGCTTTGAGAAGTGTAAATTTGAACATAAATTTGGTATGTTTGTATTCTGATCTCTTGCTATAAGAGGAGTTAACTAAATCTTCAGGACCAAGAGAACTTAGCTCAGCCCTACTTGGGAAACTGAACTTCAAAGATAAAAAGAATCCAAGACTTCACCATAAGGGGAATCGAGTTGTGGTATATTTTACCTTCCAATAAGAAATTATATCTCTGGTTATCTAAAGTTTCTGGGCTCATCAGACATTTGAGATAATTTGCACTTTATATGTAATTAAAGGTCCTAATAAATCATGGATCGAATCAGTAACAACTAGTATTTACAATGTGTCTGTTTCTTTAGATATTTAGCCTCATTTAAAAAACAAGACACAAATAACTCACCACATTCAATAAAGAAAATATTCAGGAGCTGAATTGGTGCTCTTTCAGAGGACTTGAGTGGTTCCTGGGGCATACAACTGTCAAGGGATATGAAGCCTTCTTTCATCCTCCATGGGTGCTGACACACACACATGTACATACAGATTTGCAGAAACACATATACATAAGCTACTGAAAAGTAAGAAAATAATTTTGAAAGAAACTGCTGAAATTAGTTAATTTAAATCAAAATCTATTGTGCAAATATTGAGTTTAAGATACAGGGATATATTGCAGCTCTCTTCACAATAGCGAGGAGCTGGAACCAACCCAAATGCCCCCAACAGACAAGTGAATAACAAAAATGTGGTACATCTACACAATGGAGTACTATTCAGTGGTAAAGAAAGATGACACCATAAACTTTGCAAGTAAATGAGTAGAACTCCAAGCCATTATGCTAAGTGAAGTAACACAGTCCCAGAAAAACAAACGGTGAATGGTTTCCTTCATTTGTGGATGCTAATACCAAATCCCCAGGAAGGCAAGCTGAACAATATTATCGTTATGCATCTTTTTATCTGAAAGAAATTGTGTTGTTATAATGTAAATCTCTTTTTTTAATTTATTTTTTATTGATGCTTTGTGTATTTCATACATCATTTTCCAATTCAGTTCAGGCATATTTCCCTTTCCCTTCCCCCCAACCCACCCCATCCCATCCCATATCATGCATTCTGCCATAACTGTCCTGCATCTTTCTCTCAGTTTTTTTTTCATTTTTTAGCAATAAATGATAACTTATGAGTACAAGCATCCTTCATGTATAACCAATCTGCAGTCAGATGTGCCCAAATCCACACAGCTCATGGGTCCCACCATCCAGCGGGGGGGGGGGGCGGCTTGTATGTTCAATCAAGTTGATCAAATGAGTGTCCAGACTATATTGCTGTAGTTTCACCATTCACCCCAATTGCAGCCCTTACATTTTACCATGCCCCCTCTTCCACAGATTGTTCCCTAGGCTTAGAAAAGGGGCACAGGTGGATGAGAAGCAAAACAGTCTACTTTCTCTGGAGCTGCTGTCTTGGACTCTGGTCAATTCTGGCTGTTTCCTTTCATGGGCTGACAGTTTGTCCAGGAATAACCTTTCGATCCTACTAATGAAGCACAAGCAATTTAGATAAATATTTAGGTATTTAAACAGTACTAATAGTTATGGTAGGTTACTTTGGTATAGACATAGATGTTTGGATGGTATGTTAATCCGTGAATTACATTTTTTTTCTGTTAAATATGACAGAATCTTACTGTGGCTTATAACATCTCCTAACCATTAGATGATGTAAGCTTGTGGCATCAGCCATGGGTTATTCCTCCAAGGAGAGAGCCAATAACCAATTAGATTTGGGATATACAGGCATATGGCTGCCTCAGCTGCACAGTATTTCCAGGCAGGTGAGTTGTAGCTGGTGCTGACGGAGGAGTCTTGGTTGACTCAAGGACTCCCATATTTGCTTTATTGGTTTAGTGGCCTTTGGTAACACTCTCTGGTATTCCAGAGACCATCTGTACACTTACATGTGTGGTCTCAATACATTTTTCCCATGTTAATGTCAGGTCTTCAACAGCAGGGCCTTATCACCTCTCTTCTTGCAGGTATCCCAGTTTAGAGGCAAGGAATCTTTACCTTTTGTGGGGGCTTGGATCCCCTGGCCGACATCTCCTTGGTAGAATAATCCATTGCTGATGCCAGAGCTCCTGTATTAATATATTTTGCTTAAGTGCATAGCTTAAGGAGACTTTAGTATATTTGGTTCTGAATAGAGAATAATCCTTTTCACTGCTCCTATGTCTATTAGCCTATTAGAGAAGGCAGTTTTACCAGTTTTATAAGAGATTACCTCCATAATAGTTGTCTCCAATTTACAATTGGAGAATGACATCATCATCATCATATTTCTCCTTGTTCTATGGGGGGAAGTAAGAAAGACTCTCAGGTCAAAATGTCACCAACTTAACAGCTGAGAAAGAAAAGATACAACTTTGCATTGAGTAGGATGTACCAGAAAGTGCCAACAGAAAGGCTGACCCATCTGAACATTGAAAGAAAGAAAAGCCTCAGATTGCTACATACTTCAAACCTCTCTGTGGATCCTACTTGTAACAACTATTTATAATGAGTCTTAACGAAACCTACCTTCTAGGTGCCGCAAAGGTTTTAATAATGTAAATCTCTTAAAGGGGTCTAGAATCGACTTACCACTTATTATCAGACTCTGTAATTACAGTATATGGGTGGAAGGCATGTATCATATTTTAGCGTAATATACAATTAAAGGGGGGAAATGTGAATTCCTAAACATATTTTGGAGTTAACATACAGTGTATTCTCAGAGGTCATAAATTTGATGCTTATGTGATGATTATATTGACATCTGTTGGAGCAATACCAAGGGGAGGGAAAAACTACAACATAAAGACTGGTTAAAGAAATAAATGATATAGTTAAAGTTAAACTCTGCTCAAAACAACAAGCCTCTGCAGGGAAAAAAATTTTGAAAAGACTGAGAGAAAGATGCAAGACATGTATGGCAGAAGGCATGACAAAGGGTGGGATGGGGCCAGGGAGAGGGGAATGTGTCCAAATTAGACTGAAAGATAATGAATGAAATACACAATTCATCAATAAAAGTATTACAAAAAAGATACAGAGGGATATTTCTGACATTATTGTAGTAAATTCATCTCACTAGAAATTACTTGCAGACATCATAGTTGTTCTACTAGCAGTTACAATCCTTGCATATAGTAGCCTTGAGTGGTTGAAAGTCTGATCAATTCTTTCTCTGAGATGATGTGATCAACAGTTTTCATATATTTCACAAAGCTCTCTGAAGTGAAAAGAGCTATATTATTATTTAAGGTACTCTTCTTTTCAAAATTCTGTTCTCAAATGATTATTATATCTCTCCAGGTTATTTTTAGCCTGAGATATTAGACATCTGAGACACTGATCTCATCTCTTTGATAATTTTCTGAATGTTTTCTTTCATCCGTTTTTATCTTTGTTATAATCATCATGAAAAGAGTTTGTCAGAGTGTAATAATTTTCTTTCAATAGCCTGTACCATCACCCATAATAGCATCTCATCTTACTTAATTACACATTGCAGATATGACAGTCTTTTAAGTTTATGGTTTTTTGTTTTTTGTTTTTTGTTTTTTTTTACAGAGAATTAAGGCTTTATCCATCCAGAGGTTTCTTTAGTTTTCTGGGGAAGGGACCGAAAGAGAGGCAGCAAGCCTTGAGATTCCTACATCTTCTTCTGAAATAGACCCAGCTCATTTGCTGATAAACTGACATGCTTTTATGAAGCTAATATGTTCTGTTTTTGCATTTTCTCTTATCTCAAAGGCAGCATTTAGTTTTTAAGGAAAACCTGGTTTCATTTTACTTTGGTATTAAACTCTTAGTCTTTGGAAAGATGTGCAGAAATACAAGATGATACTTCAAAAGTATTCCATGTGGTCTAGTAATAACAAGGAGTGATTCTAGAGTAATGATGATAATTCTGAAAATAAATAATAGCATGATTTATGCTGAACACTGTACAGAGCCGCTGTAACCATTGTCTGTTTAATATTTATTGCATCTACATGAGATAAACGTGATTAAAATATTATGCAATTGGGCTGGAGAGATGGCCTAGCTGTTAAGAGCACTGACTGCTCTTGTACAGGGCCCGGGTTTGATCCCCAGCACCCACATGGTGACTGAGAACCGTCTTTAACTCCAGTTCCAGGGGAATCTGACATCCTCTTCTGACCTCCACGGCATTGCATGACATGGGTGCACAAACCTATATGCAAACAGTACATTCATACACATAAAAAATAAAAAAAAAAACATTATGCAATCCAGGTCTTTCGATGTACATTACCAAAGTCCAATCACAAATGACACAATTTATTTCAAGTTAAATATAGCTTAACATTCTATGTAATAGTGCACTGTACCTAAATCTTAAGATTTTCCATCCTAAATATTCCTCAGCTCTTTGCTTCCATTACTGTAAAATATGATATCCACCTTCGGCATTCTTAAGTATTTTTCATTTAAAATCTTGAAAATATGACATAGTGTTGGAGAAAATTCATGATACACCACACACACACACACACACAGACAAATATATATATATATATTAACATTTCCCAAGACAATAGGGTAATAAGGTGTTTACTTCTATTTCTATCTGTTTTCCTAATTTTATATAATATTCATGAGGATTAATAAAAGTTCTTGTTTTTCTCTTCAGTTACTTAGTTCAAGGAGGCATTCTAATGAGCCATACCCAGAGTCTGAGACTAAGCAACCTTTCACGGTCAGTCCTAGCTTTTATTTAACCTGGTCTTTTCCCTGTCTCTGTTTAATCTGCTTCTTTCTTGACGTTATCAAAACTGCCTACCACAAGATTATTGTAACTTACCAGTTACACAAATTTAGCAGGCAAAGGATTTTACAGATAGTAATTACATTATAAACTGTGCATAGTGGATATGGTATGAACAGGTTCCTTTCCTGTTTTTACATCTTTCCCATGTATATCAAAGGTTCATTTTACAGCACTGTCAAATTTTCTCAGAAAGTAGCTGCAAAAGCTTATTCACATTGATTTAAGATTATGACTCTCTGAGAAGGTCTGCATTGTAATGCAATTGTTTCCTAGGAGAAAACATTTTATATAGCTACAGGTTTTTTACAGTAAAAATATACTTAGGCTTATAAACATTCACAAAACCAGTTTCATTCTGCTGTGAAGTAGAAAGAAAGCCACTTTATCTCAAGACTCTTCAGGACATTATCACTCAGGAAAATGATTCCTATGTCACACAGTCATATTGATATCATTTTAATGGGTATTCACAATGGAAAGCCTCATAACCAGGGACATGAAAATATTTCTCTAAAAGTACAAACAATACAGATCATAGTGCAAAGGACTAGAGCAGTTGACCACTTGAAAGTGAAATATTCTTTAAAATATTTTATTGATCTGAGAATTTTATACAATGTATTGTGACTACACTCAGACCTCTCCCCCAGCTCTACTCTTTCACCCTCCCATGTGACATCATGTCCTCTGATTGGACATCTTTTTTTTTTGGTGGACATCTTTTTAAGGCCTATCAAGTATATTCTGTGTTCTTCAAATGTTCTTGAGTATGGATCTATCCCTTGGAATCTAGTCAACACACAAGGGTCACAGCAGTTGACTTTCCTTCCCCAAGCGGCTATCAGTTCCAAATAGCTCCTCAGTTAGAGTTGGGAACTCTTCCCCTCTTCTCCCATCCAAGCCATCTTTTGTCTGGCCTGAGCTTGCACAGGTCACAAGTGCCGTGGCTTCATATGTGCAGCTCCCCTGCTCCCCTGTAGTGTTCAGACATCCAGGGTTTCCTTATTTCATCCTCCATATCTAACTCTTAGGATCTTTCCTCCTCAACCTCCTCATTTTAAAATGAAGTATTATTTTTGACAAAAGACACATCATGTTGTTCAGTGTGATGCTTTCCATCCTTTCTGGTCTCTACAGGAGCCAGGCACATATGTGTTGCCCATACATACATGCAGACAAAACACTCATATACATAAACCACATTTAGAAAGTATGGTTGTGGAGACAAGGGGAAATGCTTGCATTGAAATTCACATGGAAAAAAATTAAATAATTCAACTTGATTACTACAGACAAGAAAGCACAGGAATTGTTTGGAAGCATTGAGTAGGATGCTATGGGAAATCCTGAGGAGTTAGTACTCCGTTCAGGAAGCAGTACAACACTTTGGAATGCTTTTACAATTGAGAAAAGGCTTAAATTGAATTGAAAGATGATGGAGAATCAAACGGTCAAACAGGCAATTGGAGAATACTGATGAGCTTCAGCAATAGCTCTCCTACCAGTTGCTCAGTTTTCTTCCCAGTGTGCGGGGAATGTTAGAGACCTGACTTTGGAATAAGAAAATATATGTTTGGATCCCTGCCTCCTCACTGAATTGTGTAATTCTGTCATATCTATACAACCCTTTCTCAGTCCTTGTTTCTTCATCCTTGAAGTGTATTTTATAAGGACTAAATAGTTTAATACAGAATGATGGGCACAGGAAAATCAAACCATAAACAGTTTATGCTATAGGTATTATCGGGCCTTGTCCAGAACCAGCTGAATTTGTGGCACAATCCATTCATGTTTTCAGCCTGTAGGGCTCTGCAAATGGATTCTCTAATGCTATCTCAAAGGAGAGTCAATAATTGAGCCCAGTTATTGGTACCCACAAGCTTTCCACCTGGGTTGGAGGGCTAGCTCTCAGTACTGAAGTGCAGCACACTCAAGCTATATGATGCTTTCTACTGTGATGTTAGGTTGAAGTACAGCCGCAGACAGCTCAGAAGTACAATTCCAGCATGAAGCAACCCCAGCTGAGCATGCCCTGCACATAGCCTTCTCTGAGCCCTCTTGACAACTGTCAGGAGAGCAAGTGAAACAGTATCAGCTTCTTGGATTTCCTCCACTGTCTTGTAATTAAGCCAGAATTTTAAGCTTAGCCATTTTAAGGCAGAAGAAATGAAACAGAAGGCTAATCCATCATGTAATAATCTCAGGCTGAAAATTTCTGTATGCTTTATTCACCAATCAGCAGTAGGAACTCTCTTGATTATACTTATTATCCAAATTCTACTGTTTATTGTTTTAAAAATAATTTTTGGTTATGCTCTTCTTGGACTATGGAATAATTATTAAGATGCAAACACATTCTGAACACTTAACTTGAATGTAGTTATGCTCTATTTAAAACTCAAGCACTCTACAGAAACCCAGAGAGTGGCCAACTTTAAAGCACACTTTCAGGCTTCTGGCTCCATGCTCAGTTTTGGGGGGAATTCACTGGCTGTGGAACACAGGGCAGTATTTCAAGCACGGATATCTTTTACTTTAAATGTCATGAAGACACCGCACTTTCATTCAGACCAGATTTTATTTATTCTTTAAATTCAGAGACACATTATTTCCTAGGGAATATTTTTTTTTTCTGATTCTGAGTAAATGAATGTTAATTTATGTTCCAGAGAACCTTTGACAAGTATCAGAAAGAATTAATGTAAATGTAACTAAAAGGGCAAACATACATTAGAAAGCTAATAAATGTTTCTATTTATTTGCAACCTGTATAGATTATAAAAATAGAAGAGACCGATAATTATATGACATTTCAAAAAGTATCAGTAGCTACTAGTAACCAGGGCTTCTCCCTAATGACAGTGTCTACTCTCCACCAGGTGTTTAAATTTGTCTCAAATCTGCAAGATGGTATGTTTTGTGGGGATATAGGTGCTTCAGCTCATGGAGGAAATGGCATTCCATTTGCAGCATAGCTGGGACGTGTCACCTGTCACCAGGTCTGCTGAGTGCAGAATCAGATTTGTTTGTACACCTGCTGCCTCCTCGTGTTGATTTCTCTGTTTTCCTGTCTGGGACCTTTCCTAATATGTTCATTCCAGGGCTCTCAGCGTTGTGAGAGGAGTGAATTGTCACAGCTTACCTTTTACCTGCTCCAGGATGTGTTTTCTATGAATATGTTAACATTGGGGCATGAAAAGTTAGTACACAGACTAGGTCTACGATTGTGGTGACTGGTAAAGGGAACTAGTTTTAGAAAATAGGGTGATTGCATTCAGGACTATGTAACATCATTTCTAGTAGAAATTATACCAAATATAAGAGTAAGAATGTCTTCAAAATATTCCTCTTAAAATATTATTTTAATTAGTACACTTGTATATAATGATTATAATTATAAATCAATTGAGTCTTAATAATTATTATTTGTTCCATATTCCAAGAAGAACATAGCCAAATATTATTTTTATGCATTTATTTTTTATTCAGAACCATTTTTATTGAAGTTTTGTGCATTTCTTTTTTTTTTTTTTTTTGGTCTTTTCGAGACAGGGTCTCCCAGTAGCCCCAGCTGTCCTGGAACTCGCTCTGTAGACCAGGCTGGCCTTGAACTCACAATGATCCACCTGCCTCTGCCTCCAGAGTGCTAGGATTAAAGGTATGAGCCACCACGCCCAGCTTAAACACACAACATTTCTTAATCAAATCTAGACCCATTCCCTCTTGCCTGCCCCCCACCACACCAGAGCTCATGCATTCTGCCATACATGTCTTTTGCTTTTTTCTCAGTCTTTTGTAAAATTTTCAATGCAGAAGTTTACTGTTTGGGGCAGAAATTTACTGTTTCAGTCAGTTCTTTGACCCAGTCTTTTGGTTGTTGTTCCTTCCAATTTGTATCATTCCAAAATATGCATATGTACATGCCACACATATACCACTCATTTCCTGAGTGGCCCTTTGGTTGGGCAGCCCTAAGTACATCATAATACTAGATGCATTTTCATCCTGGTAGTCACCCCACCCTTACATCTACTGCCCTGGTTTCAACTAAGTGCAGAGTTCATTTCTGTCCCAGTCGTCTTCCTAGTGTTGTGTTGTTATATAAATTGTTCTTTAGAGACTTGTGCATTTGAACACTTGGTCATTAGTTGTTGACACTCTTTAGAAGGTTGTAAGAAATTTAAGAAGTTGTCCATCACAGGACTTGGTGTTTGATAGCTTGGCCCCACTTCCGGTTGACACTCTTCTTCCTGACTGTTGTCTTTACAAGAGCGCCTTGCCCCTGCAGCCTTCTCGTCTCCACCTGCTACCATCTTCCCTGTTATGACGATTGACTACTCTAGCTAAACCCAGAATAAACCTATTTGCACTTAAAGTGCTTCTTTCATGTACTCTCATGTAACAGCAAGGAAAAAAGTAAATGGCTAGCAACTACTGCATTCTGATCTGTTTTGAAATAAATAATAATAGCTTCACAGATTTCTGAAAGACCTCGATGGTATTGGTATCATGGTGTTTTCTAGTCCAAACTTACGAACTTAAATCTCTCTTTCCATTTCTCTCATGCTACATTCCTTCTCCTGGACAAATTTGAGCCACAGTCAGGCTCCAAGGGCACCACTCTTCAGGGCAGAGCTCACCTAGGAAATACTCACACAGAAAGTGCTCACACACAAGAAATGCTCATGCACAGAAAGTGCTCACACACAGGAAAGGCTCACACACAGGAAGTGCTCATAATGGAAAGGCTCACACAAGGAAAGGCTCACACATAGGAAGTGCTCACATAGGAAGTGATCATATAAGAAGTGTGGTCTAATGGCAAGCAGCATTTACACTAGAACTCTCAAGACTTTTGTGAGGAATTTTCTCTCCTACAGCCAGGACTAATTGTAAAAACAAAATAAAAAATAAAATAGGAATATAGGATGCAGCATCTTGCAATCCTTTCTCAAACAGCTGAGTTGTTTCATAAGGGCCTTGCTTCTCATTTCCAGGTGGAAGAATTTCTTGTTCTTTGTATAATTTAAATTTCTTCACTTAAAATAACTGTCGGTTACTTAACCTTAATTCCACTCTTTCAGAGATGGACTAAGTGTCCCTTGCCCATCCAAAAAGGTTGCTATATCCTGATGGGGATAGTGAGCAGTGCTGGATCCTTGTGGTATGAGGAGGTCTCCAGATTTGCTCTTTGTGGTGGCACATGCAAGTAGGATATCTTGAACAGGCAGAGGCAGGAGGACCATACTTCGGTATTTAAACATAGTGTAAGAAGGATAAAACAACAGAACAAAGGTTAGCCCCAATGTATATACCTGATGTCCCAACCACTTGAAAACTGGAGGAGAGATGATGGCCTGACAATGGGGATTCTGTCTAGGCAGCATAGTCAGGCTGGTCTCTTAAATAATGAATACAAAGGGAGGAAGGTAATTGTGCTGGATAGCTTTAGTGTCAACTTGACACACCTGGGTAGAGGGAGCCTCAATTGGGGAATTGGTTCCATTGGATTGGCCTGTGGCCACATCTGCGGAGTATTTGTCTTGATTGTTGAGCAGTGTGGGAGGGCCCAGTCCACAATGAGTGGTGCCATCCTGGGCAGGTTGTTGTGTACAGTATAAGAAGGCAGGCTGGGCATGGGCCACGGGAGCAAGCCAGTAAACAGCATTCCTCCATGGCCTGTGCTTCAGCTCCTGTCTCCAGGTTCCTGCCTCCAGGTTCCTGCCTCCAGGTTCCTGCCCTGAGTTCCTGCCTTGGGCTCCCTAAGTGATGAACTGTGACCCAGGAGATGTAAGCTGAATGAACCCTTTCCTCCCCAAGTTGGTGTCAGTCAGAGTGTTTTGTCACAGCAATGGAAGACAGACTAGAACAGAAGTCATACTTTCCTTTTGAACTTATAAGACAAATCTCACTAAGCCTTGGGAAAAGATTTGTCTGTTAGTAAAGGCACATCCTTTTATTCCTTTTAACATCTCTACCTTAAAAATTTTGTCCACTATTCCGTCTTGACTCTGTCATCATTGGATTTAATTAAATATAGAATCAAGTCAAAGGCAAGGTATTTTTATTAACCTATAACTGAAAATTTAGGTCTGAGGTAAACAGACCAGAAAGCAAAAAGCTTCCAAACTAAGCAGAAAAGGAGATTCACATGTAGAGTCATCATCGATAAAACACCTGAGGAAAGGGGTGGAGGGCAATATTATGATATAAATCATGAGTGGCAAAACATGCCTACCTTAGAAAGACCATGAGTCTGTCAATATTTTATTATTTTATTTTATTTTATTATTATTTTTTTAATTTCTGTATGTGTATGAACGTACTGTGTGCATGCAGGTTTGTGCACCCATGTCGTGCAATGCCGCGGAGGTCAGAAGAGGGTGTCGGATTCCCCTGGAACTGGAGTTCTCCTGGAGTTGGAGTTTTGGACGGTTCTCGGCCACATGGTGAGCACTCTGCCTAACTCTGATGAGTCCTCTTGATCTGATGATCATCTGTAAGGAATCCAGTGTGGTCCTCAATAATAGTCCAAAATCACCGATAAAAAAGAAATGTCTATTTTTAGGGTTTTTGTTTTCCTTTATTGGAGACTAGGAAATGGATATCTTCTCTGACCAATAAGGTTTAAGTGACAGTCTTTCTGCTGGGTTCAGTTGGGAGGAATTCTGAAGCTGAACCAACTTGAGTGAAAAAGAACATGAAGCTTGATGCTGATGTGTGGAAGTAGACAGCACTGATCAAGGAGCTGTGAGTAAACGAGGAACAACTTCATTTCATATTCACTTCATACTTCCGTTAGTCAACATCCTTGACCACTAAACAGATCAGAAGGGGAAGCATCAATTTAGAAAGATTCATATCTCCAGGTACAGGAGATCACAGGTGTTCAGGTCTATGAAACTAATCAGAAATGGACCAATGCTCCCACACTGGCTCACATTACTGTCCGGTTCTCACTGTTTCCAGACAAAGTTCTTCTACAGTTCCAGGAGCTGACCAGTTCCCTGTTTCTATTTTCCATTTATTGTCCTTCGCTTTTCTCAAATGTCCCATTCTGATCTACTGAGAAATTTAGACCTACCACTTCTTTTTCCATTTCTAGGGAAACTAGTGAAGACAAGTTCAGTATAGGCTAAGTCTACTCCCTGAGACATCCTGGTCCCAAAAGGGTTATTAAACTTTTTTTAACTCTGGGTGAGGAATTTACATTTTTAATTTTTTTAAACTCATTGTGTGTGTGTGTGTGTGTGTGTGTGTGTGTGTGTGTGTATACATGCGCTCACATAGCACAGCACATATACAGAACTCTGAAGACAAACTGCAGAAGTGTGTTATTTCCTTCAATGACGTCAACCTAGGAAGTGAACTCAGGCCCTCAGCCTTAGCAGAAAGTGCCTCCACTTACTGAGCTATCTTCTCAGCACAAATGTTTGCTGTACTTTAATCTTTCTCTTTATCTTACCTCCTTGGTAACAGCAGCATTGTTGCATTTATTTTTCAGATGAAACTCTTATGGTTGGTGTATCAGTTACTTTTCTGTTGCTATGATGAAATTCCAGCACCACCAGCAACTTCAGGGAACTTATTTGACTTTATAGTTCCCAAGAAGGCTTAGGGTCTATATTGGCATGGCAGCATGGGCAGGAGCAAGAACTTGCTGGTACATTTCCCCCCACAAGCAAGAAGCAGAGATGGGTCCTCCACCAAGACTATACCTCCTAAGTATCTCAAGACAGCACCATCACCCAGCGATGAAGTGTTTAAATACCTCTATAAACATGGAGGACAGGTTTTATTCAGTAATCTATGACAGTAGATAAGAGTAATAAAAATCATGAAATGAAAGTATCTAATCAAGAATTTAACATCTTATGAGCTGGGCATGATGGGCCACATCTTTTATCTCAGCATTGGAGAGGAGGAGACAGGCAGATCTCTATGAAACTGAGGCCAGCCTGTTCTACCTAGGGAGTTCCAGACCAGCTGGGGCTACAGGGAGATCCTGAATTTTAAAGAATACCATCAAAAATAAGAATTTAGCATCTTACATTGTGCCTCCTTGTCTGTTGTTGATAAATAAATAGCAGCAATTTACATATATAAATTAAGATTTAATGTCTCTCTGGATTATTCCAAAACTAGCTCTAGGAAACAGCTGTAATAAAAAAATCAGAACATACATTTTTTTTCTAAGATCCTCTTTAGGAGATTCTTCTAAAATTATGCAATTCCAGAAAAGTCCTGAAATTTCTTCATCATGTATTCTTTGTATATTGCTTTCTTTATGCAATCCAAGCTAAACATGTAATTGAATCACTCTTCTACATCTGAAAAGTTACAAATAGAATAACTACTATGAAAGTTAACAATGTGTTATCCTAGTATAAGAAGTCACAAAATATTGAGCATCAAATTAAATTATTTTTATGTCTGTAATGAAAAATCAATTTGATATAAATATAATAAGGTCAGTAACATATAATTTTCCAAATAAAACTTTATTGTTCATTTAACCATGATTCTCTTTAGATCCTGTATATCACCAATGAGGATTTCAAGAAAAGCCAGGCTATGAAGCCAGGGTATGGCCAACCTAACAAAGAAAAACAAAAGAAGCTCCTGTACTATCTCTAATCCCTGTGATTTTATTCATTTCTTAGAAGTGAGAGTTTTTTTCAGTAGTTGGAAGCTATTGCATGTCTTAAATCATCACTTCGTGGTAATGAAGACTTAACCATTGTTAAGAGCAGAGCAGGAAGGTGACCCACCATCAGCCTGTTCATCTGCTGTGTGGTGGAGATCCTGCCTCCAAATTTAATTTGTGAGAATCGCATATGAATGTATCTTGGGAACAATTTTGATTAAAACCAAATAAATGATAAATAGCATGCTTAAGTCCATTTATATTTATTTCCCCTTTGTTAACTGTGTTGGCAACACCTCAAAATTTAGTGCTATCTGCAAATTTCATTAGCAGGCAATTTATTCCCCCCTGGAGATGATTAATAAAGATGGAGACTAAAACTTGACCCCATGCCAAACTCCTGCAGCCCCCGACTAGCCACTTCCTCATGACTGGACAGGCTCCCATTTATCACTTCCTTCGTGGGCCCTGCTCGACCAGAGTGCCAGATGATGTGAGAATGTTTCTATCCAAGCTAACCTGAAGCAGGTTAGAATACTGATTGTTCTGAGACATTGCACTAAATGCTTCAACTATTCCTCCATGAAACATGGGCTCTATTTTACAAATCTTAATAGCTTCATCTTCTGCCAACAATATAAAGTTTGGCATTGTTTACTTTTTATAAGCCCGTACAGACTTATTACTGGGTCCCGTGTTCCCAACGTGTTTATAGATCACTTTCAGTATCTGGAATTTTAAGAAAAATATGAGCTCTGACATCATACATATCATGTACCTCTGACTACCCTCTTCTGTTTGAAGTTTTGCACCCGGCCTGCTTCCCCTCAGTGTCTGGCTTTATGCCAGTTCTTAATGATATTTCAAATATTCTTCTAAGTAGTTTAACAAATGTCAGCTCACTTTTCCTGCCTGTGAGTGATTGTGAAGTAGACGAGTCTGATATTAACAGTCCCTGAGTCCGAGTTTAAGTGTAGTCATGGGATTAAGTGGATTTTGGTTGCTTTCTCTCTGTTTGCCCTATTCAAAATTCTGGTTGAGGAATAATTTTGAATAATTGATGAAATACGTTGTGCAATTAAGCTAATTTGACAATTAAGTCTTACAATGCTAGACTATTCTTTTTTTGTAAACGTGTTATTTCTTGTGTTAAATAACATGGTCTATATTTTTTACATAAATCAAAAGTCATTTTGAACTTTTGACCTGAAAACATAATTCAAAAATAAGTTCATAATCAAAGCACGTTTTAAGTATGATAAATACAATTGTGGATTGAGTTTTTCTTTCTTTTCCTTATTGGATTTGTTAATTTCAGCACTAGTGGAAAATTTCAGTATTACACATATTAGGGCAAAATGTTTATGTGCCAATGTCCTCTTGCTTGGTATGAACTTCTATTATTTTTTATGTAATAACTCAAACTTTTGTTTCTTTTTTGTAAAATTATATAATATTTATTTTAAAGAAGACATAATTTCTGGTAATGACTTTTGAAAATTCTAATCAGTAGCAATATTTTTAAATTTATTTAAAGGGCTAGGTAGATCGCTCAGGGTTTAAGAACATTGCTGGCTGTGGAAAGGACCTGGGTTTGGTTCTCGGCACTGTCATGGCAGCTATGCAGTGTCTGTAAATACAGTTTCAATGTATCTGAAGCCCGCTTCTGGACTCTGTGAGCACTGAACACATCTGGTACACACACACACACACACACACACACACACACACATATATATATATATATATATATATATATGCAGGCAAAGTCCTCATACACATAAAAAATACATAAAATAGAGAAAAAGGGGAAAAGTACCACCTCTGAAAAGAAAATGCTTCCTTAATAAACTAAGACTTTGAAGAAGATTAGAATGGATGAATGCATTTTTGTAAAACTCTAGAGATTTCCTTGCACTACATATGTGTTGGACACTGAACTGCTTATTGTAACACAAGGAGAGTTATTCCAGACACTTAAGAATTTGACATTTATGAAATGCACAAAGCATCAATAAAAAAAAGTTAAAAAAAAAGAATTTGGCATTTATCATTATAATTAATAAGCTTGTTGTCTATTTTCCCAAAACCACATTTTATCCTGGGAACAACGCTGGCACTCTGCTGGTGTGAAAGAATTTCTCAGCGTTTTGGTCAGTGGCTCTTTACCTAGGCCTTAATGAAGTTTGAAAAATGTTAAATAGTCAGAGTCAGTTTCAGTGACTACAAGGAGAGACAAAAGGAAAGGAAAGGAAACAAAATTTATGCTTTGGTCAGAATGTGAAACTTGCAGTGTTTAGAGTAAAAGCTGTTGTAGGAACCCTGGATCTATGGAGATGTGGGGGTACAGGACCTAGTAAGAATTTAGCTACATAACAACTCACTGCAGCATTATAGGCTGCTGTAAAAAGAAAAAAAGTTAAAACATTAAAACTATATAAATATTGCAAAAGGCCCAAAGGCCATGAATAAACTAATATAAACAACAAACAAATATTCACCTGGCTTTTACTCTCTGTCTAATAATTCTCAGAATAAAAATTACTAAAGAGTTTCAAACCTTTGACCTCAAAGAGTAGTGGGGGACATAAGTCATAGGAATAATGTATAAACAATACAGCATGCTGGCAGGTATCATGTGATTTGGGGAAAGCTAAAAAGCAAGAGAAGGAAGCATGAGCTGAGGATTAGTCATTTTTTTTTAATTTTTATTTATTTCTGTATGTGTATGAATGTACTGTCTGCATGTAGGTCTGTGCACCCGTGTCGTGCAATGCCGCGGAGGTCAGAAGAGGGTCTCGGATTCCCCTGGAACTGGAGTTCTCCTGGAATTGGAGTTTCAGACGGTTCTCGGCCGCCATGTGGGTGCTGGGGATCGAACCCGGGTCCTCTGCAAGAGCGGTCGGCGCTCCTAACCGCTAGGCCATCTCTCCAGCCCCAGGATTAGTCATTTTTAATGACAGTCAAGGTCAGACTCACAGTGAAGGTGAACTCTGAGTCAGATATGAATTGGGGTGGGGGTGATCTGGGTGCCTAAGAAACCAGGTTTCCTACAGAGTTAAGAGCTAGGGGAATGATGTATTGGAGTGATTGAGCCCTTCATGTAAAAATACAGTTTATATAGCTGGAGCAAAGTGAATAAAGTGAAGTGGGGTGTGCAGTAGAAATGTTCAAGACCAGGAAAGGTGAGGTGGAGTGTGGAGAGGACCAGGAGACATGGGCTGTGCAGTAGAGAGGCTCAGCGCTAGGGAAGTTTCAATGAGATGTGGAGAGGCTCAGGATGGGGAAAGATGGGCATGGTATAGAAAGCTAGATACTTAGGATCCTGAAATTCAGGTCAGAGGGAAGCCATGCTCAGCACTGGGAAAGGTGAGCTATAGTACAGGATAACACTGTGAAGACTGTATCTCTGAAGGACATAAAGAGCTAGTCCAGGTTCCAAATAAAGAAGACTCATATGTTTTTAAAAATTATGTTTTCAAGCCTGGAGAGCTGGTGCAGCCATTAAAGGCTCAGCCTCACTACAAAATTACGTTTTCCAAGAGTAATTATGTTTCAAATGGGAAAAATGGGTTCTCACATGACAGTTTGGGTAAGATAGAAACAGAAGACGTGATATCCACTGTATATGACTTCAACTAAGGGATAAACAGTGGGAGGTGAGAGCCAGAAGGTGCTGGGTTATGAAGGGTGCAGAGGAGGCCAGGTCAGAGCCAGAGGAAGAACAGGTCTATGAGCGTTAGAGAACAGAATTACAGTTCTCATTTTGACTTTGCCTGACTGGGAATGCTCTTAGTGGAAATATTTTATTAAGGAAAAAAAGCTAGCTTTAATCATAGCAAATATTGTAATTAAATTAATTCTATCATTTAAAACACTGAAGAAACTGGAAAATTACATTCACACAAACATACATATATGTATTTATATGTTATAATTATGGACAGATCTAAGCTTTGTGAGATCCGAATCTGAATCTTTTCAATTTAGTACTCACCTTTATAAAGCATAGTAAGTCTACTTTTTAATTTCATTTACTTTAATTTTATGTATATGAATGTTTTGCCTGTGTGTACATAAGTGCACTGGTGTATGAACTATCTGCAGAAGGCCTAGAAAGAGTCCAATCCCTTGGAACAGTCATGGATGGTTGTTAGTAGTCATATGGTTTCTGGGACCTCTGCAAGAGCAGCCAGTGCTCTTAACTGCTGAACCATCTCTCCAGCCTAAGTAAAATTTTAAAAATATTCAGATTAGGATCTAGAAGTTGGATTGTGACATTTTGAGTTTCTTAAACTTAAATGTTAAACTTTTGGAGGTAACACAGGAGTCAGGACTGAATATCAAGTTTAGAGCCCACACTCTTGTGAATAGAGAAAACAGAATCAGTATCATCAAACTCCTAATTGATGTAGTAGCTCAGTAAAAACAGTAGCTCAGTAAAAACAGTAGCTCAGTAAAAATCCTAGCTTTGTAAATATGGGTGTTAATTTAATTTTGAAAACCACATGGATGTACCTTGACCAAGAACTTGCTAATCCTCAGAGACCTTTACACTTAACTGCATCTGTGTGCCTTTGAAGCATCCATTTGAAATTACATTAAGAGTTAGCCTCTTTAGTTTGAGATGAGCATGACTATTTTCAACTAAGAGGTTAACAAAGTTAACAAAAATGATCACTCATTATTTCATATTTACACAATTATAAATATCCTCAGTGTGATCCCTATTGCTTCACTAAATTTTATTTTCATCTAAAATATGTTGCATAAGAAAAATAAAACAGCTTAAAACTTCAGGCTTTAATTTGATTACTTTCATAGGTTTAACAATGTTGTAGTTATGTATCTATGTGTGCTTTAACAAAATAGGGGAATTTAACAGCTATTTTTCCATTTAAGAGGCAATCAAATGTTTTTACATGACAAAATAAGCAAAAAGCATAAGAGGTTAAGAATGTAACCATGGTCATTAGCTATAGTACTTTAAAAGACTTACAGATGCATAATTTTTTGAATACTGTAAGCTTTATGCCAAGAAGTCTTACTCCATCTCCCAAGGTTCTTTTTCATCCAATATGCTAAATTGTGTCCCCTATATAAGGACCAAAATGAGTTCTTTGACCCCAAGCATTGTCTATCCACTGTTGAACCTTATCTTTCTTTTCATAGTCCATTACTTGAAAGCATTTTTATCTTCAATGATTGTGTGTTCTTTTCTATAATTCATGCATACAAATATTATGGTCTGAATTCCATCCCCCATTTGAAATGAAATAGAGTTTACTGGTAAATCCAGTGACCACTTTCCAAAACTAGTTAAAATGTGTTAAATATGGAAATCATTTTTTTCCTATTAGATTATACAACCATGACTATCTTAAAATTTTGGAATAAGTATAGCCAACTCCTGATTACAAGCAACCAGCTGTCATATGCAACGACCACAAGTCAGACTGTGTCCCGAGATGCTCAGAGTATGAGGGCTTAGAATCTGCACTTGGGGCTGGCCTAATTTTCTCTCTCATATTTTCAGAAGTCTACTTTTCTCACTAATCTATACACAGTGAGTCCATAGGCATTCATAGAGGTTAATGCTACTTGGGAAAGATGAACCAACAAAGGTTCTCTAGCAGTAAAGAAAGAAACTGAGGCACAATCAAAGAAATAACCCAAGAGAAGCTATGGGAAGTTTAGTTTGTAAGACCATTCTTTGTGTCTTCTTCCTCATTGGCCACCAGGACACAACAGAAAGACGTCAGCCTTTGGGGGGGAGGGGGGGCTGGAGAGATGGCTCAGGAGTTAAGAGCCCTGGCTGCTCTTACAGAGGACCTGGGTTTGATTCCTAGCACCCACATGGTGCTAAAGAACCGTCCAGTTCCAGGGGAATCCGACGCCCTCTTCTGACCTCCACGGCATTACACAACAAGGGTTCACCAACGAACATGCAGACGGTACAGTCATACACATAAAAGATAATAAATAAATAAAACTTAAAAAAAAAACGAAAGATGTCAGCATTTTCAACCTTTAGACTTGTGCTGGGAGGCTTTGTTACCCATTTACCACAATAGCTTCTGTTGTGATTTTTCAGTCATATGTAATTTTCAGCTAAGTTTCATTTTATCAATAATGAAATTGCTCAAATGTGGGCATCAATATCTCATGGGCTGGAGCCTTAGATTGTAAGAAATGGAGAAAGTGTGTTAAGTACCACTGTGTGGCTCTCTGCATTCTGACTGTGAGCAGCTGCCCAGGACGCCCCATGGCTTTCCCACCATAAGAGATTGTACCTTTAACCTGGGACCAAAGATAAATCCTCCCTCCCTCCTCTCTCCTGCCTTTACCCCCTCCATTCCTCCTTCTGGTCTTTTGTCAGTTATTTTGTCACAGAAATGAGGAAAAAAATGTCATACCACACTGTTATCTTTGGAAATAATACTCCAGCTACACAGGTCTCCTCTCTCATATTCCTTGTGCGCCCCTGAAATGCATGAATTTTACTCTCTCCTCTAGACATAACTTAATCTATGAACACTCTGCCTGCCATGCAAAGTATATTTGATTTCTTTGGGGTGGGATAGGGAGAGGGCTAGTGGCCAATGCATTTGAAAAAAATAACCAAATGAAGTATAGATCCCACCCTTCATGGAAACATTCTCCTATGGAAGGAGAAAGAAAGAATGGCAGTGAACCCACAGGCAGCCTTGGTGGACACAGGCAGAGGGGACCACAGTTCTCACTCTCAGACTCTTGGCAGTAATGAGATCAAACTCAAACATAGATACCTAAGTAACTTTGTAATACAAGATCTTCCCTACAGAGGGATGCAACATAGTGATGGGCAAATAAAGAGTCCTTTTTTTAGCTAGCTAGCAAGCCAGGTTCAAAGAGGGGGCTCATGCCCAAGATAACTTTTGACCTCAAGGAGAAGCAGGGCAGGGTTTAAAAAGCTTAAAACCATGCTTACATCATGATAGGGGTAAAGTCAATAACCACAGTTACATAAGATCACCATAACCACACCAAACCAGGGGCAGGCCAGTTAACAAACAGATTTTCAATTAACAAAGCTTTCAGGTAGAAAAATACAAATTTCTCAGAACTGCAGAAATAATGGGTTCCATAGAGATCCAGATATAGCTGAGAAGGAGGACATGTTATCTGGACATGGTTACTGGCTACTTGTAAATATTCCAGTAGTGTAAAAACAGTATACTGCCTAAAACTGCCCACAGGAGACATTCTGCCTGTTGGCTACAGCCTGAATGGCTGGGCAAAAACACTGGGTAAAGCAAAAACCAACTAGAGAAAAGCGAAGTGAGTTTTGCCATTTCATCTTCTTAGTAGCTGAGTTAGGCTCTTTGTTCAGTTATGTATTTGGGATGGTATTGACAATTCCATCAGTTCATTGTTCAGTTTTATATATTTGGGGTCATATTGACAATTCCATCAGTTTTGTCAAGGTTTTTGCTTTTCTTGATATTTTACAGTGTAAAGAATTCCCATAAAAAATTTCATGCTAGACCTATAATGTGCATTTTTTGGTGAATGAATGTTATTTTCTTTATTTTTTTTTTTTGCATTTGAGAACCTAATTAAATACTCTGCTTCTCCAAATTCTGAGTAATTAATGGAGTGTGTGGAAAGAGCTACTAGAGGTAGCATATGCAATTTTTTGCTCTCACCATCCACAGCAAGCAATTGGCAAGCAAGAGTCCTTCAGTCACTCTGCTCAGGAGGCTCTATTTTAACAAGTGCAGGAGAGATAGAAATTAAGGAGGATCAATTTTTTGTTCATTTGTTTGCTTTACTCTTTTTTCTTTTTTCTTTTATTTTATTTTATTTCATTATTTTTTTAAGACAGGGTCTCCCTTTAGCCCCCATTTCATACATCATTTTCCAATTCAGTTCAGGTGTATATCCCCTTCCCTTCCCCCCACCCCACCACTACCCATCCCAGATCATGCATTCTGCCATAGCTTTTCTGCATCTTTCTGTTTTTTGTTTTGTTTTGTTTTCATTTTTTTTAACAATAAGTGATAATTTGTGAGTACAAGCATCCTTCATGTAAAACCAATTTGTGAGCAGTTGTGCCCAAACCCACACAGCTCATGGGTCCCACCATTCAGCAGGGGGGACTTGTATGTTCAATCAAGTTGATCAAATGAGTGTCCAGTCTATATTGTAGTTTCACCATTCACCCCAATCGCAGCCCTTACATTCTACCGCGCCCCCTCTTCTGCAGATTGTTCCCTAGGATTAGAAAAGGGGCACAGGTGGATGAGAAGCAAAACAGTCTACTTTCTCTGGAGCTGTTGTCTTGGTCTCTAGTCAATTCTGGCTGTTTTCTTTCATGGGCTGTCAGCTAGTCCAGGCATAACCTTTCAATCCTACTAATGAAGCACATGCAATTAGATATATAGGTATTTAAACAGTATAATATATAGCCTTTCGATCCTACTAATGAAGCACACGCAATTAGATATATAGGTATTTAAACAGTACTAATTGTTATGGTAGGTTACTTTGGTATAGACACAGATGTTTGGATGGTATGTTAATCCATGAATTACATTTTTTTCTGTTAAGTATGACAGGGTCTTCGTGTGGTTTATAACATCTCCTAACCATTAGAGGATGTAAGCTTGTGGCATCAGCCGTGGGTTATTCCTCCAAGGAGAGAGCTAATAGCCAATTAGATTTGGGATATACAGACATATGGCTGCCACTGCTGCACAGTATTTCCAGGCAGATGAGGTGTAGCTGGTGCTGACGGAGGAGTCTTGCTTGACTCAAGGAGACCTATATTTGCTTTATTGGTTTAGTGGCCTTTGGTAACACTCTCTGGCATTCCAGAGACCATCTGTATACTTGCAAGTGCGGTCTCCATACATCTTTCCCATGTTTATATCAGGTCTTCAACAGCAGGGCCTTATCGCCTCTCTTCCTGCAGATATCCCAGTTTGGAGGCAAGGAGCCTTTACCTTTTGTGGGGGCTTGGATCCCCTGGCCAACATCTCCTTGGTAGAATAATCCATTGTTGATGTCAGAGCTCCTGTATTAATATATTTTGCTTAAGTGCATAGCTTAAGGAGACTTTAGCATTATATTTGGTTCTGAATAGAGAATAATCCTTTTCACAGTTTCTATGTCCATTAGTCAATTAAAGAAGGCAGTTTTACTGATTTTACAAGAGAATACCTCTATAACAGCTGGCTCCAATCTACAGCTGGAGAACGACCTCATCATCATCATATTTCTCCTTATTCTATGGGGGGGAGTTAAGAAAGTCTCTTGTATTAAAACCTTTGCGGCACCTAGAAGGTAAGCTTCGTTAGGATTCATTAAAAATAGTTGTTACTAGTAGGATCCAGAGAGGGGCCTGATGTCTGCAGCAATCTGAGGCATTTCTTCCCTTCAATGCCCAGAGGAGTCAATCCTTCTGCTGGCACTTTCTGGTACATCCTACTCACTGCAAAGCTGCATTTTCTTTCTCAGCCATTAAGTTGGTGATACTCTGGCCTGTTGGAACATACAAATCCTTTCCCATAGTTAGTTTTAAGATTTGGGTTGCAAGGTTTTTTGACAAAAAGTTTTCATATCTATCTATATCCCCCTTTTTTATTTAAGGTTTTTATTTTTGACCCATGAGTCTCAAAAAAGCAGTTGTTTTATACATACCTATAGGGTGGAATCAAGGCACAGATTTCATCAAGTTCACCCATGCTGTTTTGGGTTACTGTATGTGATTAACTTGGGAAACAAAGTTTATTTTTGAGTTAAATCATCCTATAGGTGAAAGAGATTGCTACCAGGTGATACTATATGACAGCAAAATTATAGAGAACATTTGTTTATACCAATCCCAAAGTAATTGTTATACAGATTTTAGTTAAAGCTAATGTGGACAAGAGCAATTTATATCACCAATTAACTCAGATGCATTACCGTTTTTATCAGCCTTCAAACCAATGTTGTCCAATATGCACATATTTACTTTTACTAAGTCCTAAAACACCATGTATCCTGTAGACAGAGTCTGGGCAAAACTGGATACTTGTTGAACTCACGTCAATTAAACATGCACCAATCGAATATACACCCGTGTCCCTCTCCCACCCCTCCCACCCCTCCCGAGTCACCATTTCAGTCAGCCTTCTGATGCAATCTTTCTGTTGTTGTTCTTTTAATATGCATCCCTCTCCACAAGAAATATTTATAACTGGGTTATTGGTACTAGCGTCCACATATGAGAGATACCATTTGTCGTTTGTTTTTCTGGGACTGTGTTACTTCACTTAACATGATGTCTTCAAGCTCCATCCATTTACCTGCAAAGTTCATGATGTTGTCTTTCTTTACTGCTGCATAGAATTCCATTGTGTACATGTACCACATTTTCTCTATCCACTCGTCAGTTGAGGGGCATTTGGGTTGATTCCAGTTTTTTGCTATTGTGAACAGAGCGGCAATAAATATAGCTGTGCATGTATCTCTGCAGTAAGATGAGTCTTGTGGGTATATACCCAGGAGTGGTATGACTGGGTCAAATGGCAGGATCATTTTGAGTCTTCTAAGGGTTCTCCACACTGTTTTCCATAGTGGCTGCACAAGTTTACATTCCCACCAGCAATGGATGAGTGTTCCCCTTTCCCCACACCCTCTCCAGCACTTGGCATCATTTGTTTTCTTGATCCTAACCAGTCTTACTGGAGTAAGATGGTATCTTAAGGTGGTTAAATCCTAAATTCAGTAAGAGCTATTAAGATGTAAGGAATTCCAGGCTAACAGAGAAGCAAATAACTGAACAGTTGCCTTTGCCACAACGTGCTGTGTCTACAAAATATGAGCCATAGAAAGTGGGAAGATGATTTACATCTTTAGGTGGAGATTATTTGGGAGTTTTGGTGCTTTGATAGTTATCAAACTCCTAGTGATTCTAGGTGAAATAAAAGCTAAATAATGTCCCAAAACAAATGTATGTGATTTTTTTGAGGTTTATTTTTTTTACTCTTACTTATGTGTGTGTAGGTCTGTGTAAGAATAGGCTACATAAGTATAGGTGCTTCTGGAAGCTATATCGGTTGTCATATTCTCTGAAGGTCGAGTTACAGATACTTGTGAGCCACAGGACGCTGCTGCTGGGAAAAGGTCTTCTGCAAGAGCAGTAAACAACACTAGCTTCTGATTAATCTCTCTCTTCCAAAGAAATGTTCTTCATTCGTTTATTTTTGTGTTTGTGTTTGTGTTTGCTTTTATGACAGGTGTCCCTGTAGCTCCAGCTGGCCTGGAGCTTATTAAATAGAGCAGGCTGGCCTTAATATCACAGAATTCTACCTGCCTTGGTTTCCTGAGTGCTTGGATTAAAGGCATGTGTCACAAAAGCACATTCTTTTTTTTTTCTATGTGTATGAGTGTACTATCTGCATGTAGGTTTGTGCACCTGTGTCATGCAATGCGGCAGAGGTCAGAAGAGGGTGTCGGAGTCCCCTGGAACTGGAGTTTTCCTCGAATTGGAGTTACAGACAGTTCTCAGCCACCATGTGGGTGCTGGGGATTGAACCCTGCTCCTCTACAAGAGCAGTCGACGCTCTTAACCACTAGGCTGTCTCTCCAGCCCACAAATGCACATTCTTAAATTCATGTTAATGCACCTTTCAGAAATTAAGAACAATGAATTTCAAGTGTGTTCACTATAATTCGCTGTGACTAATTTTATAAAACCCTTTCTGTGTCTGTGTTCCTGTTTGAGGTGTCTACATCCTGCATTCCATATAATCTTTAATCTCTCAGACCCAGCATCTAGCTCAGGTTCTCCGGCGCACCATACTTCCTAACTACTTTCTAAAGAATCTCTACCCCTAGCAGTTCAAATTTTGTTTTCTGTGGTGTATTGACTATTATTCTCTATCCAAAGAGAATGTTTCACCATTATCGCATTAATAATTACACAACAGTATACAAGTCAAACAGAAACATGAAAAATGCAATTAACCAGCTCCTTGCACATCACCTTGGGCCCCCAGAGAGAGGTCTACCAGGGACCACAATGTGCCCTGACTTTTTTAACTGTTTTTTGATACTTATCTAGTAGACAACATTGAAATTGAAATGTCTGTTTTCTAAATGAGCATTGAGAAATTTCCCCCCTTAAAAATAAATGGAACAATACAGTAAACCATACATAAAATGAAGTTTAAAGAGCACTGACCAGGGAACAGCAGAAGTCCAACAAGAGCGGGAAAATGCTCTAATTGACACCAGGTGCCAAAGCATTTATGTTAATATTAACCTCTTAAAATAAAACCTCAACTCTGCAAATGTCAGTGCTTCATAAGGTTCAAGGGAGTTCAACACACACAAAAAAGTAGATTCTCTTTAGAAATAAAGGGCTTCTATATTAACTCTAAATGAAGAACATTTCTCCATGCCTTGAAAATTGCTGAAGCTCTTCCCTTCAGGAACCACAGTAGGCTTCCTGTCCCTCACTAGATGCGAAGTTAATTACATACCTGTCACCTACTGACTCCATTTAGAAAGCCAGTTGCACATTTTCCCAACAACCCACCACTTAGTTCTCTTCCAGTTTTTAAATAGTGCTGACTGGTACTTTTTAATTAAGATCTGACAGTTGAAATTTGCATTCCAAAAGCTCATTGAATTCCGTGGAATTAGATTGCCTGTTTGGTACTACACAGAGCCCTCGCTTATTCACAGGCCACTTGGTTGAATGTATGCTTCCTGGATTCCTGCTTCTACAGTGTATGTTTGGGAGCCTATAAGCAGTTAGGCAGTTAAACTGCTGTAAATTATCACTTGCAGTTTGCTATTCTCTTAATGCAGTGTAATTTGGCATGGGAGGGAAATCGTGTTACTGTTGAAATAGAAGCACTTTTTCTATTTGGTACTAATTTATACACTGTACAAGCAAAGGAACTTGCTGCAGCTTACCAGCTTCCATGCCATAATTCCAGGGCTAATGCTTAGATTTTGGTATGTATTAAGATACAGAGACTACACAAATTGACATCAGAATTTCAGGTTCACAGACAAGCCAAGACTCTTCAAAATGATGCAGTCCTGTAGCTACTAATTGTAATGAATATATTTTGAATAAACTGAATCCTAGACAAAAATCACATTTATGAACACAAATGAGCTCACTTTCTAAATACTTTAGTAATACATAAAATACAGATCATCTAACAGAGTCATTACTTACCTGCTATGCTGATAAAAGAAATTATTCTTTTCAAAGGTACAGAACTTAAAAATATTTAAAAATATATGCTCAAATAATAGCATGACACACAACATAAATACTGTTATGCATCAAATGATAAAGTACAAAAATGTGGGGAACATTTGTTTAACTAAAATGAATTAGTTATAAATTCTATGTAAATATGTAATTTCACCTGTGACTTTGGGAAGTTTATGGAAAAAAAAGCACCAAGTTTTCTTTTTTTTTCTCATAAATTTATTTATATATTTTTAAATCAAATCTAGACCCGTGTTCCTCCCCCCCCATTCCTCCACTCCAAAAGCACCAACTTTTCACCCAGGTCAATTTTGCAAAATTAAGGGCGTGGGGTTAAACCTCTCGCAAATTGCAGGTGCATCCTATGATCTCAGTCTATGGGCTGAGACTCATGTGGTTTTCTACACTGATGGTGTCTTTGTTTCCCAAAGTATCTTTCAACTCTATCAGGTCTTATGTGAAATTAAACATGAAAGGTCAAAGAGTTGTTCCTGAAATGAGAAATTTACATCAAAGTATCTTTTGCTTCTTATTTCAGCAAAGGTAGCACACTTGACCATATTTTACACTGAAATTCCGAATGTGTCATAGAATGATGACATTCCATAAATCATTTAAAGAACATCCACATATTTAAAACACAATATTCAAAATATCCACATAAAAGTAAAGCCAGGTACATTTGACTAATTCTCAGAGAAAAAATAATCCAAAAGTGACTAATCCTGAGGAGACTCAAATGGTTTCACCAGCAGACAAACCTGGTGTCTCTTCCTTTTCCCAAAGAAACACAGCAAGTCCTGTCAGGTCAGGGGTCCACACTTATGAGCTCGGCTTCTACGTTCCTTTCAAACCTCCTTAAAGGGCTGTCTCTATATGCACTGTAGGCTTGAGTTTCAGAACAGATGGAGGAAACTCAATTTAGTACATAGTGGTCAGTTGTAGTACTGTAGTACTATGTAGATGCTGTGTCTTTCTTTAAAGATAAAAAAGTAAACACAAATGAAATAATTATAAAAGTTATATAGGAGAGTCTAATTCATGAAATAAGCCATCTAAAAGTGATTTAAATAATGGAATAGGACTAAACAGTCTATGAAACTAAATGAATATTGATAAAAAAAAAACTTCAAAAACCAACTTAGGAATAAAAAAATGAAAAATGCCGAGAAACTATAAAACATTTTTCAAATAAAAATACAAATTTAAAAAATTGAAGAAATAGGGACTGGAGAGATGGCCTAGTGGTTAAGAGTGCCGACTGCTCTTGCAGAGGACCTGGGTTCGATCCTCAGCACCCACATGGTGCCTGAGAACCATCTTTAGCTCCAGTTCCAGGGGAATCCAAGGCGCTCTTCTGACCTCTGGGGCATTGCATGACACGGGTGCACAGACCTACATGCAGACAGTACTTTCACACACATACAAAAATAAATAAAATTTAAAAATTAAAAAAAACATTTTAAAAAATAAAAAATTGAAGAAATAATATTTGAAAATATCTCAAACATAATGACAGATTAAGGATTTAAGTTAATTAACACAAAGAGGTTAAAAGCACAGTATAATGGGTCATGTCCTTAAATCCAAACCACCACAAAAAAGATAAAATTTGCAAGCACTCAAATGAAAGATTATTAAGAAGAATGAAAATAATAGAAATGACAAATGAAAGAGAAAAGAATAAGAAAAATACCAACTATATTAATTTTATAATACAATTACTCTTCTTAATTTTTATTGAGCTTTTGTGCATTTCATACAATCTTCCCAAATTTAGACCCGTTTCCCCACCCATGCCCCACCCACTAGAGCTCATGCATTCTGCCATACATGTTAAATCCTGTGTTGTATCTTTTTCTTAGTCTTTTTTTTTAACTTTAACTTTTTTGATGTAGAAGTTTACTGTTTTGGCCAGTTCTTTGAACAAGTCTCTTGTTGTTTTTGTTATTCCCTTTAATTTTATAGTACTCCAAAATACACATATATACATGCCACACATATACCAAAATGACAGAGTCTGAAAATAGGCTATAGGTTAATTCCAAAACATGTTTGGGATTCATATAAAACAGTAATGTTGCATTCAGGCAAAAATACATATAATTTTATACTCCCAAGTTACATAGCAAGTTGATGTATGTTTTAATGTACTTTTAAAGAAGAGATTGAATCATTTTCATAAACATTAGGAAAATAGAGACATAAACTTCTAGGTATATCTGTAGTAGCATCAGGCAATGTGGTATTACACTTACTAAAAAAAAAAAGTACCCAGCTTGACTTACATGTAAAGATTTGATACTAGTATCCACAAATGAGGGATACCATACATCATTTGTTTTTCTGGGATTGTGCTACTTCACTTAGCATAATGCCCTCTAGTTCCATCCATTTATCTGTAAATTTCATGATGTTGTCTTTCTTTACTGCTGCATAGAAATGCATTGTGTAGGGCTGGAGAGATGGCCTAGCGGTTAAGAGCGCCTGCTCTTACAGAGGACCCGGGTTCGATCCCCAGCACCCACATGGCGGCTGAGAACCATCTGAAACTCCAATTCCAGGATAACTCCAGTTCCAGGGGAATCCGACACCCTCTTCTGACCTCCGCGGCATTGCACGTCACGGGTGCACAAACTTGCATGCAGACAATACATTCATACACATACAGAAATAAATAAAATAAAAAAAAATGAAATGCATTGTGTAGTTGTATCACATTTTCTTTATCCAGTCATCAGTTGAGGGACATTTGAGTTACTTCCAGATCTTTGCTATTGTGAAAAGAGCTGTAATAAACATTGTTGTGCGCGTATATCTGCAATCAGATGAATCTTTTGGATACATATCCAGGAGTGGCATGACTGAGTCAGGTGGGAAGTGCGTTTTGAATCTTTTAAGACTTCTCCACACTGCTTTCCATAGGGGTTATACTAATTTTCATTCCCCCCCAGCAGTGAATGACTGTTCTTTCCCCACAACCTTTCCAGCATTTGGTATCCTTTTTGGTTTTCTTGATCATAACAAGTCTTACTGGGGTAAGGTGAAATCTTAAAGTGGTTTTAATTTGCATTTTCTTAATTACTAGCAATCTTGAACACTTTTAAAGATATTTCTCAGCCATCTTTATTTCTTCATTTGTGAAGCCTCTGTTCAGCTCTTTACTTCATCTGGAATTGTGTTCCCAAGTGCAGTCCTAGTGGTGGGTGTGTCTTGTAGTCCCTGCTGGGATCTAAAAGCAGACAGCCAGAGTGGATGCAAAGAGGTGTGTGTGCCAGGTTTTGTCTTTTCTCCCCCCTCCCCCGCCCCCCAGCTGAGAGAAAGAACTGAAGCTACAGGGAGTTGGGAGCCAGATTTTGGGAGCCTGGTAATGGGTGTCACAAACAGAGACAGTGGAGCCTGGAGAGTCCGAACTGGAGCTCCAGGAAGCTGTGAGTCAGGGTACAGGATCCAGGTGAGTGGTTCCTGCAGAGCCTGGGGGTTCAGAACTGGGGCCATAGCAGGGCCTTTGCCACCATGCCAGTGATGCCAGTAACTTGCACCATCTCTTCTGTGTCTGGCCTGCACTGGAGCCATCTAGTTTTATATTCACAGATCTATAATATATAAATTGTATAATTTTCAATATATTTCATAAGTCTGTTACTTTGTAGGCAGGGTAAGGATAAAAAATTCTGCAGGATTATATGACATCCACATGTCACTTGCAATACTGACAAAATCTTCTAGATAAATTAAGAAAATGTAATATGCTTATTATATTTCCATCAAAATGAACTACATAGATAAAGCCAAAACAACAGAGAAATTAAAAGGCAGTACAATAATAATAATAATAATAATAATAATAGAAAAATAAGAAGTCAGTCAATAAAAGGGAAATCAGAAAGCTACAAACAGAAAAGTCAAAGAAGCCAAATTTTAAGCTATATCAATATTTAAATATAGTGATCTAAATTTAATTAAAATATATTACTAGACTGTATCAAAGTGCTTCTCCATTTTGTTGATATATAAGTAATTGACAATATGAAATTCCTATATCATGAAAATAATAATCCAAAGAATATTAGGATGTACATTTAGTAAGCAGTAACTTAGACTTCAGGAGAACAAATATTTTCCAGGAATGAAGGGATGCATCCTGCAATAAAAAGTGGATTCCCTTCATCAAGAACAGAAGGTGACTGTGAATGTCTAGTCATCTAACAATAATAACAGAACTCAAAATATCATTCTACATTCTTCTGTGAAGTACAGTAGTGGCTGATACAATCAAGTACACATTGAAAAGGCAGTTAGATCTATGATGACTGCATCTGTGTCAAACACATACAGACTTATTTCTTTTCCTTGGGCCTCAAAGATACAGTGTAAAAACCATTATATCCTATCACATTATTTTGATATTAAACAGACTTGAATAGTTTAAAGAGTACATACATATAGGGAGTGTGTAAGTTACATGCATATAGAATGCCATCTTACATGAGAAGTTGAGTGCCTGAAGAGTTCAGTGTCCCCGGGTGTCAAGAAACCAATTCTTTGTGGATCCTGAGTAACAGCAACACATGAAGCAAAGCACAACAGAGCTCCAGAGAATGCCAGATAAAACAACAAATATAGTCAAAGGCTTCAACGTGCTTTTCTTAGTAATGATCTAGTTGACATAATTTGAGGATGGTAGAGGCACAAGGGCACTGTCAACCACTTTTCCTACTTATTGCTGTTGAATGATCTATCCACCTGATTGACATTAGGAGGTAGAGCCATCCCAGCACATTAATCTCTTCAAAGATATCCTGAAATACTGAGACACATGTACATTATTTGTCTTATTCCAAAGCTTAAAAGTTTAATTAGTTGAACAAAATAAACTTTCAGAGCATTTCATAATTTTATTAAAAGTTAACAAAAGAAAAATATAGTCTATTTCCTATATATTTAAAAGTTAAAATAGGTGTTTTTAAATAACTCCTTGTCAAGTTTCCTCCCACTCTGTGGGTTTTCTCTTCACTTCATTGATTGTTTCTTTTGCTGTACAGAAGCTCTTGAGTTTAATAAGGTCCCATTTATCAATTTTTTACCTTATTGTTTGCATAGCTGATGTCTGATTTAGAAAGTCTTTTCCTATGCCTATGTCTTGTACGTTACTATCAACATTTTCTTATATTATTTTCAGAGTTTCAAGTTTCACATTGAGGTCTTTGATCCATTTGGAGATAGATGATTTTTGTCTGTGGTGAGAGGTAGGGGTTTAGTTTTATTCTTCTACAAGTGGTGATCCAGTTATGCCAACACCATTTGCTGAAGATACTTTCTTTCCTCCATTGAGTCTTCTTGGCCCCTTTGTCAAATATGAGGTGGATGAAATTGGATGTGCTCAGGTTTGGATACTGAATTTTGTTCCATTGATCTATAGGCCTGTTTTTGTGCCAATACCAGGCTGTTTTTATGATTATAACCTGGTAATATAGTTTGAAGTCTGGTATGGCAACACCCCCTCCATATTGCTCTTTTTGCTCAGGTTTGCTTTGGCTATCTGGGGTCTTTTGTTTCTCCATATGAACTTTAGGATGTTTTTTTCTAGGTCTGTGAAGCAGCTCATGGGGATTCTAATTGGGATTGCATTGAATCTGTATATTACCTTGGGTAGGATGGTCATTTTTTTTTAGGATGGTCATTTTTTACTTTATTGATTCTTCAAATCCATGAGCATGGGAGGTTTTTCCATCTTCTAGTATCTTCTTCAATCTCCTTCTTAAGGGGTTTACAATTTTTCTTTGTAGGTTTGTTCCTAGATAACTTAGTTTTTTTGGAGGCTATTGTGGTGGGAAAGTCTCCTTCTATTCCTTCTCCAATTGCTTGTTATTGGCATAAAGAAAGGCTACTGATTTTTCTAAGTTAATTTTGTTTCCCACCGCTTTACTGAAGCTGTTGATGGTTTCTAGAAGTTTTCTGGTGGAGTTTTTGGCATCCCTTAGGTAAACTATCATGTCATCTGCAAAAAGGGATAGTTTGACTTCCCCTTTTCCAATCAGAACACCTCTGATTCCCTTTTCTTGTCTTATTGCTCTCATGAGCATTTCAAGCACTATATTGAAGAGAAGGGATAGGGGGCAGCCTTGCCTGCTGGTTTCCTCTTTTAGGATAATGTTGGCTGTGGGTTTATGGTATATGGCTTTAATTTTGGTAAGGAAGGCAAAACCCACAGAGTGGGAGGAAACCTTCACTAGTGATACATCTGATAGAGCATTAACATCCAAAGTTTATAAACTACTCGAAAAACAAAGGAGGAAGAAAACAAATGACCTACTCAAAAGATGTAGTAAGGAGCTGAACAGAGACTTCACAAATGAAGAAGTAAAGATGGCTGAGAAAATCTTAAGTGTTCGACATCACTAATAATTAAGGAAATGCAAATTAAAACCACTTTAAGATTTCATCTTACTCCAGTAAGGGTAGCTATTATCCAGAAAAACAAAGGATACCAAATGCTGGAGAGGTGGTGGGGAAAGGGGAACACTCATCCTCTGCTGGTGAGAATGCAAACTCATGCAACCCCTATGGAAAGCAGTGTGGTGAACTCTCAAGAAACTGAAACTGAAAATGAGCCTACCACCTGACCCAGTCATACCACTCCTGGGTATATACCCACAAGATTCGTCCTACTGCAGAGAAACATGGACATCTATATTTACTGCAGCTCTCTTCACAATAGCAAAGAGCTGGAAGCAGCCCAAGCGTCCCTCAACTGAGGAGTGCATAGAGAAAAATGTGCTACATCTACACAATGGAATTCTATGCAGTGGTAAAGAAAGATGACATCATGAACTTTGCAGGTAAATGGATGGAACATGAAGTCATTATCCTAAGTGAAGTAACACAGTCCCAGAAAAACAAACGACAATGGGGCTAGAGAGATTTCCTAGCAGTTAAGAGCGCCAACTGCTCTTGCAGAGGATCCGAGTTCGATTCCCAGCACCCACATGGCGGCTGAGAACCGTCTTTGACTCCAGTTTCAGGGGAATCCGACACCTTCTTCTGACCTCCGCAGCATTGCACGACATGGGTGCACAAACCTACATGCAGACAGTACACTCATACACATAAAAAAAAAAAAAGAAAAAAAAAAGAAAAACGATGAATGGTGTCCCTCATTTTTGGATGCTAGTACCAAGTCCCTAGTTGAAAGGCAAGCTGAGAAAAGTTAATGTTATATTTCTTTTTATCGGAAGGCAACTATGCTCTTATAATGTGAATTCTTTAACAAGTTCTAGAATTAACTGACCACTTATTTTCAGACTTTGTAATTGTGGTATATGTATGGAGGGTATTTATTCATATATTGAGTAATAAAAATTAAAGGGGAATAGGTGAACTTCCTAAACATATTTTGGAATTAGATAAGTTTATTTTCAAAGGTCATAATTTTGGTAATAAGTGATTATATATATATATTATATATATTATATAGAAGAGAAGAAGAGAGAGAGAGAGAGAAGAGAGAGAAAAATGCAAGAGGCCGCTCCATATTTTGGAGCAATACAAATGGGAGGGAACAACAATGACAAAAAGACTGGACCAAAGAACTGACTGAAACAATTATCCTCTGCCCAAACAATAAACTTCTGCAGAGAAAAACTTTTAAAAGACTGAGAAAAATATGCAAGACATGTATGGCAAAATGCATGCACTCAGGTAGGGTTGGGGAATGGAAAAGGGAGTGTGTCTAAGCTGGACTGAGAAATGATGTATGAAACACACAAAGCACCAATAAAATATTTTATTAAAAATAATAATTCCTAGTTAAAAACAATGCCTTTAATGACATTAAAATATTTCAAATTCAACCAAGGACACATTGCCACTTGCTGGAGGGAATGAAGGGGTATTTATAGCATTACACTCTCATATTAGAAAAACATAAAAAAAAAGAATCTCAAACTAGTAGAGGAAAATTTAAAATACCAGAAAGCAAAAGGAAAGATGACAGTGAAAACCAAAGTCTTATTCCACAAAATGTTGAAAAGAATGGAAGCAGTCTACAAAAAGCAGATGATACCATTACAAGAACAGCTAATTAATTACAAAATCAAATTCCTCATGAACAAATAAGTAAATAATTCCAATAAAATATAAAATGGTGACATTATGATCAAAGAGGATTTCCTAGGAAAGCAAGCGCAGGCTCAAAATGTAGAAACCCATCAATGTAATAGACTGCATAAACAAGGTAAATTTATGTGTAATCACCTAATTATGTAGAAAATCAGGTTACAACATTCAAAAATCCATCAGTGATTAACAATTCTCAGTCTTCCAAGAATGGAAAATGTTCTTTAGTGTTTTAACATACAGCATGTCATTGCAAAAAGGGCATGTGAGAAGGTCGAAATACTGGGGATTCTACCCCAAGGTCCATGAGTAAGCTGGGCATTCTGCTTTTCAGCATTTCTGCTCTTTGTCTGACAGAGATATCCTTGGTGCTTCAGGAAAAGCAAAGGAATTATTAATATGCACAGAGTTCAGAAAAAGGGTAGAAAATACATTTTGTTGAAAATATAATTATTTATAGAGTAAAGCCAGTGGAATGTATTAAATATCCTCCTGAAAAGCTTAGAGCGTTTGCAAGATGAGCTGATTAAGTGAAGAAATAAGATATATTTCTACATACTACTAATAGGCGATTGGAAGTTGGAACCAAAGAATAGTTGTCATTTAATAAGAGATTTGTATCATCAAAACAAGTTCTTACATATATATATATATATATATATATATATATATATATATAATCAAATGAATATACTATATAGAAACTAGAAATGAAATATAGAAGTGCAAAATTCTAGTAAATATAAACGTTTATTATTTTCAAGATAAAATATTATTAAAATGCTAATCACTTGTGATTTCAAAAGAAATAGATCCTAAAAGATTTGTGTATGTATACTCTTATTTGATCTTAATTAAAATGAAAAAAATAGGGAAAAGTCCCATAAATTTGGCAAATTTTGAGAGAAAAAGGGGAAAGAGATGAGAGAAGAAAAAGTATTGATTTTTTGACATATATTTTATTTATTTCTACTTATCATTGGATTCACATATTCATTGCAGAAAACTTACATGATACAAAAGAGACAGGGAAGGAAAGAAAAGAAGAAAAGAAGGCAGGTCCTTGATGATTCTGTGCATAACTTACATTCAGGCTACAGTCTTGGTCTTCCTCTGCCTGCCATGCACATATATTTTGCTTTATTTTGCACAGAAAAGAAGATCATATTGTTTTATATCTAGGATTTACTGTTTCATACCTGTTCTTGGCCAAACAACACTGCAGTTTGATGGTGCACTTGCTTTGTTTATGAGGACAGGATTTGATGTAAGAATTTCTTTTTAAAATATATCTTATTGAATTTTTGTGGATTTGATATACTATACTTGAATCATATTTAGTCCCCCTTCCATGGCCGCACCCCTCCTATAGCCCACCCATAGGACATCATGCATTCTGCTATATGTGTTAAGCTGTGCTAGCTCTCTCACACTACTGCTGTGCAAAGATTGAGGAGCTGGTCTGATCTGCCCCTCCGGGGTTCTAACTTCACTCTCAAAGTCACTCATTTGAGACTTTCAAAATTCATTGGGTTTTCTGAGCCTCAAATTTTTCATCGGAAGCCTTCCTCTAAAGGGCCTGCTATTCCCTAGGGTGCTTCCTGGGAGTCAGTTTTGTAAATGTTTTACCTCACATGGTATAGGCAGTCCGCCTGCCATGGATGTTTTCAAGGTGCCAAGGAGAAGCCACTATGTAGAACTAGGAAGCACGACACTGGGTCCTGCTCTCAGGAACTAAAACCAGTGCCTTCCACACACCACTAGGGAAGACGCAGGCCCCAGTCAAGCTGATTCAATGAAATATTACAGAAAAGTGAGTACAGTGTATGGAACCAAAGTATAGCAATGCCATGCCTCATATGTCAGATTCTGAAATGCACAAAGGCCTGTTGATATGCCCTTGGTGAGGCTGGGCTCATTCCTGCTGGGAGACCCAGACAGTGGTATGCCATTTAAAATGACATTAGCAACATTTGTAAGTCAGTATATACACATTCACCTCAATAATTGAACTCCTTAATTAATCAGTGCATTCTAAACAATGGACTGAGTTTCATCAGCAAACAGAAATTGAAACTTTTCCAAGTTTCCCTGACACCTTTTTTTATTTTAATGAAATTTATTGATGGCATTCAGTTAGGAAAAATAAATAATTGGGCCAACATTAATATGGTTTTAAAATTGTATCTAGCTTAAATGGAAGATTTAATAACAATAAAACATAAAATTTAGTATAAGTGAATGTAGTTTTCTTTTCAGTTCTTTTGTTGTTGTTCTCTCCAACTTGTACTGCTACAGTATATCTTATATACCTGATAAAACAGACCAAGAACTGCACATCTAGCCTTAAACATCCCTCCTCAAGAGAGATGGGATTATTGAAGATTGTTTCTGATTGAACCTGTAACTGTATAAAGCATTATGAATAATATAATTTAGACAACTAGGATAATTTCTTGAATTGAGTCTATAACTATAATGCTCAGATAATGTTTACATGGCAAAAGTTTCCTGTACTTTGGAATGACAGGCTGAAGTATTGAAGAGTGAGGTGTTAGGTGCACTATATTCTATTATGTTGTTAATACATAATATGAATCTAAGAATTAAAACAATAAACTGAATGTTAGAGATATATCAAATACAGGCATTTTCTAGTGATTAGCAAGGCTAAGCTCTTCATTCAAGTATTGTTTCATGTATTTTATAATCTATAATTAATTTTAAAATTGAGAGTATCAATAAAACTAATTCATTGAAAATGAGGCTAAACAAATATACAGGGTTTATTCAATAAAATGGGTTTTAACTACTTTGCTCTTTTTCATTTACATCTATTTCCTAATACATCATTTGCTTAATTGTTTTCTTATAAAATTATACTATATAAATAAACAACTAATATTGTTTTAAATTTAAGACAAACTTTATTAATTCAAGAATTGACATTTCTAAACAGTGTGTAATTGAAACAGAAATTAAGAATGAAAATCCTGTTCTAAAAATCTTACATATTTTTAAAACTCAAAAATTATTTTAACTCCTGCCCTTCCCCAGTGAGAACAGTGTGCACCTCTCTATAAATCCATCTCTGCATGGGAATTCATCTCCTTCTCTGGAGTCCCGGTATTTACATTCTTTGTGTCTAAGATTTTTCTTGAGTTCTTTTAGCTGTTTAGCAGTTATTGGAAACCCTTATGACCATGCAATTTAGAACATGTTTTGGAAATCCAATGGTTATTTAGTAATGCAGACAGGATCTGGACACTTCGAAATTGTTTTAGTGACAGTGGAAAGAGTTTCCAAGCATGGGTACACTGCTCCTTTCATTTGTACTTCAGTCTAAAAAGAGCATTATCTTCCACTTCATGTGTTTCTACATGGATTCTAAACGCAGCTGAGTCAAACATTGAAGGAAATTGTGATTGTGGTTATAAAGAAATCTCACTGACCACCAATTTTCTGCATCTGTTGAAATTTCTTGATTCTTATTTTCATTGTAGTTTTATGATTTTACTGTGAAATCCTCCTTTTCTTTATGGAAGGTTATTTCATCACATAAAAACTGTAGTTCAAGGCCCTAGAGAAGGTGAAGTTTCTGTTAGGAAGTTTTCTTTGGGGTTTGCTTTGCTTCTTGTTTTTCTATAGTTATTTTGTGACATCTAGTCCTTTAGAGACAGAGTCAAAAAACTCTTTGGTGGATCTGTCTGCATTTTGCCCTAGAGCCTGATCTTCCTGTCTGGTGATAAATTGAGGACTTTGTGCACCACTCGGTTATCTTGAGCAGAACTTTCTTTTCAGACTTTCTAAATCCCTGACTTAGTTTTAAGGCATCAGGAAGGTTAAAACTGAGAACCTTTCTAGTGGCCTTCTGAGATATAAGTGAGTCTCAACTGCCTCCAGTAATCTCTCTTATGCACCCTAGAAATAGAATCATCATCATGACAATGCCTGTACAATCGGGAGACACTGTACAAGCTGGGACATTAATGCAGTGCTTACAGGGGAGTCTCTGGTGCTGTCACAATATTCAGTGCCCCAGGCTGCAGGGGTCTCAACAGCTTCTTCCTAAGATCCTAGCATGGAGTTATAGCACAGTTCCAGTGGCATCTGCTTAGAGGTTAGAGTGGACTTTATTCCTCTTGATCTGAGCACCAGTATCACTAAAAGCTATGGAGCCAAGGACAGGGCTTTCATGGCTGACCAGTGTCCTCTTCACACCTGCAGAAGGAGCAGATTACAAGTTCCTGATAAGCTCTGGCTGACGTGGACTGTGCTGCTGCAGATACCAATCAGTCCAAAGTGCTTGAGGAGGCTTCAGGAATCAGGGCAAGGAATTTTAAAACCAAAGCTCTGTGTTGGCTCAGGACCCCATGTGTCTACTAAACAGAGTTTATATAGTATAGAATGATTATAGCCAGGTAAAGCACATCTGTTGTTAAATAATAAAAGATTAAAAATCACAGTGTATTGGATGCTTCTCTTGTTACTGTGACCAAATAGCAGACAGGACATAATGTAAGGGAGGAACGAGTTATTTGGGCTCATAGTTTTGGGGGATAAATTTATCATGATGGGTAATGGGGATGATAATGGATACATGGACAGAAACAGGAGGATTCTTATTCATATCTTGGGAGAGAGAGAGAGAGAGAGAGAGAGAGAGAGAGAGAGAGAGAGAGAAGGGAAGGAAGGAGGAAGGGAATGAGGGAAGAAAGGAAAGAATAAATCAGAATATGTGGGAACAGCAGTGTTATCACCCTCCCCATGCCGGCTTGTGAGGCTCTACCAGTTAAAACTTCCACAACCTCACATAATAGTACCATCAGCTGGGATTAAGTGTTCAAACACAGGAGCTTGGAGGGACAGTTCATATTCAAATAACAACAAGGAATAATACCACAAAGTAGAACAAAAGTTTATCTTTATTTACTTGAAAAAATCAACTATATTTTAGAACAGGGGAGAGTGTTCTTTTAGTTGTCCTTTTGTGTTGAAAGCAGGCAAGGCAGATTCTGGGAACAGCAGTGTCCCTGGCCTTTCATGGTTCCCTCTGCTGGTATTTTTTTCCTTGCTCTTTTTCTTATTGATTCACTTTTCTTTAGTTAAAGAAATATAATTTTACAATTAAATCTTTCCATGCCTGAAAGAGCAGAGTTAACGCTGAGCTGAGGCTGCCATGTCTTACTCCCTGTCCCCACCCTCTTCCCACTTATAATAACATCCTCTGTTCTTAGAACTCTTCACTGACAGTAGTTTTATGACCCAGGATTTTTCAATTTCTTATCCAAAGCCAACCTCATCTCAAGTTCCCAGATTTATGGGCACAGGAGATGACAAGTGGGATTAAACTCTTGACAGATTTCCAGCAGCAACCTGCCTTGGCAGTGGCCAAGCTCCATTTTAGAGGAAATGTGGAAAGTCCTGGCCCAGGAGTTGGCGTCCTGCTTCCTGTGCAGGAGACCTGCTTTGACCCGTTTAGTGCTTCCCAACCCTGCCAGCACTGACGGAAGGCCCACCTGTCTTCATCTGTGCCTTCTGAGTTCTACTGTTGTAGTGTTGTAGGTATTTTACTGCTTGAGGAAATAACTTTTCTCACCTGTCTTCCCCTCCAGCTCGCCCCCTTGGCTTGCCATTTGGAAACATTTAATTGTAGCGTTTTTCTTCATTTTGCTATCTCAGTTTCATGTTGGAGATGGCGACAACCTTTTGCTTTTTCCATGGCAAGTAATCCTTTCATGGTTCATTTGTCTTTGTCAGTGAAGCATGGCTTCTCTAAACATATTCATTACTCTTTGCTGGACATCATCCAGGCCTCCTGGTTGGCTTGAGGAAAACTCTACTCTCAAAAGACTGTTGGATTCCTTCCTATTGTATGAGTCATAAGTCCAATTAGACAGCTGCTGGTTATCCCCAAGATAAAAGTGCCACTATTACATTAATAGAGATAATTGGATGGGCTGGTGGTTTGTTTTAGAGCAAGGTAGGACCATTGATTGGTTTTATCTGTTGGCAGCTTTCACAGTACTTTCTTATATTTAGGAAAGGTAGTCTTTGGGAAGATTCCAGGTCATTCCAGCTCTGCTGCTCCATACTGTGTCTGAAGAGTACCATATCTTCAGCAAATACGGTCTTAACTTCAAGTTCTGAGAGGCAACCAAGAGCTGTGGCAGTAGCCTATGTTATTGTGAGAGTCTCTTGACCCACCTAATTTCATACTATACTCTAAATACATACCCTTATATTCATGAGCAAGCATGGCTTTCACCACTCAGCAAAGGAGCCTACTTTTGCAACAGATGGAAATTATTACAAAGTTACGTAACTGGTCAAATTGCATAAAATAAGTAACTGTGAAGTGTCCAGCCTAACAGATATGCCTACAACAAAACCTCTACTCACAAGGCTCAGGGAACCTCATGGAAGAGAGTAGAGGAAGGCCATAAGAACAAGAAGAAAGAGATGTCTGATGCTAGATAGTGCATTCTGGGCTTTTCAGGGAAGCTACACCATGGAGTCTCCACAGAACATGTGAGGACTTGAGTAATAAAGTGTGCCACACCTCCAAGTATTTGAATACTGGCCCAGTAGGAGGCGCAGCCTGGCTGGAGGAGGACACCAGGTGTCCATGCAGGTGGTCTTTGAGAGATCTCAAGCCTTCTCCAATTTCTACATTCTCTCTACTTCCTGGGTCTGCTCGAAGTTGAGAATGCTTCACATCCTTCTCTGCTGGCTCCTGGTGTACTTCCCACCATGATGGACTCTTTCTCTCTGGAAAAAAAACAAAAAACAATAAATGTTTCCCTTTTGTTTTGGTGTTAAGGGTTTTTTATTGATTTTTTGTTTATTTTATATATAAAATCTCAACCAATCTTAATCTCCTTTATAGTCCTTTATACTTTATCCCTTCTACAAACTCCTCCCCTTGAATTCACACATTCTATCATTTGAGTTAGGGCCCACTGTCCCAAATTCATCTCCCCAGCCATTCATTCTCTAGTGCCAGTTCGTCTTCTGAGCTCCAATCAGTCTATCTGGAGTCTCTTGCTTAAAGAAGTCCAGCTTTTCCCCACCCAACCAGAATCAGCTTCTAGTATTTCTTCAGCTAACATTGGGTTCTCCTATTCATTTCTGCAGTTCTGTCCTGGGTTATATCTGGCTGAGTTTGCATGGGTCTTGTGTTGGTTGACACCAATGCTGTAGGCTCACAGGAGCAGTGTTCCCAGGGGATTGTAGGATTCTATTTTCATATGGTCTTGCACCACCTCCCTCGATTGTACAATCTTTCTGCCACCTCTTCTGCAGTGTTTCCTGGGCCCTGGGTGAGTGAAGCTGAATATAGGTGGCCTGTCCATGGACCCACACAGTGTATACTCCTAATCTCCACAGTTTGTCAATTCATGACCTTTTGAGTTCTTGACACCCTGTTGGATGAGGGAGATTCCTTATTCAGTGTTAAGAGGTTAGTGCCATCTTGTCCCTTTATGCTGTGTTGTGTGAGCTTTGGTTGTAGAGGTTGTATAGTATATGTGTTGTATAGGTTTGGGGAATTCACAATGTCTCTATGTATCCAGTTGTGGGATTCTGTACTATGCTTGATCCTGTGCAAAAGAAGCTTATTTATTGAGTGGTGTCTGGGATATTTGTAAATATAAGGAAACCTATTTTGTAGTTAGTGAAATGTAGCCTTAGCCCAAGGAGGCAACGATCTTTGGAATTTCTCTAAGACCTATGGCCTCTCCAGTTGCGGTCATCTAGCTATGTTTATAGTAAGTGCCACACATGTCTTTCCTCCCACTAAGTGAGCTTTAGGTCCAAGCAATTAGCTATTGATTTCCCCCTAAGATAAAAGTGCCACTACTGCACCAATATCATATGCTGTGCCAGACACTGATATGGATATTTGGTCTTAAAGCTGGTGTTGGACCATTGGTGGCTCTTCTCCTTTAGTAGCTTGCCCGGTGCTCTCCAAAGCTGTGTGGGCTAGCCTTCAGGGGAGGTGGTTTCCAGGTCAGTTCCAACCCCATTGCTACAATTTTGGTCTCAGAAGTATGTCCTGTCCTCAGGAATAGGACCTTACCTTCAGGTTCTGGGAGACAATCCAGGGCTATGGTAATAACAGCCTGTGTCATTTTGGGATTCTCATGGACTACTCAGGCCAATGACTCCAAGAAAGGCTTCTCTTGCCTGGTACTGTTTCTTGTTCTGTAGCCTTCACCTTTGTAGTTGGACTAATGTAGAGATATCGTATATATGTAATTTTTCAGTACATCCTTAGACTAATATGATTCCTTCAGGTTTCTTACACTAGCTAGGCATTATTTTCTTTCCTCTCTCCAACTCTCTGTCTAGCCCTCCCTGCATGTCTTCTCTATTCAAAGTATACCCAGTTTCCCACTTCTCAGTTTATAATACCAGTCCTCCTTGGCCCCACTTCTCTTGGGCTCCTTCTTTCCCTTTATCTGCAAATTTCTTCTATAACACTTTCCCCCTCCCAGTTAGAAACCCTGATTTTATCCTATCTCCAACTAGTCTTCAGTCTCAGGTTCCCACTGTCCCTTTACCTTCCTGGTTCCTTTTCATTCATCTGGTTCCTGCACTTGCATCACATATAAAGATTTGGTGCTAGGATCCGCAAATGAGGGACATCATATGTCATTTGTTTTACTGAATCTGTGTTACTTCACTTACTATAACAGATTCTAGTTCCATCAATTTACCTGAAAATTTCATGATGTTATCTTTCTTTACCCCTGAGTAGAACTCCATTGTTTAAATGTACCACATTTTCATTATCCACTACTCAGTTGAGAGACAATTAGATTGCTTCCTTATCTTTGCTACTGTGAAAAGAGCAGAACTAAATATAGATGTGCAAGCATCTCTGCAATATGATGAGTCCTCTGCGTATATGCCAAGGAGTGATATGACCAGGTACAATGCTAGGTTCATTTTTAGTTTTTTTTTTAATTTATTTTTTATTTTTATTAAACTTTTTCCATAAATAATACATCATTTCTCAATCAAATTTAGAGTCACTTCCCTTTCCATGCCCCCCCCACCCCACCTGAGTCTCTGCACTCTGCCATACATGTCTGCCATGTTTTTCTGAGTCTCTCCAGAGTTTTTTTTCCAGTTCATTTGCTGTTGTTGTTCTCTCTATCCTGTAATGCTTCAATATATATATATATATATATATATATATATATATATATATATTTACATAGATATATGGACACATAAATATATACATACATACACATATCACCTGAACTGGAGGATTTTTTTTTCTAAAAGATGTCATGTTTTCCTTAAGGAAATACTCAAAGGTTCCTCCTTGGCAAGCCAAAACAACTATCAATCCTGCCCTTGTGCTCCACACTAGGATCTTTCCCTCACATGGTCCCCTAAATGAAGTCCATTAAGCACATGCTCTGTCTTGATACCCCTGTACTGGCCTCCATGATACAGCCCAGGTAGTCCAATAATGGCAGTCTATACTCTGATGAGGCTGAAATCTCCTTAGCTGCTTAGTCCACAATCTGGGTATTTCAGTAGTCCCTATCTGGTATTGAAGGTTTGGAGGATTCTTGGATATACAAGCGTCTTCAGTCTGTATTGGAGGGTTAAAAAGCTGTGTCTCATGTCTTTGAAGAGTGGCAAAATCAGTGACAGCCACAGAGTAGATGTACTTGCCAGTAAGAATTGAAGACAGGCCAAACAACAGTGCTCTCTCTTTTTCCTTTTTGTTCTTTTTACTAAGTTCTGAAGTTTTATATCCGAAGTACAATTTCTCTGGTCTTACTGATTATTTCTTTTTGGTTTTACTTTCCTTTTGGATGCTTAAGGCCACACAGTTACCCCGGTTAACCAAGGCTTTTGCAAATTAGACAGCAGCTACACAGGAAATAAGGTTGACGATTGACAAGTGGGACCTTATTAAACTCAAAAGTTTATGTAGAGCAAAAGAAACAATCAGGGAAATAAACAGAAAACCCAGAGTGGAAGGAAACCTTCACTGCTGATACATCTGACAGAGCATTAGCTTCCAGAATATAGAAACTACTCAAAAAACAAAGAAATAAGAAAACAAATGACTCACTCAAAAGATGGAGTAAAGAGCTGAACAGAGATTTCACAAGTGAGGAAACAGAGATGGCTGAGAAACATCTTAAAAATTGTTCAACATCACATCTCTAATAATTAAGGAAATGCAAATTAAAACCACTTTAAGATATCATCTCACTCCGATAAGGCTGGCAAGATCAAGAAAACAAATGATACCAAATGCTGGAGAGGGTGTGTGGAAAGGGGAACACTCATCCACTACTGGTGGGAATGCAAACTTGTACAACCACTATGGAAAGCAGTGTGGAGAACCCTTAAAAGACTCAAAATGAGCCTACCACCTGACCCAGCCATACTTCTTCTGGGTATATATCCACCAGATGCTTCTTATCACAGAGATACACGCACACCCATGTTCATTGCACCTCTCTTCAAAATAGCAAATAGCTGGAACCAACCCGAGCGTCCCTCAACCTATAGAGAAAATGTGGTACATCTATACGATGAAGTTCTATGCAGCAGTAAAGAAAGATGACATCATGAAATTTGCAGGTAAATGGATGGAACTAGAAGAATTTATGCTAAGCGAAGTAACACAGTACCAGAAAAACAAAAGAAGAATGGTATCCCTGACCTCTGGATGCTAGCACCAAGTACCTAGTTGTAAGGCAAACTGAGCAACATTAATGTTATAGTCCTTGTGATCTGAAAACAACTGTGCTCTTATACTGCGAATCCCTAGACAGGTTCTAGAACTAACCTACCATTTACTTTCAGACCTTGGATTTTTGGTATATGATGGAGGGTATGTGTGCATCTTTTATAATAAAATAAAGTTTAAATAGAAAAATGTGAATCAAGAAATATGATATGGAAATAACATACAGCTTGTTTTCAAAAGATACAATTTTAATATAGGTGCAATGTATCAGGCTCTTGTAACAGTCTTTCTGAGTGCTTAAAGACCATACTTAACGCCCATACCAATTTGTCCGAGGGACTTAAGGGATAACTCTGTTCCTTGCCTTCAGAGGTCAACCAAGTCTTAGGGGACTATGCATGGGGGTATCTCTTGGAATGTCCTGCAAATGTGGGTCACCAGTCTTCCTGTTCAGGGAAGTCTTGGAGATCCACTAATGGGACTTCAGCCAGTGTCCAGTCAATAAAGAGGAAAGTCTGCTCATGCTTCAGAAAAGGAAGCCTGGTCTAGGAAGACCTGATTTTGTCCTCAAGTGGATGGAACTGGTTAATTAAAAGCTGAAAGGAGTCAGGGGGTCCTACCCTCCTCCCCCCCACCAAAAAAAAAAAAAAACCTGAGAGACCCGTGAGGACTAGATCCTCAACTGACTTCAAGAACATTTTTAGTTTTTTAAGAGTTCTCCACACTGCTTTCCATAGGGGTTGCAGGAGCTTGCAATCCCACCAGCAGTGAATGAGTGTTCCCCTTTCCCACAACCTCTCCAGTATTTGATAGCATTTATTCTCTTGATCATAGCCAGTCTTATAAGGGTAAGATGAAATATCAAAGCAGTTTTAATTTGCACTTCTCTAATTACTAGTGATGTGAACAATTTTTCAGATGCTTTTTAGCCTTTTATATTTCTTCTTTTGAGAGCTCTCTGTCCAGATCTTTAGTCCATCTCTTTAGCCCATCTTTTCACTGGGTTACTTGTTTTTTTGATTGTTTTTTGAGTAGGTAATATATTCTGGATAGTAAATCTCTGTCAGATGTATTTTCTCCCACTCAATGGGTTTCCTCTTCACTTCTTTGATTGTTTCTTTCACTGTATAGAAGCTGTTTAGTTTAATGAGGTCCCCTTTGTTGATAGTTGGTCTTAACTTCTGAGAAACTGCTATCTGATTTAGCATGACATTTCCTACACCTGCTGACATTTTGTCCTAACAGTTTCAGAGTTTCAGTTTTCATATTGAGGTCTTTAATCCATTTGGAGTTGACTTTTGTTCAAACTGAAAGATATGGGTTTATCTTCTACAGGTGGTGATCCAGTTTTGTCAGCCCCATTTGCTGAAGATGCTGTCTTTCTTCCATTGACTGTTCTTGGCCCCTTTATCAAATACCTGGTGACTGAAATTTCATGTACACAAGGTTGTGTCTTCAATTATGTTCCATTGACCTACTACTCTATTTTTGTGCCAGTCTCATGCTATTTTTATGACTATAGATCTGTAATATAGTTAGAAATCTGGTATAGTAAACTCCCGCCCCACCCCCTGCATTGTTCTTTGTGCTCAGGATTGCTTTGGATATCCAGGGTCTTTGTGCTATCAATGAATTTTAGGATTTTTTTCTAATTCTATAAAGAATGTCATGAATTTCTATTCAGATAATATTGAATCCATATATTATTCTGGGTAGGATAGTCATTTTCACTAAATCAATTCTTCCAATTCATGAGCATGAGAGGTCCTCCTATCTTCTGGTGTCTTCCTCAATCTCTTTCTTCAAATATTTAAAAATTCCATTGTAGAGTTCTTTAATATCTTTGTTCAGATTTTGATACTATCATAAATGAAAGAATTTACATGTACTTGTTCTCCAATTACTTTTTATTGGTATAAATTAAGGTTACTGTTTTTTGTAGAATATTTTTATAACCTGACATAAGTGTACATCATTTCTAAGAGTTTTCTGGTGGAATTTTTGTCATCTGTTAGATAAATCACCTGAAAGATGAGATAGTTTGACCTCTGCTTTTCCAATTTGTACTCCTTTAATTTCCTTTTCTTGTCATATTGCTCTAGCAAGATTTTCAAGCACCATGTTAAAAAGAAGTGGAGATTGTGGACGTCCTTGCCAAGTTCCTGATTTTATGGGGAGTACTTTCGATTTTTTTCCATTTAGAATTATGTTGGTTGTGGGTTTGTTGTATATAGCTTTGATTCTTTTGATATTTGTTCCTCCAGTCCAATTCACTTTAGGACTTTTGGCATAAAGGAAAGTTGAATTTTATCAAAGACTTTTTTTGCATCTATTGAGATGACCATGTGATTTTTGTATTTGAGTCCATTTATATGGTTTATGAAATTTATTGACTTATGTGTCTTGAACCATCCCTGTATCTCTTGAATAATCAAACCTGATCATGGTAGACAGCCATTTTGATGTCCCTGTATGCAGTTTGCAAGTAGTTTGTTGGGAATTTTTATTTATATTCATTAAGGATATGGGGCTATAATTTGTTGTTGTTCTAGCTTTACCCAGTTTTAGTATTAGAGGATGCTGGTTCCATAGAAGGAATTTAGGAGTTCTCCCTCTGTGCCTCTCATTTTGAATAATTTAAATAATCTTGGTAGTATATCCTCTTTAAATGCTGGTAGAATTGTGACATAAATCCATCTTAGTTGGGAGGTTTCATATTACTCTTTCAATTTCCTTATGTGCTATGTGTCTGTTTTAGTTTTTGATCTCTCCTTGGTTTAGTTTTGTGATTCCCATGATTTCGGATATTCATCCATTTCTTTTAGGTTTTCAATTTTAATAGAGTATAGGTTTTTAAAGTATTCCTTTTTATCCTGGCATGGTCTGCATTCCTTTAATCCTGGCTCTCAGGAGGCTGATGCAGGCTGATCTCTGTGAGTTCAAGGTCATCCTTGTCTACATAATGAGTTCCAGGACACCTTGAGGCACAGGGAGACCCTGTCTCAAATAAGAACCCCTGAAGAAGTATTCTCTTATAATGTTCAGGATCTTTATGTTGTCTGTTGTGATATTTCCCCCTTTCATATCTAATTTTGTTGATTTGGAGTGCCCTTTCTTTCTTTGGTTTAACTGGACTAGGGGTATCTCTAATTTTTCATCCTTTCAAAGAACCAAATAAATGTTAAGTAATTTATTTGTGCTCTTTCATATTTTTTTTTTTTTTTTTAGTGTAGGCACATAGAGCTATAAATTACCTCTTGGGACTACTTTCATAGTATTCCAGAAGATTTATTGTGTTGTATTTTCCTTTTCACTTAATTCTAGAAGTAGTTTATTTATTTATTTATATTTTTTTTGTCCTTTTGAGACAGGATCTCCCTGTAGCCCCAGCTATCCTGGAACTCGCTTTGTAGACCAGGCTGGCCTTGAACCTCCCAAGTGCTAAGATTAAAGGCGTGCGCCATTATGCCCAGCAATTTCTTTCTTAAATTCTCATTTGAATCACTCATTATTCGGCAGTGTATTATTTAACATCCATATGTTTGTGTAGTTATTAAGGCTTCTTCTAGTATTAATATTGAGTTTAAATGCATTGTGGTCTGATAAAATGCATGGAATTATTTCGATTTTTTGTATTTTTTGAGGTTTATTTTAGCTACAGTATGTGGTTCACTTTGGAGAAAATTTGATGGTGAGCTGAATAGAACATATGTTCTTTGGTGCTTGAGTGGAATATTCTTGAGTGGAACAGTAGGTGTCTGTTTGGTCCATTTGATGTATAGTATTATTTAATTCAGATATATCTCTGTTCATTCTTTGTCTGGTTGACCAATCTAATGAAGACAGTGGGGTATTGAATTGGAACTTGGGCTTGCTTCTTAGTTCCATTTGCATAGAATATTTTTTCTACCCTTTCACCTTAAGATAGTGGCTGTCCTTGAAGATGAGATGGGTTTCTTGGAGACAACAAAAAAGATGAATTTTATTTCTTAATCCATTCCACTAGCTTATGTGGCCTGATTGAAGTGTTCATTCCATTGATATTTAAAGTTATTATTGAGAGATGGGTATTGGTTCCCACCATTTTAGTTTCTGTTTGCATTTCTGGTCTAAATTTGTGTTTCTACAGTAACAGCTTCATTTCAGTTCTTTCTCTTGCCACTTGTGTATAGTCGTCCCTTTCTCTCCTCTTTGTACTGTTTCAAGTTTTCTCTGAATGGCTGATTTTTCTGGACATTAATTCTTTTTTTCTGTTCATGTCATGAAAGATTTTTCTTTCTCATTGAACTATAATAGATATTTTTGCTGGGCAAAATATTCTGGGTTGGCATTTGTGGTTATTTGGAACTAGAAATACTTTGCTCCGGGCTCTTCTGGCTTTCATAGTTTGCACTGAAAAGCCAGCTGTATTTCTGATGGGTTTTCCTTTATATGTGACTTGTTTTCTTTTAATTTTGCAACTTTCAGTATTCTCTCTCTGTTTGGAACATCTAGTGTTTTTACTATGGTATGGCATGGGAAGTTTCTTTTCTGGTCCTGTCTATTTTGTGTTCTCTGTCCTTCTTGTACTTGTATGGATACAACTTTCCTTAATTTTGGGAAATTTTCTTCTAAAATCCTGTTATCCTGTATCAAATACCATTATCCTGAGATGCTTCTCCTTCCTCTCTGCCTATGATATGTAAGTTTGGTCTTTTCATGGTGTCCCACATTTTCTGAATACTACATTCATGTGTTTTTTTTTTTTTTCATAATCTTTGCTTGAGCTGTCCAATTCTTCCACTTTATCTTCTAGTCTTGAAATTCTATTTTCTACTTCATTCTGTTGCTGAGGCTTTCTTCCATATTCTCTGGCTTTCTTTTAAGGTCTTGGCCCCTAATAGTCAGCAGCTACAGCATAATTTGGAGAGCTTGCTGTCTGGAGGCTTGATTCAGGTGTTGTAGGTCAGTCTGTAAAGGTATAGAATCCTACTAACTCCTAGTGTCGGGGGGGGGTCTAGATTTGCAGCAGGTCGATGTGGAAATTTCACAGATTCCCACTTCCAGATGAAGAGTTATAGGCAATGAATAGAATGTGAGAGGAAGATCACTTTTGTCCAGGGACTAGCTCTCTGATAGTTTATTTAATCCTGTGTTCAATCCTAAACATATGTACACGTGAGCGCCATTAAATGTTCTCAGGGCACTCTATGGATATGTGTGTATGTGTGTGTGTATGTCTATGTGTACGTGTATGTATGTGTGCATGTGTGTATATGCATGTGTGTATGTGTGTATGTGTGTGTGTGTCTCTGTGTGTATGTGTGTATGTGTGTGTATGTGCATGTGTGTGTGTGTGTGTGTGTGCGTGTGTGTGTGAGACATAACAAAATAAAGCATAAGGTTGAGAAGCCGAGAGGAAATGAGAGACTTGGGAGGAAATAGACAGGGTACTGGGATGGGTAGGATTGACCCAAATACAAAATTTATTTTCGAAATCCTTAAACATATTAAGCATTGCATGCCTTTAATCATAGCACTTGGGAGGCAGAGGCAGGCAGCTCTCTGTGAGTTCAAGGCCAGCCTCGTCTACAGAGTGAGCTCCAGGCCAGCTGGGATTAAAGGGAGACCCTGTCTCAAAAATACCAAAAAATATTAAGCATTAAAAAATAAATAAACAGTAATCAACATAAAAATATTGTTGTGAACAGTAAAATCATGCCAAGGGAGAACAGTATAAAACTTCACCATACTTTATATTTTACACATACTATCTCAAGGCAGATATTCAAATACAGAATTTTAAAATCTGATTTCATCTCCAGATTACAAGTCAGTTATTATAGATATTGGCTCTAACTAAAACATTTACCATTTTTAAATACTTAGATGTTTTTATCATTTTATGTATTTTAACTTATGCTAAAATTTTGAGAAATTCTTCTTAAATTAGAAATTATTTTCTTTGCTTTTGTATCATACACATAATACAAATTTGAGTATTGCCACTGGCCTTGATGATTGGCAAAGCAGAAATAAACATGAAGAGAGCTGCAATAAACATGGTCGTGCATGTATCTTTGTGGTAGAATGAGTCTTGTGGCTATACACCCAGGAGTGGTATGGCTGGGTCAGGTGGTAGGCTCATTTCAAGTCTTTTAAGGTTCTCCACACTGCTTTCCATAATAATGTACAAGTTTGCATCCTTACCAGCAGTGGATGAGTGTTCCCCTTTCCCCACAACCTCCCCAGCATTTGGTGTCTTTTGTTTTCTTGATCTTAACCAGTTGTATCTGAGTGAGATGATATCTGAGAGTGGTTTTAATTTGCATTTTGTTAATTATTAATGATTTTGAACTCTTTTTAAGATGTTCCTCATCCATCTTTAATTCCTCACTGTGAAGTCTCTGTTCATCTCTTTACTCCATCTTTTGAGTTTCTATTTTATTTTGGCTGAATGCTTACAGGATCTTTATCCTTTTTTACTTTCACATTAAATTCAACAACAGTTTACCTCAATACTTATGAATGTATTGCTTCAATAAACCTAAAACAGGCAACTTAATCTACCCATTCAAGTCCTGGTGTGATTTTGTAAATTTTTCGTATTTTTTTTTTTTTTTTAGTCTTTTCGAGACAGAGTCTCCCTGTAGCCCCAGCTGGCCTGGAACTCACACTGTAGACCAGGCTGTCCCTGAACTCACAAAGATCCACCTGCCTCTATTTTTGTTCCATTTACTTCTACACTGCATGTTGAATCTCATACACCTAGAGCACTTCTTAATTATTTCTATGAGATGTTCTTTGTTCTGGGTTCCAAGATCATTTTAGTTAAAGTTTGGAAGACCTAGACTTTTTTTTAATTATATATTTAGTTTATTTCAGTGAAGAATCTACCATAATTATATACTTCAGTCTTATTCTGACACTGTTCTTCAAATTTTCTATCGCAATATAATATTTCTTCCACACTGTACATTACCATATCACCCCTGGTTTTTATCAGCAATATAAAATTAATTTTAATGGTATAAAAGCATTTAACAAAAACTGTCTTATCTGTTCCTATGTACAGGTTCAGCACATTGAGCAAACTCAGGTCCTCATGGAACCAGTCTCTAGAACATTTCACTCTTGTGAAAGGAGACTAATACCCAGCTAATAACACTCTCCATTTCTTCCCTCAGGGACCTGGCATTCCACATTCTCTTTCTATAGATGTGGCTGCTGTGGATGATTTATGTGACTGGCATACCACAAGAATTGGCTTTTGGTAACTGGTTCATTTCACTTAATACAATGTTTGCAAGGTCCACCATTATTGTAACTTAGACCACAATTTCATTCATTTTCAACACTGAAAAATGGTCTTTTCTCTGTTGTCAGTAACACAATGCCAGGACTCAGGAATTAATAGAGAGCATGGGTTTGTTTTGGCCAACAGTTCTGGTCAAAGTTTGAGAGTTCACATCTGGTGATGGTCTTCCTGCTGGAAGAGTTCCAGTGTAGTGCAGGGAACAACATGAAAAGGGGCAGGAGTCTTGAATGTTTATCTCCTTGACTTTTATTCCATTTGAGTAATCATGAGACCTCTATCCTAATTGCATTATCTAATCTTAATTATCTTCCAAAGGTCTCACCTAGAACACTATACTTGAATTGTTTCCTTCTTCTTAGTACTTTACAATGGAAGTTAAATTTCAGTGCATGAATTATTGCTCACATACACCCAGACCACAGCAGGCTGATGAAGATTCCATGGTATACACACTAATCATTTCCTCAGTAGACATGACTTTTGTTTCCATGCAGGAATGAGCATGAATTTATTAATATTCTCAAAGGTAAAAATTGTTCCCTTGACATTTCTGTTCAATGAAATAAACATTTGCTCTTGGGCACGGTATGCTTTTAAATGTGGCAGTCTTTTCCCACCTTAATTTTCTCTTCAATTATTTTTAATAGAATAAGTCTACCTAGTGCCATGTAGATGAATCATTAACAGATTCCTTTCCTATAATGTGACCAACAATGATAAGTCTAGAATGTAAGGTCCAATGGAAGCTGTCCAGGGTTGAAGGTTAGAACCAACTCCAGGCACTAAACACCTGAGGTGATGGTTAGAAAGTGCAGAACTTGGTCTGGAAACTGATTTCTTAGAATTCATTTTCCCACATTGGCCTGCGCCATTGTGTACAGAAACTTTTCCTATTTTAGAAAACACTCTCTGCTTTGAGGTAAGATAAATGCCATACTTTACTCATATTTTAATTATAGGTTTGCTTATTTTCAGCAGAAAAATTTAGATCAATCCAATTTCTATGTTTTAACAAAATGACATAAATATAGATAAATCAGTTTTACTGATTAGGATAAGAATAGCATTCTTTCCTTGAGATAAGTTTATTATTAGTATAGTAGATCTTGCAGGTAATTATGACTTTGTTGTAAGTAGTTAAAATTGATAAAAATGAATAAGAATTTCTTTACAACTGTAAGGCATTAATGCATTAACATATTATCATTTGTGGGGGGTGTCAATACCACAGTCGAACAGGCTGAAGAGGGTATGGAACTGGTTTTCAACAGCACAGCATGGGAATCACATCAGAGGCTGCAAATCCATTTATTATATGCAGCAGCAGACAGCTTACATAGGTTTGGGACCATAGCCTGTACACTGCCTGTCACTCTTGAATTCAGTGCTCCAGCTTCTGACCTGCTCCATGATGAGGCGGCAGATGAGGTTTCTGGCTGGAGTCCCAGACAGATTGCCATTTTCAAGGCGTTGCTCTCTGCATGTTCGCTCACCTAAGATGCCTGCGTTTTTAACATGGGATGAATCCTAAAGGTTAGGAACAAGGAAGTACTTTCCTAGAAGATACTGGGCCTGATTGCCTTGCCTCTAAGTACTTACAGGATCCTCCATCTTTCCTGGCGTTGGAAACTCTACCAACATCCACTTCTTACAAATGAAGAGGAGTGAATCCATTTACACTCAAGCAATTGATTTCTTCAATGTCTTTCTTCAAGTGAGCTTTAGAATGTTTCCCAAGTTAATCAATCTCTTCCTGGAACACTTGAACACAAAGCTATAACATTAGCCTTAGCTCAAAGGGTATTGTTTATACCCAACAAAATTCATTCTTCAAAAAAAATAGGAAACTTATTTTCCGGGGGGGGGGGAGAATAGAGAAAGAGAGGTCTTGTCACTTTTCTTTAGGTAGGGAGAAACTAAATATTCCATAAGCAGACAGAGTCAGAGGTATGCATGCACACAGACTTTTCTGAGAGGGTCATTTTAACAAAGAAGCAGATTATTGCACATGTCACTGGAGGGACAGGAGAATATTTCTAGGTATACCACACTGACAGAGTTTCTACAGAATACCTGTGATTTTTTTTATATTAAAACAGAGCCTCATTAATGAGACTTGCTTTAGAATGAAGGCAACCTAGTAGGAATGGCCTCAGTACCAGTAGAACCAAGGTCAATGAAAATAAATTCCCATTGTTTCCAGTGGTATCATTTCCTAAAATGCATTTACTGTACACTGAGTCATTTCCATGCCTCCTCAGTCGATTGTCCTATAAAATGGTGCCAGCTTGCATTAGAAAGCACATGGGGTGCACATCAGTTTGCACTTGGACACTTTTTACATTGTCATTTAAACATCTCAAAGTTCTGTGGTACATACAGTATTGAAACTCACAAATCAGGAAATGAGTCTCTAAGGCATTATCTTATTATGGAACCAAGTTTATTTTGGCATATGGTTTAAGGATGCAATCCATCATGGCAGGGAACAGGTACTGGCAAGTGTTGAGGTGACTGCTCGCATTACATCCTGAGTAAGAAATAGAGTGAGACGCCCAGGAGACAGCTTGGTGGTTAAGAACACTTCCTGCTTTTGCCCAGGACCCTGGTTCTGCTCCCAGCATGCTCACGTAACTCCAGTTCCAGGGTTTTGATGAGCTCTTCTGGCTTCCTACGGTTCCCGCATGCATTTGCTCCACATATACAGACACAAGCACATACATTTTAAATATAGTGAAATATAATAAAAATGTCTCAAAGAAACAGAAATGAACACTGTTGCTCACCTTACTTTTTCCTTCTTATTCGGTTTGGGGCACAGTCCATGGAATGGTTGCCCACATTCAACTCTCAGCTCTCTCTGACAACTCTCTCCTAAGTATGTGCAGAGTCTTATCTCCTATATAATTTCAACTCCTGACAGCTTGACAGAAATTACCTACCTCTTGTAGTCACAGTAATGCCTACACTCTCCTCCTAAACCAGTAAAGGTAGCCAGAGTGGCATATGTTTTTCTGAGTGTTTGGAAAACAATGGCAGATAAAGCTCATGAGGATCAAGATACCTGGAAGAGCTAACTTTTCTGTTAACTTTTCAAGTCATTTAGTATGCTGCATGACATTTCCACAATGACTGTGAACAGTACCCCCGTGAAGAACACTGGAAGCATGAAAGCTGAGTCCTGGGTTTGAAGACTCGCACATCTACAGAGCACTCAGAAGACAAAACCACCGAGGTAGGGGTGGGGAGGAGTCCTTATTTGATACAGGGTGTCAGTTTCTTACAAAGCAGGCCTGTCCCAGCACTGTAGATGCAAACAAACAATTAAAAACAGATAATAGTAAACACAAAATAAAATGGAATGAACATAATTATGATGCACTTTTAGCAGAAAACAAAGATGAGAACAGGACACTTTGTGCTTAGGAACACTGAGGAGTCAAGAACGATTGTTCACCGTGACACTCATCTCCGAACAGGAAGGGACAAAGGAGACACCAGCATCCTTCTCAAATTCTCTCTCCTCTAGAAGTGAGAGACGAAATTGCAAAAAGATGTGTGGATGAGCAAATCCGAGGGACTGATGTATCGCTTATGAGCTGGGTGTGAGGGTTAATTTTTTAAAGAATGTGGAATCAAGAATGGCCTGGAACTTCTAACGTCTGAAATGACATTTTCCTCTAGTCTGAAGAGACTTGAGGTTCCAAGACCTGCCTGATTTTCTGTCAATGGCTAGGGAAGGATGACTGAAGAGAAATCTGTGCTTAAATCTAACACGGGGATAAGAACAAAACTTTAAGCTATGAGTAAATATAACTCCATTCATTAAACTACCACTGTTGTAGCTTCCTTTTTATTGCTGTGATAAAAATAGATTGACAAAAAGCAACTTAGGGGAGAGAGGATTTATTTGGCTTAAAATTACAGTACATAGTTCATTATTTCAGGGAATTCAAGGGCAGAACTTGAAGCACTCAGTCACATCATGCACGTAATCAAAAGCCGAGGCAGAATAAATGCATGCATGCTTCTTTGCTTTCTGTGCTCAGCCCGATTTCTCCACTATTACATGGGTCAAGACGGCCTGCCTAGGGAATGTTTAAACCCACAGAGGGCTGAGTCTACACAAATTAAGTAACTCAATTAGGAAAATCCCCCAGACATGCCCACAGACCAAGACATTATATATAAAACCTCACTGAGACTGTTATCAAGGTGATTCTATGTTGTTCAAGTCAACATTTAAAGCTAATTATCAACACCACATATATTCCTGGGCATTGCTTTTTAATGTCCACTTCTTGTTAGATGAAAAATACCCATTAAAGTAAGGGCCATGCTTAGCACCACCATTAACAAATGTTCACTTGATGGCCTTTTCTTTTAGAAAGGGTATGACAATGTAGCCTTGGCTGTGCATACCAGGCTGGCCTCAGACTCATAAAGTTCTGCTTCCACATTGTGATTTCTGGATTAAAGGCAAGTGCCACCACACCTGGCTTAAAAGCCAATTTTTTGGTCTTTTTGAGACAGAGCCTCCCTCTAGTTCTGTCTGGCCTGGAACTAGTTATGTAGACCAGTCTGGCCTCCACCTTCTCAAGATCTACCAACCTCTGCCTATAGATGCTGGAATTAAAAGCATGTGCCACCATACCTCGCACTTTCTGGTCAAATTTGAATAATGATTCTGACTCAAATTTCAGTGTATAAGTAAAAATACCTGCCAAAAAGGACCCTTGACTTGGGTTCTTCTCTGACTTTTCAAATTTTACATTTATATTTCCTCAATCAATGAAAGAACTAATAAGTACTTCAAGAGATATCTCACTGGGTAAAAGTGCATGCCAAGCAAGCCTGATGAAGTGAGACCAAATGTAAAAAGATACCTGTGGTGGTAGGCATCTATAATCCAGCACACCTAATGAAAGACTGGAGGGAGAGACAGAGGGTCTCTGGAAGCTTGCAGCACCATCTAGTTTGGTGTGTGTGGGGAGTTGGCAGATGCAACTAGAGAGACCTTGCTTCAGATCAAGGTACAAGGCAAGAGCCCTTTACTGAAAGTTGTCCTCTGACCTGCACATGCATGCTGGCACACACATGTGCCCACACTCACACACACAGACACACACATATGATGTATAGTGCCAGTAATACAACTTAAAGATGAAGGAAGAATAATCTAGGTTGTTTACCCCACTCATGTGTCAAAGGTTAACTCATGGCCATGGCTCATTCATGGAAATAAATTAAATTGACCAAAGCTATAATTTTGGAGTATGTCAGTGTGGTTATTATGTTCTTGCTCCAAACAACCATGTCTAAACCTGTGCTCACACCCCCACATATTTAAAGGCTTAGCCTGGTTGTTCTGTTGCTCACACCTTTGGGAGCCTCATGTATTTACAGTCAGATGTCATTCATTGTTTCCCAAATATAATGAGTGCTGGGTGATAAGGGAAGGTGGTTTTAGAGAAGAAAAATCCTCAGTATACAAGAGCTTCTGAAGACTTTTCTGTGTCCAAATTCTACTGAACAAACCAAGCTACATGTACAACTAATTTAAGACAAAATTTCAAGACATGGACAGCAGTAAGCACTTTCTCAGGAATCACACATAAAACCTCGCATCTGAGCCAGAGACTGATGAACCTTAGCTGTGTGACTCTATAGGTCACTTCATATACCACAGTGACTTGGCCCTCACTACATGGTGACCTCTTCATTGTAAACTGAGTATGAGTAATAGGGGAAGGGAGCAAATGATAAGAACACCCCTAGCTTGGCACCTCTTCCTTGCTTTATGGTTTCTTGACTGCTGCTTCTCATGTTAGTTTGAGGTGATTTGTTCCTGCATTTCTGGTGATCACGGTCGGTCTCCTATCTTCCACTTTTCTTTCTGAAATATGTTTTCTCCAAGCTTCTCATGAAAGAAGAAGGTGAAATCTGCAATGCAGGGAAAATACACAATCAAATCCCGTGTTTGACACACCAGATCATACACACACACACACACACACACACACACACGCAAACATTCATGCACCCACATATACAATTCACATTCATACATTCATACACACACATACAAACACGCATACACACATTCATATATACATTCATTCACACCTGAACAAAAACACAGACAGGCATTCACACAAAAAAATAAACCACTCAAATTTACACACGCATGATGGTGTGATGAGGATAAGTATATTACAGAATTTCTACATTTCTTGAATCAATGGTCACTTTTCTACTGCATACAGAGACTAGAAATCTCCAATCTAATACTTGAAATACTGCAACATAAAGTCACTTTTTTGGCTAGTTTGAAATTGCCACTTTGAGAGTTGGGAGAGAGTGTTCAGTTGTTAAATGCATTGTCTGCTCTTGCAGACAACCTGGGTTCAGTACCCACCACCTACGTGGTGGTTAACACCAATCTGTAACTCTGGGGACACAAGGACATACATGGTAACTACACATACAATTAGACAACACATACAGATAAAGTAAGCATAAATAAATATTTTAAAAGACATAATCCTTTTGAATTGGCTTAAATGGAGTGTTTTAGGTTTCCTTACTTGACAATTTGCATAATGAAATAAGCCAATACAGAGTCATGCATGAGCACCAGGTACATAGGAAATCATAGATACAGGAAGTGGATGAAACATGATCCACTAAAACTAGACCAGAACTTCATGTACTCTGGCCCTTTGAAAGTTTACAAGATGAGGAAATGAGCAAACTTTTTCATATAAAATTTTTTATTGATGTTTTGTATATTTCATACATCATTTCTCAGTCCAATTTAAACACATTCCCATTTTATGTCCCCCAGCTCACCCCAGTTCATGCATTCTGCCATACATGTCTTGCATATTTTTCTCAATATTTTTAAAGATTTTTCTCTGCAGAGGTTTATTGTTTTAGGCAGAAGTTAACTGTTTCAGTCAGTTCTGTATTTTGGAGCAATACAAATGGGAGGGAACACGAGGCAAAAAGACTGGGTCAAAGAACTGACAACATTTAACTTCTGCACAAACCTTTCTTTAGAAGATTATGTAGTGTTTGATATTTTCTCAACTGCAAAGTGTATTAATGAAAGCATGCAAAACCTAGTAAACATATATTTCCAGGTTCAATTTTTTCAATCACCTGTTAAACACAGAAGGAGATGTTTATTTGTTGAGATGTTTATTTCTCCCTTTAGTTCAGAAACTAAACCCTTACTAATCTCCTGAGACTAATGACAGACAGCAGCGAGTTCAAGTTTCCTATAAGAGTTTAGTCATCTCCACAATGCAGTTATTAAATATTGTCTATCCTTACTGTGCAACTTTAGGAAGTTAAGCATCTGCATTTATTTATTTATTTATTTATTTATTTATTTATTTATTTATTTATTTATTTTTGGTCTTTTCAAGACAGGGTCTCCCTGTAGTCCCAGCTGTCTTGGAACTCACTCTGTAGACCAGGCTGGCCTTCTATTCACAAAGATCCACCTGCCTCTGCCTCCCAAGTGCTAGGATTAAAGGTGTGTGCCACCACGCCCGGCAGCATCTGCTTTTAGCCCCTTAGCTCTCTTTTGTTCAGTTTATTAACATATTTAAAGTTTTTTGCTTTTCAGAAGTCTACAGGTCCTACAGAGAAAAAAATTATTTTCTTTAATTTGACTTTCCCCTACTAGGATAATCACTTCAAATAGATTATTATAAAATTACTTTCTGAATGACTGGATTTTAATAAAATAACATTCTGAATATCTTAAAGTTCTCATAAGGAACCAGACTTCAACATATTTTGAGTATAATTTTACCTTTTCTAAAGTCTTCTTGATCTTTTCAACTCCTCAGCTGAAATTTTGGAATTATATTTTATCTTCCAGGCATTTTCTATTTAGCTGTACTGCAATAATAGAATTTTATCATAATACTGAATCTGTTCTCACTCACGTCTTAATGGGACTTTGGGACATCTTGACTCTCTAATTAAAATCAGTAAAAAAAGTTTATTGTTATTAAACATTTGCATAAAGTCTACCCAAGTTCTTTTTAGCTCTCCTCAATCTCAGTCACTCCACAACTATGCCCTAACTTTCAATTGTATGAGACTCTGATAGCTTTTTCACCTTCTTTTAAGCAAAATTCCAATTTTCCTCAACACCCAAATAAGTGCCTCTTACTCTCCTGTGATTTGCCAAAGGGATTATTCCCTGTGTTATTTAAAGTCAGTATTTGTCTACAGGAGTAAGGAAAATAGTATGTTTGTTGATTGCCCAGAAGAAATAAGTGCTAGGGTCAGGGGCAGTGGCTCAGTTGGGAAATTGTTTTTATAAATGTGAGGACTTAAGTTTAGATCCCGACACCCACATAGAATTAGGGCATGGTATTACAGACCTATAGTCCTAGTGCTGGGTGCTGGGGAGATTATATATATATATATATATATCTCCCAGGGATCACTGCACAGTCTAGCTGAAACTGTGAGCACCAGGGTTAACAAGAGACCTTGTCAAGAATATAAGGTTGAGATCAATAGAAGAATTCATATATCGTATGATGTAGATTCTGGCCATAATGCACATGCATGTAAAGGTACACATGCAAAGACACACACACACACTCACACACACACACACACACACAAGAAAAACTAGGTGTTCACATTTTTAAAAGGTTTATTTTCTTTCATGTGTGTTACGCACGCCAGGGAGGATGGGATTGAAGTTTAAAATGGCATTTCCCCCTGCCAACCCTCTCTTGTGCTGTCCTTCTTTGTCCTCTCCAGCCTTCCTAAAATTCACATTCATAAGGCAAATGTGACATCACCTAGTATTTCATCTGCATCTGAAAGTCCAGAGCTCTAGTAGGAAAATGGATGGTTAATGAATTTATCCACCTGACAGGTTAAGATTAATTACAGAAAATGCAAATCAGTTACCAGTTTCCCAAGCAACATTCTATGATCAATTTTATATCAGGCTGGAAAAGCACACTATTGTTTTAGACTTTTTAAGAGGAATAACCAGAGGGATAATAATTTACTGTACTAATTGAAATGGCCAGGAAAGTTTACCCCTAATAGCCAAGTTAACATTCTGTTTTCCATAAAATCATCCATTTATAACTGATGTATTGCTGTTTGTAAACCTTTTGCTTAGTATCTGTTTTCATATTGGCCAATGGTCTTCCATTGAAGCATGTGATTAAGCTTTCTGATAAAACCTCTCCCACATTTATTTTGCCCACTATTTAGATCTCAGGCTTGTGAAAAGATGATAGTTTGAACAATTTTACCATTCATAAGGAAGTCATAAGTTTATCAAGATGGGCCATTTTACTGAAGATGGAAAATATTATTTGTATAGCTGAGATTTTTAAATGTTTTTCTCTGATCCAATTATTACATTTGAAGCTCAGGGGAGAATCACTCATTTATTCAAATGGGTGTTGTGCTGTTGAATTAAGATATAGAAAGTCGTTAGCTTTCTGAACATTTATCCATCCTTCCACCTGCCAATTTAGCGAGATGTGTCCAGTGAACACAAGAAGGAGCATCTGCTTTCCAGTGTCCTCACACATCTGCTGCACTGGGCAGAGGTAAGAACAGATGCCTATGGACCACCTAACTGAAGAACATGCCTTACAGCTCTGGAAAGCCCTGCAGATTATTTCTTTGGTTAGTAAAAGAGAATTGAGTTTTCCTTCACTGCATTTGTCTCTTACAGGAGAAAACAACTACATCGATGTCAAAATAAATGACCATTGCTCTTCAAAGTGGTTAAGGTCATAAAGATGGAGGGAATCTTTTCAAATGGGAGGAGCTACATAGAATGTTTGACCAGAAAAGAAATAATTTTTAAAACATTTTTATTTATTATTTTTGAAATATTTTTGTCTACAAGTGTATTGTTTGCATGAATGTAAGTGCACCCATATCATGCAATGACCATGGAGGTCAAAGAGGGTTTCAGATCCCCTGGAACTAGAATTAATGACAGTTGTCAACCGCCATGTCAGTGCTGAGATCCAAATCTGGCTCTGCGAGAGCAGCTAGTGCTGTTAACCACTGTGTAATCTCTCCAGCACCAGAAAAGAAGTATTTAATTTAAGTTCTGGTGAAACTAGAAAAAGTTATGGCACTGACAGCCTTCTAAAATGGTCATTTCCTGGTTTTCAGAATGGGATATTTACATAAAATCTTAGTATCAAGTAGGACAGGGTTAGTGAATGCAATGAGTATCCTTTTATTTCTCTTGTGTAATTCTAATGCTCACTCCAAACAGAAGGCTAATTAATGCATTGCAATGCCAAGTAGGATCTCCTTCCCTGCAGTGGAGATTTCTCTTCATATTATTTTAAAGTAAACAATAGCAATACAAATTTTACTTTCTTCTACACACAAGTGCTTAATTTTCAAGAGAGTTCTTGGAAAAATAATATGCTTATAAAAATATGTTAAGGTATATCTGTGATTCTGTTTTAATTTTGGAGATTAAATTCACACATACGTTGAAGGACATAGAATTGTCTATTTAAAGACATTTTATTTGATGCATAATATTCTAGAAATGAGAAGAGAACACTAGCACTGATTCTCAGGCCTCCCCTTCAAATTTCTCTCAGCCCCACGGAGACTCCTGGGGCATACCTGGCCAGCTGGCTGAGGGCTCTTTTTCAAGCTATAGGGCATCGCTTCTGCTGGCAGCTCACACTGGGGATGGGCTGCAAAGAATCCTCATTCCTCGGTGTCTCAATAAGTCAATAACTAATTAATCCCCCAGAGTCCAGAGTCAGCACAAAACTAAAGACAAATGTTTGATAACCACTTAGACTTTGCAGAGTTCTGATTCTCTATTCAGAGATGGGTAGGCATTGAGGTAAAAGAAGAAACAGGAAGTATATGGGGTTTGCAATCTGTAAGGTCTCTGTGCCAGTCTTCTCTGCACTCATATACTGAAAACAATCATGACAATAAAAAAAAAAAAACTGATCATGTGTGTGTTTCAATAAGACTAACATGTTAACATGATGCAGTGGCCTCAATCCTCCCATGGCCTTTTTATTTTCTTTCATATGACAAATATCTTCACCCACACTTCTGATTAGGGTGTGTATTGTTTGCTTTCCTTTTGTTTTAATACAATAACTAATAAAAACAATTCAAGGTGTGAAAAACTTGTTCTAGCTCACTGTTTCAGAGGACAGAGTCCACTTACAATAGGGAACTCACAGCAGAGATCATGGTGCAGGATTGGGTGGCTGGGGGCTTCACACACCTGAGGACCAAGCAGGAGAAAGCCTGGGGGCAGAGCTAGGGTGGCTACAACCCATAAACTCTGTCCCTCAGAAACATTTCCTCCCACTATCCCCACATCCCAAAGGTTCTAGAACCTTCTCAAACAGCATTAGCAGAGGACCAAATGTTCCAACACATGAGCCTATGGGGCACTTCGCTTTTAAACTATAATGGAGTATATAAAGGAGCATATTGGGGGTAGATTCTTAGATATTATAATAGCCACAGAAGCTGTGGAGAGAATCTTAGGAGGAACAATTAAACCCAAAAGTCATGGAGACATTATCTAGAACTTCTTCACAATCCTCAGGAAAATGTAGCTTATTATACCAGTAACAAGGTGAGAATCATTCTATGGAAGAGTGAAAGCACTGGCCTTTGAAATTAGACAGCTTGGATTCCATGTCTTCTCACAGTTGCTAGTTGCACAAGTGCTTAAAATGTTTGCCCTTTAGTTCTCTCCTCTATAAAACATTAATAAAATGTATTCTTAAGTGAAAAGAAACATTATGGTTTGTATGAACTAAGACACTACATTTCCTAACTCAATATGACATACCTTTTAAGGGCAACTGTCACAGAAATTCAAATATAAAGACATTTCAAAGTCTGGTTGACTTTGAAATGTCTTTATATTTGAATTTCTGTGAAGGCTTTTTGGTTCATAACCTCCACCAACTCTTCCTAACAGACTCTTTTCTCCTTCCCACATTGGGTCCATATCATGGTACCAGGGCCTCCATCACCAAGCACGAACAGTCACACAGTTGTCCTGTTCTTTTTCCTTCACACATTAGGTCCATATCATGGTAACAGGGTCTCCATCACCAAGCACTATCAGTCACACAGTTGTTCTGTTCTTTCTCCTTCACACACTGGGTCCATGTCATGGTAAAAGGGCCTCCATCACCAAGCACTAACAGTCACACAGTTGTTCTGTTCTTTCTCCTTCACACACTGGGTCCATGTCACGGTAACAGGGCCTCCATCACCAAGCACTATCAGTTCACACAGTTGTTCTGTTCTTTCTCCTTCACACACTGGGTCCATGTCATGGTAATAGGGCCTCCATCACCAAGTACTAACAGTCACACAGTTGTTCTGTTCTTTTGTCCTTCCTGACTCATTATTTAAAAGTCTCTGAATGTTTTCTTTTTATTTACACATTAGAAAATTTACTTACATTTACTAGTTGATTGGTATTTGTCTTTTATGAGAAAAGTGTGTCATAAGAAGCCCTTGTTATACTCACATGCTAAGAACAGAATTTACCTCAGCATATACAGAGTATTTGCAACAGAGTAGAAAGGGTAAAATGTAATGAGGAATGGGAGCATAAGGTAGAAGAGGGACTATGGAGAAGGGGAACTAACATTAAAGGCCTCGAGAAAAAATCAGATGGTAAACTGCCACTTCAGAATCTTTTACATATTTGCATATACATTATAAAATGGATTAAAAAGTGAGTAACCTTATAACAAGGCATTACCCCTACTAGATACCATGAGCTAGCAAAGGAAAAGCCCAAGGCCAGGAATGGACTCCCTCTTTTGAATCTGTGAACCACAGATCCCACAGAGTCTCAAACAATACTGGCCATTGTCCCTGCATTTGTTTGTCCACCAGAACTCAACAGGAAGACTGTATTCCTGAAGACACTACACATATGAGTTGTAGAACAAAGAAAGGGAAAAAAAGCTGCTACTGACTTCAGAGCTTGAGCTCTACTGGCCAACCCGCATCGTACTGAAGGGCGCTATGCATGCTAATGGAAGAAAAAAACAATCATCTACTTTGTCCAGTGTGCTGGCACCATTAGTTGTCAATTGGACACACAGGGGTAGTTGACACTCCACTTGAGGAATTATCTATCTTGGATAGGTCTGTGACCATGTCTGTGTTGAATTTTCTCTTAATTATTAAGTGATATGGGAGGGCCCAGCCCACTATGGGGGATGCCACCACTGGGCAGGTGGTCCTGTGGTGTATAAGAAAGCAAGGTGAGCACAGGCCAGGGGAGCAAGGCAGTAACACTCCTTGGTCTGTACTCACAATTCCAAGTCTAAACTCCTTTGTTGGCTTCCTTTGATGATGGACTGTGCTACAAGCCAAATAGACCCTTTCCTCCACCAGTAGGACTTGGTCAGTGTTTTTATCACAGCAGTAGAGGAGCAGAATATAATATCCAGCTTAACTCAAACAGCATGGCTTTATCTCTTCCTGAACGCAGTTACTGAGATTTATAGCATCTGCCCTGAGGTTTCTCAGACTCACTGCAGTCAGTGTCCTAGGTTGAACTCTATGCAAATGAAGATGACAGGTGAAATCAGCACCTACACAGAGGTATTGGTGACAGAACTGCGAAGCTACAGTGGACGGTTATGCTATTGTTAGTAGTTCTTGCTTGGGTACCTTTCTGTTGCTTTCTGCCTACACATAAGGGTATGAGTTACTCATAAGAGGATTCAATGTGGGCTGGAGAGATGGCCTAGCGGTTAAGAGCACCAACCGCTCTTACAGAGGATCCGGGTTCGATCCCCAGCACCCATGTGTCGGCCGAGAACCGTCTGAAACTCCAATTCCAGGAGAACTCCAGTTCCAGGGGAACTCCACTTCCAGGGGAATCCAACACCCTCTTCTGACCTCCGCGGCATTGCACAACACGGGTGCACAAACCTGCATGCAGACAGTACATTGATACACATACAGAAATAAATAAAATTTTTTAAAAAAGAGGATTCAATGCACAGAAAACTAAAAGATTGCACAGTCTATGATGCATGGATGGAATCTCTTAGCCTGAGACACCAGTGGAAGGGTTTCTCTCACACAGAAACAGACTGGATGTGAACCTGCCTGTCTGTTTTCCTTACAATAAACCCAATTAGTTCACAGTTGTCTTGTTATATTACTTTAGGTTCATGGATTTCTTCTGAGAGAACCTTTAGTGCCACTTCCTTTATTATAACTGGGGACGATTACATCAGCCAAATTATAAAACATGAAGCTAATTAATATTCTACTTACATATGTTGATGATAATTGAAGTGGTCTTACTGAACCAGAAAGAACACTGGTTCCTCTGAGCACCATCCACACACTTGGGCTTTCCACTCTTCATTATCTTTCTCTTCAAATCATGGAGACACTTTGATATCTCTCTGACAGGTTCCTTAGAAAGCAGTTTGCATTTTACTCTTACAATTATGCTCTGATAAATCAGGAGAAAAGGGGGTCTATATGAGCATAATATACAAAAGTTAAGATGTGGACTGATTTCTAAAATGACAATGTATTGGGTCATGGACATATTTAGAATTCCAGGCTCTAAATGGAATACAGCATGCTTTTCAAATTGCCTATCGCGCTGACTCTCCAGGGACAGAACAGTATGCAGTGATCATCAGGACTGACTGAGCACGGAATCCACAAGAACTAAATCATACTCGTACCTGGAACAGGACATCAAGAATCAATTAGATTGCACAGCAAGGGAAAGAGTGATCCAGCAAAAATGAAGAGCATGGCTCAGCTTTGCACACACAGAGTAGAGGCCACTGTATCCCCAGGTGCCCGTATCTTCCTTTGCTGGATATTGTTATTTCTTTTCCCAATTTTGAAGTGGAAATGCAGGACAATATGTCATCCCCAAACTGATAGTAAAAAAGTACTGTGTATTTTTTTATATGGAGTCTTTAAACTGTTGTAGTGTTCTGTGATATATGGTTCTAACTCAGAGCTCACTTGCAGTCTCTCAGAAGCATATTTCTATTAAAACATTCTCTTGCTTTCTAATTGAATGAATTCAATTTTTTCTTGAGACAGGCAAACACAGGCAATAGTTTAGTAACCTGAGACTTCACTTAACATGGACTTCACACAGTCTTCTCTTCCAATCATTCATCAATGTAAGACCCTATGTGAACATACTGTGCCTACAAACCCCTAGTGAAACAATGTACCTAGCAGCCTATTAGTTACCTAGGAACCTCACAACATGGAGGCCATTACATCTGCAAGCATACCCAACTCTCAACAATATAATACGTTTCTTTAGTTCTTAGTGACCATTAAACTTGGTTTCTAGTCAAATATGTTTCATAAATTGTGGAGTACAGAAGATTGGGAACTGAACATTTTCGGATTTCATGTTCATGGGCTATATGCAACAGACAAACTGTCCCCTTAGTGAATGTTTAGGGAAGAATCCCTATTCCTCATCTCATCCTAAGCTAATCAGGGATACATGTGACTAAAATCTGATGGATTATGAGAAGAAACTTGCTTAGTAGAGAAATAGTAATACAACTACTTATTCTCTGTCAAAACCGAGGATCACCCAAACTACACCCTTAATAACCAATTGCCCCTTCTCTCAATACCACAAAAAAAAAAAAAAAAAAAAAAAAAAAACACTAAACAGTGATTAAGGGCTTCAAGAACCTTCCCTCATGCAGCCCTCTGTCAATCTTGACAGCATATTACTTTTTAATCTGTACTATAACTTTGTTATGAATAAAATACTCTTGCTAGTTTGCAAGCTCTATGAGCCTTTTTCATTCTCAAATAAGATTACATAACCCTCAAAACATGCAGCTCATACCCCAATCCCTGACATTCTTATTTCTGATTTTTTCAAACAATCCACAATGATCAGAACACTGAAGAGCTTAAAATAATAATAAGTTATCATAAACTCAAGACAATTCACTTGCCATTTAGTAAATATCTCAGATATAGATCTGTAAACAGAAAAACTGTAAAAATGAACAGGTCGACATAAGTTGGCATAGTAAATATTAAAATATCATTTCTGCTCTCAAATTTGATTTCAGACACCTTTTTGTTTGCTTTTTGTTCTTTGTTTTTCTTGGAGATAGACTCTCCCTTTGGACCCAGGTAGACTATAACCTGGTATATAGACCCCAGGTTGGCCTCCATGTCACAGAGATCCAACTGCCTCCAGAGAGCTATGGTTAAAAGCAAGTGCCAGGGGCTGGAGAGATGGCTCAGCCCCCACTGCTCAGGCCACTGAATGGGTTGGAACAACCACTGAGTAGTCATGAGCTGTGCTGCAGACACTTGATGGGAAGAAGGTGGATGGATGGAAAATAAAGTGTTTCTAAAAATAAAAATAAATAAATAAATAAATAAATAAATAAATAAATGTAAAAAATAATAAAGGTGTGTGCCAGCATGCTTATGATTTCAAAGTTGTTGAAGTCCATCCTGTCTCATGATGCAGCTCAAGCTTCTTGGGTATGTCTAGCTTTATTTAAAGTTGATGCTTTTCTGTGTCTTAATAATTTATATACATATAAGTTTATACATGTAATAGGTACTATATATGTTAACATTTTTGTTTCAAATTCACCTGTATTTATACCAAAAATAACACAAGCGATTGCTTGGTATTCCGCACAGTTGCTTTTTTTCTTAAATTATAGGACAGATTTAATCTCTCATTAAAAGACTCACAAAAATGTTTGGATCAATATATCAGTGGCTGTTTTGTCTAAAATCTCAAAAATAAATTACGGATAAATAATATGTAAGAGCACTTCTCTAGTTCAACTGTCAAGTAAACTATGATTTTTTCACATCAAAATACACCTTTTATTTTCTATAAACAACATGCTTCTGAGAATGAGCTCCATCCCATTTTGTTTGTGCAATGTACCAAATTTTCTAAGATACAATATTTCACATATGACTCCATTGAAACTCTGATATTAAGGTACCAGTCTTCCAGAAGTGCCTTTCATATGGATGAGTCTGGAGAATTCTGAAGACATTATTATTTTGGTATTTTACCTTAAATAAAGTCCAATTCTACAAGAAAAAATAAAAAATGAAAATATAATTAGCATGAGATGTTTACCAGGCATTTGTGTTCTATGTATGTAGTGGGAAAAGTAATGATTGGATTCTAGATAATAAATTGAAAGAACGTGCTGCCCTAATTGTAACTGCAAAAAATAATAATTCAATCACAGAATCACAGTAAAAAAGTAAGCACAGAGCATTTCAATTTAAGGTGGTGTGTATGGGTGCTATTATGAGATTTTCCACTAACTTTGCTATTTTAATACACTTAACCAAATAAAAAGAGAACATAATGTACTGCTTTGGATTTATTTGAGGGAAACAGGATTCTGGGATAAATGGATGTGTTGTTCTTGGTAAATCTAAATAAAATAGCAGAGACTCATGTGACATTGCTAAAAAACATGATAATCCCTTTCTCGCAACAGAGGAACTTAGTAAATTCCTATCTGACCAGGATTCTGACTTGTCTCGTCAAGCGTTGGCTGAGCCCTGTGTGTAGATGCTAGGTGTAGGCTCCAGTTGACACCCAATGATCCTTCCCCAGGACCCACTGCAATTCCTCAGCCTCTTCGCTGGGCGGGATCCTGTTGCTAGTTAAAGCATGAGAACAGCAACATCAAAGGAGTATGTGGAAAGCAGAAAGCAGAAAGCGATTGGTCACTAGTGAAGCAGATTGTACAGTACACATATAAAGAACTGTGTCCAATTAATGATCTAAAATATCATCCAGAGAATTCTGCTTTCTTGAAATGATGAGGCAAAGATTAAATGTTAAGTAGCTGCATTGAGGATTACTCACACGTCTCCACAATCTTTGTTACCATTTTTAGGCATGATTAACCCTATGACCATAATTCATTTTATATAATTTATTTTGTCCTTGTAACACTTTATAGAAAGAAGAATAGGGATTCCATTAAATACCACTGTTGCTTAAGTCAATAGCATATCTAGATTTACTTCTGGGTACCTGTATTTTGGGTTTTTTCATTGCCGAATTAATGGCAGTGATGCAGTGCCCAGTAGACTCTGACACTGATATGGGTATGTGGGGGCGGGACAAGGCTTTTGCCAAAAAGTGACAGAATGAATAGAGTCTACTAGATTCCAAACATGTATTCATTTTTTAAAAGATTGATTTATTTTTACTTACCTGTTTCTGTGTAGGGATTTGTGGATCTAAGTGCAGACATTGTAGAAGCCAGAAGAGGGTATCAGATATTCGGGGGTTGAAGTTGCTATGATTGTGATCCACCAGATGTGGTTGCTATGATTGTGATCCACCAGATGTGGTTTCTATGATTGTGATCCACCAGATGTGGTTGCTATGATTGTGATCCACCAGATGTGGTTGCTGGGAAGAGTAGCAAGAATGTTTGACTGTTGAGCCATCTCTTCTCCATCCAAACCTATTATTGTTTGATGAACTTCTGCCATGTTATGTTTCCCAAGGTCAATTATGTATAGATATGTTGGTAGATGATAGATTTAGGTAGATAGTTACATAGATAGATAGATAGATAGATAGATAGATAGATAGATAGATGATAGATAGATGATAGATAGATGATAGATAGATAGATAGATAGATAGATAGATAGATAGATAGATAATATATACACATATCCATACATATCTATGTATCTGTGGATATAGATAGATGCACATGCAGGTAAGAAATGAAGTCACAAGCTTCTGTCATGATAGAAACACAGTGTATCCTGTGCCCATCATTAGCATGTAACTTAGTTGTCCTAATTGCAATAAATATTTTCCTTCTAAGATCAAGATTTTATTCAATTACCACCTTTCTCAATACCTTCCTAGTTTTCACTGCTGGCATTCCTATGACATTGTAATATTCTTTTAAAAATTTAACATGAAGTTGTCTACCTAGACATTTTCCTCATATTGACAGTTTTCAGTTTAGAGTGGTGAGGTATGTGCAAGGATTAGCAGTTTTGCACAGAGAGGATTTTTCTTTTTTGCATTATTCTCATGGGATGCTTTCTAAAACTCAGTGTTACTAGGTTAAGGGTAATCATGATTTTTATTAGCTGTGTCAGGATTGTCATCTGGCTGACTCAAAGCATTGCTATGATTTACAGTGACACTAGTGTTGTAGAAATTTACTTGTTCTCAACAACCTTGCTCCATGCTCATTTTCTGTCAATTAGAAATATTTTTCTTGGATAACAGGGGTAATATATTATCTCCTAATTGTATTCATTATCAGTTTGCTAATTTCGTGAGCAGGATGTTTTAAAAGTTCTTAGATTTCATAGCTGTTTGTAATATTTATGTGCATGTAGAAATGAATTGTGACTGTTAGTTGAACGACTGAATGAGTGGGTGACTCGTTCTAGTACATTTATTGATTAAAATTGTGTTTGACACCCCTGGTCCAAGTTTCACCTTTACATCTTTTAGACCTAAAATACATGATGTGTACATGTATAGATGCAAAATGACTATTATCTTTACTTTATTCCTTTTCACAGATTTAAATCTTACTATAGATCACCAGGATTCTTTCTGCTTTATTATGCCAACGATTCTGTCTTCAATCTTAAACTGGTGTTTTCTTTTTTTTTACTTGGAATAAATATAAAATCTTACTAATCTACTAAATTTCTAAATATACATTTAGAAAGTTGAAACTAGACAGGAGCCTGTGAGAGCAGAAAAGCAGAGGTAAGGAACTCGAAAAGTATCCTGGGCCTGAAGGGCACAGTAGGGACAGAGTACAGGGGGATAGAGAAGGAGGGAGAAAGACGGGAAGATCAACCCAAGTGAAGTACTGCCAGGCATGGCAGGGCACACCTTTAGTCCCAGCACCCTGAGGCAGAGCCAGGTGGGACTCTGTGAACTTGAAGCAACTGTGGTCCACATAATTAGTTTACGGTCATCCAGGAATACACAGTGAGACCAGGTTTCAACAAACAAACAAACAAACAAACAAACAAAGTATGAACAGATTTGGAATAAAGAAGCCTATTACTTTGTAAGGTACTTTTAAAAACCGCAAAAGAAAAAAAATTAAAATACATGGTACAATATTTAACTATTTTCTTTGTTTACATATGTTTTTTCTTTATTCTTTGAGAATTTCAAACAATGTATTTTGATCATATGTAGACCCACCATCTCATCTCAGGTGCTCCCCCACATCCTTGCCCTACCCTCCACTTCAAGTCTTCATTTTATTAAGGCCTATCAAGTTAATTTGTGTTCCCTAAATGCTTTTGGATGTGAACCAATCCCTTGGAGTCTGGTCAACCTATGTAGTGTCAGTGACAGAACACTGTCTCTCTCAGTCTCCCAGAAGTCATCAAGTGCCATAGATCATCAAGCAGGTCTTGTACTCGCTCATCAATCCATGCTGGGTTTCTGTATGACTTGCACATACACAGGTCACAAGTGATACTTGTCAAATGAACAAATGCATTGTGTGTCCACTCCTCATTAATTTTGTTCTATTTTTTTTGTGAATTTGAATTTTGAAATGTTGACGTGTAAGTGAGATTTAGTCGTTATCTCTCTAGAAATCTGTTCAAAGTAATGTTATACACTCTATTAGTTGTGTAACTGTAGTCAATTGCCAGTTAAAGTTTTGGACTATCATAATTTAGAAGAAAAATTAGTCTCTGCTAGTAGGTATATTATGAGAATTGGGACAAACTTTGCAATAGACTCAGTATCAAGTGCCTGGGAAGGAGGAAGAATTCAGCATGTCCTTGTTAGCGCTGAACTTTCAGAATTAGCCTCAACCAATGAAGCAGCCCTTTAAGCATGTGCTGATTTTATCTTATATGTTTTAATGTAATCTAGGATATTAGGCTTTAATTTAAAATTTTCAAATGTCCATATAATATAGACATCATATAACATTTAAAGATTGTGTGTTGACACTCATGAATCAAGGTGTGACACTATTGTTTCTGAAGGTTTCTGTGACTAATGTTTACACCCTGTAGTTAATTGCTCACAGCATAGTGGTCTTAGAGACAGCCCTGGCATGCATACCTATATCTGTAGCTCTTATTTCCTTGGGGTAAATTGTTACAAGGAGAGTGAGTTACTAAGTTAGATCTCTTAGCAAGCACTAAATTGCTGTCCAGAAACCTTGCTCTAAATTATAAGTACAAATAATAGTTCTGATCTCAGAGCAAGCTGCCCAGTACTAAGTGTGTTTCTGAAATCTGTGCCAGCTTAATAATATAAAAATGGTATCATGTCATTTTTTTTTTCAATTTGAGTTGGCTTCTGGTACCAATAACCTCTCATACATCAGATTCAGTTCCTTGTGAATAATTCCTATAGGAAACTTACTATGGATTTTGCATTCATTGTTCTTTCATGGCATGTTCTTAAATATAAAAAGTAAAACTCTATAATTTTGTTTTAATTAATTTTATGATGTTCTTTTTTTTTTTTTTTGGTCTTGAGACAGGGTCTCCCTGTAGCCCCAGCTATCCTGGAAATCACTCTGTAGACCAGGCTGGCTTTGAACTCACAGAGATCCACCTGCCTCTGCCTCCTGAGTGATGGGATTAAAGGTGTGTGCCACCATGCCTGGCTTATGATGTTTCTTAAAATACAAATGCTTTGATCTCTAATGACCCTAAATCTATCAAAATTTTCTTAGGGTTTTCACAAAATCTGCTTATCATTTTTAATGTCCTATTCCACCCAAACTTCAGTCACTTGCGCCTTCAACTGACTACTTCATTTTTTTGAGCATTTAATTTTATATAAAATAAGCAGTTTATTTTCACATGTTGTGTAATATGAGGATGCAACAATCATTGAATTCTTGTTTCTCGACTATTTTTTGTTTTATTTTTGTGTGTGTGTGTGTGTTGTTTTTGAGATGGTCTATTAGTTAATTTTCTGTTGCTGTGATAAAATACCATGACCAAGGAAACTTATGAAAGAAAGAGTTTATTTGGTCTTATATTTCCAGAGGAATCAGAGTCCATCATGGTGGGGAGGCATGGTGGCAGGAAGTGGCCCCCTCAGGAGAATGCTCACATCTTGAAGCAGGGACAGGAAGCAAACTGGAAATCTGGCAAGACTTAAGAACTCTCAATGTCCACCCCCAGTGAAGCAATTCCTATAGAAATGCCACACCTCCTACAAATTTCTAAAAGTGTGCCACCAACTGGTACAAATGTTGGAGCTTGTGGGAGACATTCTCATTCAAACTACCACAGACAGGATCTTGCTAGAAGCAATGGCTGGCCTAGAACTTTCTACTAGAACAGACTGGCCTTGAACTCACAGAGTTATACCCACCTCTGTCTCCTCAGCACTGGTATTAAAGATGTGAGCTACTCCTACCAGTCAACTAACCTTTTATCTTTAAAGATATTTTTCAGAATATTTCAGAATTCAGAAACACATCTAATAATTATTTATATGTAATAAAAATGTAACATAGACCCCGGTCTCGGAATGTGTCCTCCATACTCCATATGCTAAAGGTTAACCTGCATTAGATGATACAAAGAGGTCTAATCTTTGGGAGGTAAAATCATGAAGGCAGGGCTGTTGTGGATAGGAAGAGTATCTTATCCACTAGCTGGGCTCATGGTAAGATGTCTGTGCCCTTCTGCTCCTCTGGATGAGCTCACCATGCCATTCCCTTCCACTTACACTACACAAAGACACAGCACTGGCTTTCAATGTGAAGATTTTCCCCAGCCAGGCATATTTACATCTTCCCCTGGGATATGCTTCCTCCAGAACAGGGAGGCACAAATATTTTCACTTTATAAGGTTCCCAGGATCTGGCATTTAGTTAAAGCAGCACAAAAACAATAAATATTAATAATAACAGCATTTGCACTAGGTGTGGTGTTGTATGTCTTTTGTCTCACCACTTGGAAGGCAGAGGCAGGCAAAGCACTGTGAGTTCAAAGCCAACCTTGTCTACATAACAATTTCCAGGTCAGCTGGGGCTGTTTCAAAAAGACCAAAAATAATAAACAAACAAACAAACATTAAAAATAAATAAATAAATAAAAACATTTGCAAAGAAATTTAAGAAAGTCTAGACTCAAGGATGACCTCTTTTCTAAGACTGGGTAAATGTTTCTCTAACTATGGATGTGAAGCTACAAACATGTTGTTTACACACATGTGAGTATAGATGTTAACTGATTTCCTGTGCAATGGATTTTTTTTTCTTTTTTACTATTTTATTTGTTTCAATTTATATATACAAGTACAGTATATAAGTAGACTCCTGTCATGCAATGCCTACAGAGGTCAGAAGAGGGGATCTGATCCCCTGTAACTGGAGTTATCAAAAGTTGCCAGCCATCTTATGGGTGCTAGGAACTGAATTGCAGTCCTCTGGAACAGCAGTCAGTGCTCTTGACCACTGAAGCATCTCTCCAGCTCCTGGACACTTTTTTTTTTTGCCAGTGCACCAAGCAGTGATGAGCCTTGGGGTGAGCAGGGACTATTGTCATGGGGGCTTTCTAAATATAGCAATAAAATAAACTGCAGGAAGAGCTCGTTATGTCAGTTCTATCACTGGATCCAGGAAGGAAGAAGTACCCATCTAGAAAAGGTGATGGAGAGATGGAGAGACCTTAGATTCCTGAGGTTTGAGGGAAAGATCTTGTGATTAACTTCTGATGAATGGGAAAAGTCAAGTAAAAATAACTGTGCAGACGGTGGACTTCTCTCTAAACAATTATGGAAATAACAAATTATTCAGAGAAAACACCACTGAACACTCATAGGGAAGAATCCACTCAGATTCTTGAGAGGTGTCTCCCTCAAACCCCCTCTTAATATATTTGATCACTAACTCATATTGTATCTTCACTATTCAGTTTGAAACATAAAACTTGCAAATTTCTTATAACTTCAAATTTTCTTTAAAAGATGTTGCAATTTTAAGAAGCATTTAAAACACAACATGATTTACAAAGATTTCATGAAATTGCAGATACCAGAAGCAACATTTCTAATGCAAAATGTGGGACAGTTAGAATTGGAAATGTTTTACTTCTGGCTGTCCTCAGGGCATGGTGATTTTATTCTTGGGCTGTTTTGGTGACTTCTCTTCCCTGTCACAAAGTCAGAGCAGATTAGCCCATCCCCAGAAAAGGGGACTTGGAGGACCCTATGACAAACATGCATAGGTTTAAATGGGGTGGGGCATGGTCATCATCCAGAGTCAGCTTCTCAGTGAGTTGATATAGCACAGGATGATTCACCGATATAATGAACATTTCATGCAGGAAGTATTTTTAAATAATATTTTTACTTATTTTTGAAAATTTTATACACATACATGAAGTATATTGATATTTTACACCCCACCACTTCTCTTCAACTTTCCGGGGTCCCCATGACCCATCTCCTTCCTGTCTGACGTAATGCCTAGATCAGGACAGGACAAGGCTGGGTAGCCTCTTCACAATTATTCATCCTGGTCCTAGAAGTCCGTTTATTTTATTGTCCCTGTTGTCCATGTAGGTCCTTAGGTACCTAAGGATACCAATGTCATACAATTTGTACTGAGGTCAGAAGAGGGCATAAAATTCCCTTGGAACTACAGTTATGAACAATTGTTAGTCTCCCTGCAAGTGCTGGGAATCAAACCCTTGTGCTCTGCAAGCGTAGCCAGCTCTCTTAACTTCTGAGCAACCTCCTCAGTTCCTAAGCCCAAAAGTCTTAGTTAGAGCAATAAGACAAGAGCAGGAAATACAGGAGTTACACACAGAAGAAGGCCAAGTATCTGTATTCGCAAATGATATACTACATACGAGACAACAAAGACTCCACCAAACAGTCTTAAAGCTCATTATCACATTCAACAAAAGGCTAGGTTACAGAATTAACACAAAATAAGTAGCCTTCCTATATGCAAGATTTTTTTTTATAACAAATATCCCCTATACCTAAGGCACTGGTCTAAATCACAGTAACCCCAAAGTAGTCTCAGAAGTATTCAGTGCTGCACATTAATGCCCATTATGATTTACAGATTTTACAGATAATTATAGCCATATGCCATAGAGCAAACATGAGTGTCCTCCAATTAATTGGGAACTGGAAGTGGATCTTCAATGAGCTGGATATCGACAACCTCCCCTCCAATTCAAGGCTTAGTATTATGCTTTATAAATAAACTAATTTCTTTTTGGTAATGTCAGTTGTCACGAGTGCTGAATAAAGGGCCTTGATCTTTCTTTAATACCAAGAGGTCTGTGGAGACAACTGAACACAATAGGAGTCTTAGCTCTGTGGCTAGTGATTTAGCAAAACACCTGGTAAGAAATTTTTAAAAAGTTATGGGGTTGGAGAGATTTAAATGCTCAGTATTTAAGAGCACTGGCTGCTCTTGCAGAGGAGTGGGGTTTTGTTTCCAGCCCCCACACAACAGCTAACAACTGTCCATAACTCTGGGGATCCAACATCCTTTTCTGACCTCTGCAGGCATTGTATGGCATGGGTGTCCTTACATACATGCAATAAAATATAAGAAAAGAAAGAGAGTTATGTTAATTATTTGTGATGACTCATGAGACTCAAGACCACAAGACTCAGGCTTTTCCAGAACTTTCTTCAAGTGATTGTAGAGTGAAGTAAGAATAAGCTCACTCAAAAATGCCTTGTATTTGCTGAACTCATGTCAATTAAATATGCCTTAATCAAATATACACCCGTGTCCCTTTCCCATCCATCCCCCCTTCCCAATTCACCATTTCAGTCCATTTTCTGATGCAGTCTTTCTGTTGTTGTTCTTTTACTATGCATCCCTCTCCATGAGAAATATTTATATCTGGGTTGTTGGTACTAGCATCCACATATGAGGGACACCATTTGTCATTTGTTTTTCTGGGACTGTGTTACTTCACTTAACATAATGTCTTAAGGATGCTTGTACTCATGGATTATCACTTATAGCTAAAAAAGAAAAAAAAAAACAGAAAGATGCAAGACAGTTAAGGCAGAGTACATGATCTGGGATGGGGTGGAGGTGGGGGGGAAGAGAAAGGGAAAAATGCCTGATCTGAATTGGAAAATGATGTACGAAATGCACAAAGCATCAATAAAAAAAAATAAATTAAAAAAAAAGAAAAGAAAAAAAAATGCCTTGTATGATTGTCTTTGAATAAATGCAGCTTGTACCATGCACCTGAACCACTTGACTTTAAAACAATTCCACTTTAGTTTTAAAACCTTTTTATGTGTCCTTATGTGGTGCTCTGATTATGCAGGAGGTTCTGTTAAACTATTATCTTTTTCTAATTTCTATTAATCTGTAAGACTATTTTCTAAATAACAGTAAACACTATCATACATCTGAGTGAATATGGGCATTGCTTTATTTAAAATAAGAAGACTATAGTAATGAAATATCATTAGCTTATTAAACTATAAACTATGTTAATACATATGAATAAAGTTTTATATATTTCATTATGAATGACATGTTTCTACAGGGTGAGGATTCTAATCCCACAGCATCAGGCAGAATTTAAATCTTTAGGTATCTAAGAAAACATGTCAATATCACTACTTACTTCTATGTCAGACCTTTCCCAGACACAGGATGAAGAACTATACTCTCAGCTCTTTTAGGTCTAGTCTCTAATTCGGAGACCTCACTGCATTCTATGCTTTGTTCTCCGTTCTTTCAATCATTGCCCCTTTAATTATCCTACCCCCATCAACCAGGCACAACTGGGCTATCAACCTCCAAAATGCAGAATTATTGTTTTAAAACTTGAACCATATATTGAAGCTGTAAACCTGGGATTTACACCCACATTCTGACTCCAACTTTGAGCTACCCTATAAAAAGGAAATTAAGAAAACTCATAAATTAGAGCCCCACAAATCATGGACACATGTGGCTCTGACAGCTCTGTGCCTGCTAAGGACTGGCAGTGTGTGTTCTCTAGTCTCAGGCTACAGCTCTTCCAGTGAATAAGATGTGTGGCACTAGGTAGATTAGAAACTTGTCTGTGGTCATGGGAGCTCATTCTTGTGTTGTTGAATGAGCTCATTTGTTGGGTGATGACATTGAGACAAAACTGCTCAGATTACAGTTGAAACACAATAGGTAGCTGGTCATGACAGTAAAAAGCTTTGCCTCTTTAGCCAGGCGTGGTGGCGCATGCCTTTAATCCTAGCACTTGGGAGGCAGAGGCAGGCGGATCTTTGTGAGTTCAAGGCCAGACTGGTCTACAGAGTGAGTTCCAGGACAGCTGGGACTACAGGGAAACTCTGTCTTGAAAAGACCAAAAAAAAAAAAAAAAAAAAAAAAAAAGCTTTGCCTCTTTAAACTGAGTCTTCACTACCAAACATAACTTGGAAGGTGTTGATATGATAAAATTTGATTATTACCATTTTAATATCAGTAAAATAAGATTTCTCATGGATGCTCTTTTGTATTATACAATCTGGTTGAAATAATCAAAACAAGAAATTGTTCCAATGTTTGAAACTCAAGTCCTCAGTTTTGAAAGGCTGAGGCATTTCTAATTTTTTTTTATTCTACTCTTTAAAAAGAGACCCAAGTGGCTCATATGCAAACAGATTTAAGTGAAATGAACTTTAGGCTATAAAATGAAAATAAAGATGGGAGAAGAAGGTATTTTACTTATCTCAGATGAGCAAAACGATGTTCTGTGTTTGTTAGTGACTGGTGGCAAGTGAAGAAAAGTGTTGTTCACATAGTACCACACCGTGGGACGGGCCCTGTGTTCAGGAAGCAAATAGCTCATCTTATCACTGAACCCTGGAGGTACTCTCCACCTGGTCCCCATGGCGACTTTGAGTAGGTCATCATCAGTCTTCTAATAGTTTTTGAGAAGCTCAAACTTGGAGAGATGTTCCATAATGAAGTTCCTATGTCAATCAAGGAGGCATGCTACAGTCCCCCAGTGTAACACCATGTGAGCAACCTCAGAATACCAGAACATTATGCTCCAAGTTGCTCCTCCACATATGTGGTTCACCCTAGCATAGATTACTGACACTCTAAAGGAATACATGGGATTTGGAAATTCAGCCTTATTTAGACATGAGGACATCACTATTGTAATTAATCACAAATGTGTACGGGAGCAGGGGCTCCCTCACCCCAGTGTGACTGGTGTCTTTATAAATAAAAGGAAGAAATTTAGAAATGGACAGAAATATGGAAAGAAAGCCAAGCAATGCCAAGATGGTCACATGAAAGACCTGCTCCCTTGATCCCCTCAGAGCCTATAGGAGGGTTGATTTTTTAAATGTATATTTCTTACTGAATTTTGCATTTCATACAATAAATCTTAATTATATTTAGATCCCTTCCCCACCAGATTTCACACATTCTGCAGTATATTTACCAGCTGGTTTTAGACCATGAATGTCCTCACCATTGAGACAGTTATCTCATATTCAGTCTGCAGTTTGTGGTATTTATTTGAGTCTTGAAAACCTCAAACTCATCTCTTAACCTTTCATGTTTCCATGTGTGTGTATATAAAGCAGGTCATTTTCCCTATCTTTTCAATCTTTATTTCTATATTGTTAGATTCTGTGTTGCTTCAGAAGAGTTCTTAGTGCTATCTGATTATATCTAACTTTTCTTTTCATCCCCCTTTGATAACTCTTCCCCTTAGATGCACTGTGTCAGTGTTAACTTAGTTGCTGATATATGGATTCTACATGCATTGTTTACCATAGCCTGTCTAGGTAGCATGACTTTACTAGAGGAAGTTACAGGTATATATCATCTCATGGCCTCTACTACCTCTGTCAAAAGATCTTTTTTATATGATGATTTTATTGATGTTCTGTGTATTTCAGACATCATTTCTCAGTTCAGTTTAAACATAGTCCCCTTTCCTTTCCCCCCACCCCAGATCATGCATTTTGCCATAACTGTCCTGTATCCTTCTCTCAGTCTTTTTTATGTTTAGGAACTCACATTTTCCTCCTTTAATCTTACATCTCTAAAATACATACTTTCCATTCATAGACAGTAATTTCAGAGTCCGAAAGTAAGTGGTGGATCAATTCTAGAGTCTGTTAAGAAATTTACATATAACAACATAGTTGCATTCAGATAAACAGAAATATAACAATAATGTTGTTCAGCTTGCCTTTCATCTGGGGATTTGGTGTTAGCATCCACAAATGAGGGAGACCATTCACTGCTTGTTTTTTGGGGACTGTGTTACTTCACTTAGAATAATGGCTTCGAGTTCCATCCATTTACCTGCAAATTTCATGATGTCATCTTTCTTTACAGCTGAGAAGTACTCCATTGTGTAGATGTACCACATTTTTGTTATCCGCTCATCAGTTGAGGGGCATTTGGATTGGTTCCAGCTCTTTGTTCTTTGAAGAGAGCTGCAATAAGCATGGATGTGCATGTCTCTTTGAGGTAAGATGAGTCTTGTGGGTATATACCCAGGAGTGGTATGGCTGGTTCAGGTAGTAGGCTCATTTTGAGTCTTTTAAGGGTTCGCCACACTGCTTTCCATAATGGTTGTACAAGTTTACATTTCCACAGCAGTGGATGAGTGTTCCCCTTTCCCCACGACCTCTCCAGCATTTGATGTCTTTTGTGTTCTTGATCCCATCCTCGCTTCTGGAAAACCATACAGAAAAGCCATTACCCATTTCCATTCATTCAGCATATTTTCTATTTGAGGAGAAAGACCAGACCTCTGTATGTCTCACTATTGACCATTTCTGCCTTTCTGCTTTCACTGGAGTTTGATGTCTCTTCTGTCCTATCCCCTGTCCTTTAACCTAAGCAGTCCCTTCAGAACTTCCTAGAAAATAAATATTTTATCAATTATATGTAATTTCAAATAATGTATTTTGATCCTACTCACCACAAAGTTCTCCCTTAGTTTCTCCCAGATCTACCTTCTGATCCCCCCACTTACTGCCCTCTTTTTAAAAAAATTTAATAACTCATCAACTNCCTTTTTCTGAAAACATCATGATTATGACTCTATACCTGAAAATCATGTTCTTTTGTTTAGGAGTACAAGTTGACAGTAATTGTCCATACCATTTAAAAACTGATCTCCACCAACATCTAGAATCTCCTGACATAGCATGTAGGTAACTTCAAAGTTCTTTGTTTGATTTTTCAGCAGCTTTAAGATATCTGCATAGTGTTTTGTTAATATATATTCTATTTGCTGTTTCCAGAAATTATTGAGCTAGAAATTAGTTTATAATGTTTTACCAGATTTGGTGATTACTCTTGGCCATTATAGCTTGAAATAAATTTTTCTTGTTCTGATTCAATTTACCTTATTTTGAATAGCTCCTATTGCTATAATATTATTGTTGTTATTGTATTGATATTAACCTTTTGATTATGTTTATTTTAGTTTTTGGCATCTTTGGTTATTGAGAGAAGCTAGCATCTGGCTGGAGGAGGACTATGAGACTGGATCACACTGCATGCACAGGTCACACAGATCAGTACCCTTCAGAAACTGACACAAAAACAATTGTGCTCATTTAGCAAGTTTAGTAAGTTCTAACTTCTACATATAACTATGACACACTGAATGTAACTAAGCCTGTCATCCCTCCTGGCCTGCCCCCCCTCCAAATTTGTTCATCAAAGAATTGATTTGTATTTCCTAGAACTGATAGAAATTAAGTAATTCAGATTGTGTTAATAGTTCTGAATTCCTGCACATATTATAATTATTTTAATATTCATCCACACTACTGACTGTGGTGGGTATTAACAGGTGATTATTTTATCAAACAGCCCACACCATCATATTACCTACCAAGAAAGTACACATTGATACTATATCCACATAATGCTGTATGCAGACCTCTCACGATGTCTGTACTTTCCCATGCTGATGGTCTTTGAGAAATGCCAAACATGGTGTTACTACAAATATAAACAAATATGGGAGCCAGAGGAGGGCTAACTAACAATAAAGGTCCTTTGAACTTATCATGAGGAAGCCTAGTACAAAAGCTTCTTTCATTATATCAATATACAATATAAAAACAGACTAAATATCATTACCTTGTAAAAGAGGTTCAGTGAACCTACTAGACACCAAAAGCTAGCAAATGCATAACCCAGTGCAGGAATGGACACCCTATTTTAGAGTTCTTCACTAGAAAGTTCTGATAAAGCCTCAAACAATACTGGCTACGGTGGTATCCTCTGGTTATGTGCCAGTACTTGACAGTAAGATGGCCCTTTCAAGCTCGACTTGCCTGAGTTGCAGAACAAACAGGAAGAAATGAAGCTGATACAAACCCTGAATCTTCATTCTCACAGGGCATCATCATACTGCCCTAGAGTGTGCTATATTGCCTGTTACTAGTAGAGAAATATAATCATCATCTTACGTAGATGTGAACCTTCAGAACAAAAATAAGTAGTGTGGAGAACATGTCCACTGGTGCAACAGTGCCACGCTTATCATGGCAGCAGCCAGCCACCTGTTAATTGGACTTAAAGCTCACTTTACAAGATGGAGTCCATATTTGCTACTGCTAGAAAAGGCAAGGATGGGCTAGAGAGATAGCCTAGCGGTTAAGAGTGCCAAATGCTCTTGCAGAGGACCCGGGTTCGATCCCCAGCACCCACATGGTGGCTGAGAACCAACTCCAATTCCAGGAGAACTCCAGTTCCAGGGGAATCTGACACCCTCTTCTGACCTCCGCGGCATTGCATGACACGGGTGCACAGACCTGCATGCAGACAGTACATTCATACACATAGAAAATAAATAAATAAAATTAAAAAATATAAAAAAGTAAAGGCACAGGACATAGGGCAGAACCTAATGCAATCACTTCACTCTGCTAAATAGACATAACATTAAGTGAAATCATAATGACTCAATTTCATACCCATAGATTAGTGCATCAATCAGCTTTCCACCAGAGAAGTTTTTTTTCTTGCAGCAAATGACAATTAATAAGAGATCCACAATTGTTCAACTGTGCAGAGAATAGGAGCCTGAGGAGTGCTCAGGCCTAAGTGAGACACCTATATAACAGCTTCCCCTTCTAAGGGATCATTGTGGAAGTGCAGCCAGAAAGACTGCAAGAGTCAAATTGGGTCGATGAACACAAGAAAACTGTGTTGTCCTGACACTTCAGGTAGATGCACATATGAACCCACAGCAGTTATGACAGCATGCACAGACCTGTGCAAACTCAAACTAGACAGTGCCTCAGCGTGGATGAAGGGGAGCTGGAGGCCATAGCCCTAGATGAGGATCTATTGTCAAAGGAGAAGAAGAGTCAGCTTCCTTTATGGGTGTGGCATCTGTAGGTAGACCAAGCTCTAGGGGATAAACCCACACCCAAGAGCATTTAGCAATGTATATCAGAGTTGGTAGGCTTTAAAAATAAATAACAACAGAGAACAAGAATTAGGGGTCAGTAAGGTGAAGGTGGAGAAGGGAAAGATGGTCTGATTCCACAAGTATATTTATGAAATTATTGAATCAATAAAATGTTTTTTAAATTAGGCAAACAGGAATGTCAATGTGTATGCTTTTGTAGGTTGTATGTTTCTTTTTCCCTAACATATACTGTTAAGGACATTTGGCAGGCACTTAGGACTCATAGGTTAAGCTTTCATTAGATATGCACTTAAAGATAAAGTCCATTGGCAGTTCTCCCTGGAGGAGCTCATACACATACTAGGCTATGTCTTACTTTTTCTGGAGTCTCTGTCTCCTGACCTTTCTGCTTAAGTCTGTATATTAGTATTTTAGTAAAATTTCCAACACAAAATAAAGCCATTCACCAAAATGAACTCAAAAGAATTAGCACAGAACAAATATGGAAGACAACTGTGGTAGTTTGAATGAGAACGACCCCCATAGGCTTCAAGTATACAGACATTTTTGTCCCCAGTTGGTGGCGCTGTTTTGGTAGATCTTAGAAGGTGTGGCCATGCTGGAGGAAGTATGTCACTCGGGGGTGGGCTTAGTGAGTCCAACACGCCTTACAGTCTCCAGTCTCTCTACCTTGACTTCCTGTGCTCATTGGAGATGTGAACCTTGGCTTTCTGCTCCAGCTCTGGCCACCAGGCCTCCCTGCCCTGGAACTATCAATCGTAAGCTCAAATAAACTCTTCCTTTATAAGCTCCTTTGGTCATGGTGGTTTTATCACAGCAACAGAAAAGTGACTAATACAACAACCTTGAGGAAAATTGTACAATTATACAGAAAACAAAAAACAAAATTAATCTGATTACAAAATTGGGAAGTTAGTTTCAACAGTATATTATTTGAAAAAGAAACAGCATGTGCTCTACTTTAAAAAACTATAAAAATTCCTTAATTCTTTAGTTAGGAATATTTTATACTTTTTTAATAGAAGAAATTCCTGGAGAGGCAGTAGTTCAGGACACCCTAAGATTATCTGCATGGAGTCTGGGTTTCCTGTCTCCATCCCTTTGGAAAAGTTTCACTTGTGCACCAAGTTGTTCTCAAGATCAGAAGGGCCAACAGCAAAATCACCCAGTGTCAGCCACTGTTGTGACATTATAGGACATGGAAGGTATTTCTTGTTGATCTTACCCAAACACCTAATGCATAGCATCCTATTAAATTATATCAGTTAAGTTTTGAATGTTGAGTTTTACAACAACCTATTAAAGAATATTATCTGTGAAGGACAGGAAGGGATTTGAGTAACAGGCGGATAGGAAAACAGAGTAGGAGGCACGGGCAGAGCACTAATGTTCAGGCCCAGCACACACAAACACACACACACACACACACACACACACACACTAAAATTAACATAAAGTAAATTATGTCCATTAAAACAAAGTTATTCATTTGTAATGCTCTTGATAAATGGCAAAGATTCTCAGAATAACTACTAAAAAGAAACTATGTTAAGAAAACTCATCACATATTTCTTTAAATGCACAAAATCAAAGAACAATATTGACTTTGAAAAACAATAAAGTTCACCACAACAAATACTGTCGCATATCATAATAAAAAGTACTGAACACATCTATTTGACTTTCTCCTAAGTAAACAGAAAAGGACATTGCAAAAAATTTGGGCATTCTTAGTGGCAAGTCTAAATTAATAAATACATCAAAGAATGTGTAAATGAATTCAACTTGTCATGTAAATACCACCTTAGCACACTGAGTCTTGTTTGAAATTTCACTCACTTCCCAGCAGCTAATTTGAGTTCCAGCACCAAAGTGTTTCTCCAGAGAACTATTCTACCCCTGAGCTGGTACAAGCTGCTAATGCCCACCCTGCAGCCCACACTGGGTGATCTCTTTGCTCTCCTTCCTCTAAGTTCTCATGGGTTATTCTACCGGTTCTTTGTGGAAGTCACAGTGACATGAGCAAATCCTGGTTGTTGTCTTGCCACTATGCTGTTTTTTTTTTTTTTTTTTTTTTGAGAAGCAGCAAAAGATAGAAACAGATTTGGCATGTGTGTGTTTTCAGTTAGTCTATCAAGGTCAACATGGACTTTCATCAAATTTCTTATCACAACAAAACCCAATGTTTGGGAAACCCTGAGGGTCCTTGAATCTTTTATAAGTTTATCTTAGAGCACATGTGGAAGGCAAGAAAGTAGGAAGGGGGGTTTTGAGGGGCCGAGAGGCTGCCTCAAGGGCAGAGGGGACAGTAGATTAGAGAAAAAATGAAAGTAGAGCAGTGGAATGGTCAGCATGATGGGAATGTGTGGCTGTTCCTGCTCAGCTCTCAGTGGGTTATCTCCATCAAGCCTCTTGTAATACTTAGGGAGCATCTTAGAAGATGAAGCAGAAATAATGTAAGAGCCAGAAGATTTTGAGGAGTGCTGTGAGATGCTGTCCTCTGAACAGACATGGCTATTATCCCCATGAATTACAAAAACTGTGGTTATCTGCAGGAGACTTCTACAGGATCAAGCTAGCCAGAATCCCAGCATTTATAGAGTGGAGCTCATGTGGCCCCACCTCTAACTAAGGAACTCTTGGTGCCTGTGAGCTGCTGGTTGCTGTAGGAAGAGTCATCTGGTTTGAGATGGAGCATGGTCATTTGGCCATGCTCCGGAGGTAGCCTCAGAGCCATGCATGTATAGACAGCACTAGTTACACGTAATGGGTTAATGAAACCAAATGAATGCATAAAGCTAGAAGGGAAACATGTTTTCCTGTGATCTGGGGGTGATAGGAAGAGTGGGGGAATATACTCATCATGTTATACCATATTACATATAAATTTTTAAAAGAAAATAAAAGTATTTCTATCTATCTATTATGTTCTTCCCAGCAGCTGTGATCACCTCTTTCTTGTTGAAGCTGTGAATGGTGAACATACAGTTTTAGGTCCTGAGGCTGAAACCTCATGATTCTACTCGGCAGCATGGAATGTCTGCTAACATATGCCTGGGGGGATCTGAAAGAATCTAAAAGTAACTTTGATTCTGAGAAGGAGACATAAACACTGGCATATCACTCAAACATGTACAAACACAAACACAAATACACACACACACAAACACACAGAGTACATTAAATGTTCCAGCAATCTTGCTTTTTGTGATAAGGAGATATCTTTTCCTGCACTGATGAGGTATGCAATTCTATGCACTCTTAGATATTAACAAAGTAAAACTTCTAGAGAAACCCTGTTTATTTAAGTCCTGATTCTCCATTGTACCTTCTGCTAATGTAGTCTTTGCATCCAATCTCGTCTGTGAATAATATTCATTTCAATAATCAATAATACATTTATGATGGCAGCTAGATGATTCTAGGCTTTCATTACAAAAAAAATGATTGAGTTGGCATTGCTCTTGTGCTCAATGCCACCATTGTCACGTTCACATAAGCAAGTTTCCATGAGCCAGAGGGCCTGTTTCCCTATGTTCATGGACCAACCCTGGCTCTTACAGTCTTTCTGGCCCCACCTCTGCAATGGTCCCTGAGCTGTGGGTGGGTGAGTCTTAATGCCCTATCCTGGGACACACAGTCTGCAGTCTTGTATTCTCTAAAACTTGACCAGTTGTGGGCTTCTCTGTATACTGCCCTCTGTGGTGGGCTGGCCCTAGCTTAGGTGAGGGAGAGAAGACCTCCTTTTGTCTCTGTCCAGAGGAAATTTCACAGAGCCATACATCTCAAAGGCACTCTCACAGACTAACTTTTCTTCCCCTTTCATGAAGTAAGTGAAGCTCAAAGAACTAAATAGTTTACCCAAAGTCACAGACATTTTCTGTGCAGTGTCCTTTGACTCTGTTACGGGAAAATCAAAACTGGGAACCAGTAACTTTAGGGGACAAGAGTGTAACATCATTCATCTACTACCTAGAATCTCTAAAGTAATCTCTAAGTTCATTAGTTCATTCTTTCAATCAATAAAATTTTACTGAGTATCTTCAAGCAAATTCCTAGGAGGGTTCCAAGCTCTGCTCTGTGAGATCACACTGTAGCTGAAATAATAAAATACACAGACAAACCATCTCAATAAACTTGAAATTGACTAATAAACATGGTGCTTGTCACCACTGTGCACTTGGTCTCCGTTTTATGCTGCGTGAGTATAAATCTGATAACTCATATAAAGTGCCTGGAATAAAGAATAAGGAAATGTTTCTTGAAGTTATTAATAGTTGTGAAGTCATTAAAAGATAAAAACCCCAAACAACAAATTCTTGGCCAAAGATCATAGAGCAGAGGCGTAGCTAGCTACCTACTCATTTGAACTCACAGCACGAACAGTGGGCTTATTCTCCTGGTAATTAAGTAGAGAATACATAAATCCACAGGATCCTCTGAATGCTTACTTTGGAGGCAGCAGCATCTCCTCATATTGAAGTCTTGAGCTGCAGCATGTACTGCTTACTGATTCTACCAATGGATGGAAGCCGAGCTCACACGGTCTTTCACTGATTGCTATTTGCTTCTAGAAATAAATGCAGCTTAACTGGGCTTTATTTATTGATTACTGGGAAAGGCACTCAGACTGCCAATGAGGCTTCTGAGAAAACAAAGCCTGCCAGCTTGGAGCAAAGAGTATTTTTAATGCCTCTCTAGCCTTGGTTCTGAAACAAACCTCCCACTGTCTTGTGACCCCTTTCCTCCAGGTTAAGGAAGACTATAGTGTTGACAAAAGAGAGCAAACAGTGCTTGACACCAACCAAATGCATTACAGACAGCCCTGCCTCACCACCTTAGAGGAGAATGTGGCTAACAACTGGGACCTTCCATACCTGCAGAGAAACCTTCAAGGGTTTCAACACTCATGATTATTCTGTCTTTGAGGCAGTATTTCCATCTAAGATCATCACTATGTATTATCATTAGCTGCAAGATTTCAGCCAGCTCCTGGGCAGGACTGTTTCAAACACTGCAATGAGCCTTTTACCACAACTGCTCTCAGTGCTGGGAATGATGAAAGTGAGAGATGACTGGGCTTGTCCATGGGAAGCACAGAGGACTAGTTCAAGGAGAGGTAACCTTCCTCAGCACAGGGAAGCCATGGAGCCTTCTCTGCACCTTGAATGCTCCAGAGTGAAAGGTAGAGAAGTGAAAGCAAATCCCCACCCTATATGTAGAACTGGTTAAGTAGGAGGAGCTTCCCATTGTTCCTTGTCCTCCTCCAGCTCTGACTGCAGAAACAAAGGAAACAGAGCTCAGTTAGATTAAAAGGCATGGGCTTGGCGACAGTGCAGTTTCTGTGTGAAAACAAAGCCAGTTTCTACAAAGGTGAAGCTTATTTAAAATATCTTACTATCCTAAGTATTGCTCTAGTCTTCATGCATATGGAGTGTCAGGCAGAGACTTCCTCTGAATAAGATAAAGCAACAAAAGAAAAAACTTTTAGCTGTCCTCTAAACATAATATTTTATTACCCAAAGTCCAAAATACAAGTCAATATGGCAATGTTGAAATTTCACTGTCGATCTGCTGTTTTCTATACTTCACTTAGGTCTCAAAGTATTTCATTTAAAAAATTGTTCCCAGATAATAATTTCAAAGATATATTCTAATAATAGTATTTGTCATTAATGTAAAAGACCACGAGATGGCTCTAATTATTACTTAAAAATAAACAAAAAAACCCACCCAAAATAGGTTTACAAGTTGTCTCAGCCAGTAGATTTTTTCCAAACCTGACAACGTGTGTTCAAATCTCAGACCTCATATGACACTTCCAAGTTGTCCTTTCACCTCCACACTTGCCTTGCCATGTGCCCTTGTACACACACACACACACACATACACACGATATATATATATATATATATATATATATATATATATATATATAATATTTATATGGTATATATATATATATACATATATATATATATCCCAAGAAAGAATTTCAAGTGCCTGCCCTTTCTCTGAATAGAGTTTAAGGACAGTCATGAATTCAATAGGCTTTTTTCAAGAAAAATAAGAAGCTTCTTTATTAACATGTGTTTTATATTGGGAAATTCTCACTTTTTATAATACCAAAAGACCTTAAAATTTGTTGTGGTAATTAACAGTAAATATTACAGATTTTCTCTGACCTTTATAAATGGTTTCAAACTTTTTAAGCTCTCTGACTCTTGGTGATAGACTTAAGAAAAAATTTAAATATTTATTTAATAAAATATGCCTTAAATATTTAAAGCACTGATTATTAATGTTTTATCATTTGGGAAAATCTTTCCCAAGGCAAGTTGAACGGCACATGCTATTTTAAATTACTAATTCTGTAAAATTTCATAGGGATTGCTCACTGAGACAAGCAGTCAGAAAAGTAGCTGGTGTGTGGTCTGCCTGTAGATGGAATGACATATTCTGTAGCCTATATTGAGAATCCTCCTTTGAGGAGCCATGGGTTTGGCCACTGCTCCTGAACATGTGTTATGGTAACTGGTAGACAGCACAATGCACTGTTATAATATCATGGTGCTTGAGCTGGAGTCATGTTGGTGAAAATTGATAGTATTTAATATAGAGACTATATGTTACATAAGCTTGCAAAGTGAGGTCTTGTTGGGCTTTATTTATTTTTAGCTGAGTCTCTGTATGTTACCCAGGTGGGTCTCTAACTCCCGGGCTCCAAAGAACTCCCGTTCTCAGTCTCTACAGTGGCTCAGAACAGAGATCCAGTCCACTACACCCAACTCATGTGCTAGTTACACAGTGCAATGATGTATGAGACATGTGACATTATAAGCACTCCATTCCAATTAGTAAATATTCTGTTCCTGGGTTTGCATACAATTTCTAACAGGTGGTGAAAATAAAAATAAGCCTGACTGGAAGTTCTTATTATAAACTAGTCACCGCTTGATGCTATCTATGGGCTATGAAGTATCAACATTACATTGTGCATGCTATCCCACTGTACCATGGTGATCCACAGGCCAGGGTGGTTGAAGCCTGAGCTGGAGGCTGTCTGTTTGCTTTAGGAAGTTTATCATTCTGTGTATCAATTCTCCGTGTACAGAATAGAGACATTAATATTTCACCTTATGTCAGAGATGAAGAGATGATGTATTGCAATGGATTTAAATCATATATTCTATTGTATCAAATGAAAGGAAGAGTTTGTAATGGGATCAAAATGACACAGGAGCTTACAAACAGGACCACTTTGGGTATCCACTTCTAAGTGCCAACATCGTGCTGTAAAGAAAGCATCAATCGAGATCTCCCTAGACCAGCTCAGGCAAGCACAGGTAGCAGCAGCTGAGTGCTTCAGCAAGGCTGATTGTTGATTGATTTCATCTAGTTAATCAGTTAATCCAGTTGTCTTTGGCTTGATTGGCTTTTGTGGCTGTGGGGGCGGAGTTATCCTCCCAGCCGGTATTAAAGGTAGGGTCCTGTGAGTCTAGATCTGAGATCTCCCGAGACCAGCTCAGGCAAGCGCAGATGCCCGTGTGCGGGCTAAAGAGCTCGCCCACAGTTGGTCATCCCGCCCCCCCCCCACCCTCACGAAGACCTCAACGTGAAACCCCAAACTCTGAAGGTGATAGAAGACAAATTTAGCAGCAGACTACAAGACATAGGCATAGGAAAAGACTTCCTAAATCAGACAGCAGCTGCGCAAGAATTAAGGTCGACAATTGACAAATGGGACCTCATTAAACTCAAAAGCTTCTGTTCATCAAAAGAAACAATCAAGGAAGTGAAGAGAAAATCCTCAGAGTGGGAGGAAACCTTCACCTCAGATACATCTCACAAAGCATTGATTTCCAGAATATATAAACTACTCAAAAAACAAAGAAAAAAGAAAACAAATGACCCACTCAATAGATGAAGCAAAGAGCTGAACAGAGACTTCACAAGTGAGGAATTAGAGATGGCTGAGAAACATCTTAAGAAGTGTTCAACATCACTAATCATTAAAGAAATGCAAATCAAAACCACTTTAAGATATCATCTTACCCAAATAAGACTGGCTAGGATCAAGAAAACAAATGATACCAAGTGCTGGAGAGGCTGTGGGGAAAGGGGAACACCCATCTACTGCTGGTGGGAATGTAAACTCGTGCAGCCATTATGGAAAGCAGTGTGGAGAGCCCTTGGAAGACTTGGAATGAACTTGCCACCTGACCCAGACATACCACTCCTGGCCATGTACCTTCAAGACTCACCCCACCGCAAAGATACATGTATGGCCATGTTTATTTCAGCTCTCTTCACAATAGCAAGGAGCTGGAACCAACCTAAATGCCCCTCAACTGATGAGTGGATAGAGAAAATGTGGTACATCTACACAATGGAATTCTATGCAGCAGTAAAGAAAGATGACATCATGAGCTTTGCAGGAAAATGGCTGGAGCTAGAGGACATCATGCTGAGTGAAGTAACACAGTCCCAGATAAACAAATGACAAATGGTATCCCTCATCTGTGGCTGCTAGTGCCAGTTACCTAGTTGTAAGTAGTTCTTGTGTATGCCCCCCTGAGCTTTTGTCCAAAGCAGTTGGGAGTGATGCATATTGGAAGCAACAACAACAACAGAAAGGACTGCATCGAAGAACTGACTGAAACAGTGAACTTCTGCCCAAAACAGTCAATTTCCTCATGGAGAATATTGAGAAAGACTGAGAAAGAGATGAAAAGCATGTTTAGCAGAATGCATGAGCTCTGGTGGGGTGGGGGAATGGGGAGGACACAGGTCTAGATTTGTTTAAAAAATAAAAATAAATTTATGTAAAAAAAAAGAAAGCATCAATCAGTATTAACTAACTCATGACTGTGTATAAATACATGTTTGGCAGGAGAGTCATTTGTGAGGGAAGAAGCACCAACCCAAAGCTGAGGGTCCTTTTCTTTTTATTCGTTTTTATTCATTTATTTTATCTTTTTTTTTTTTTTTTGAGTGTCCTTTTGTTGTACTCATCACTGAGTATCAGTCGCTGGTGAGGTTTCTGTAAATGAACGTTCTCTTCCAGAAATAGTCCTTAGACTTGCAGAACTCTAGAACTTGTTAACATGCCAAGTCTTCCCCATCTGAAGATCAGTATGACATCTGAATTTCTGTGAATAGAGGATGAGATGATTGCATTTTACAGGTCTTCCAGCAGATCCCCACACAGGCTAGAACCCAAGACCCAGCAGGTTAGGGCAACTTTGTTTCTAAGTCTTGATTGCATATTGCTTCTTCTGAGAATGCTAAGGTTTTGAGGTTTTAAATTAAACTTTCAGGTGAAGCCTAGGAAAAGGAATACATAAATATTAAAATAGTAAATCAGCAGCAGTTAGACTTCAAGATTTATCTAATGGCATCATGTTAGCTATATCAGGGTTACCTGTATGAGTAAAAAACCTTCGGAGAGGTTGGGATTTGACATGGCCTGAAGCAATAAAATATGGCTCTCTGTAAGTGAAAAGGTGTTTTATATCATCTTTTTACACAAATACATACTTGCATGCACAACAGTATGTTATATTGTAGAATGTGTTTATGCATACACTTATACAAACACAGATAGATAGATAGATGATAGATAGATAGATAGATAGATAGATAGATAGATAGATAAAGACCATTAGACCACCAGCAACACTTTTGTTGGCTCAGTGAACTCTGAACTGAGAGATATTTTCCACCAACATAATTACAGAACATTCTAACAGTTGTAATATCTTTTCTCCTTAAGTAAAAGTTGCCTTAGTGGTCATTCCAGATATGTCAGAATTCCTTAATATTTTAATCCATCATAATAGTGCTCATTGTTATTATTTAACATAATGATGGAAATTCAGTGAACATAATAAGCCAATAAAAGTAAAAGACATTGTGTGTGTGTGTGTGTGTGTGTAGCAGAAAGGACAAAATAGAGCTGTATTGATCTGTAAATTATATGAATAGCCACAAAGAAAATTACAAACTACATGTACTAAGATAAAAATGTACTTTAAATCTTAGTCAGGATCTTAAGGTAAATAAACAGAAACATGCTTAATATGGAAATAAAGAAATATATGTTCCTTATTTATATAAACTATAATATCTTTGAACAATTTCCAATTTAGTCTTGGTAAAGTCCAGGGCACTCTGCAATTTTTCTGGTATAAGTTTTTCATTCACTCGGCAATACCAAGAGAACAGCGTTAGTTAATTTAAAATATAATGATAATAATTTTGACATGTCTCATACCATAACTATGAGACTTTCAAAAAAGTCTGATCAGATGTGAAGATAGCACATATGAAAAAATCATCAGCGCACACGGAAATCCACATGTGTTGATGGAAGGTAACAGGTATTGTCAGAGCAACATGAATCCTCTCCAGTTAGCACACACAATGAGTGGGCCATGCTCAATATTTATATTTTACACTTTTCCAAATTTAACGATAAGGTATATCACATGGGAATTAGAAATGAAATAAAATCCTGTTGAGGAGAGGAGTTCACCTTACAAAACATCATTGCATGATGTCAAACTCAGATTGAGAATGACACATTTAATTTGGTTTAAAGTGGAAGAAAAATAATGTAGAAAAATGATATTGATCAATTAACTTTATTGCTAACCACATTTTCCTACAGAAGAGATTAGCCAGATTTTAAAAGTGATGTATGATAGACTTAAATGAGATTTTAATGTGTAATATTTTACTATATAAATAAAATGTCTCTTATGACTTTAAAATAGTAAGATATTTCTCTTTAAACAGATTTAAATTATTTATAATTTATTTATTTTAGTTATGTTTATATACATATGTGTCTATGTTGTATATCTGTGTGTCCGTACATGTGCATGAGTGCATTGTTTGTAAAGCCAGAAGACAGTGTCAGATTCCCTGAAGCTGGAGTTACAGGGGGTGCTTTGCTGTCATACTTCAGTGGTAAGAACCAAACTCATGTCCTATACAACAGCAGTAAGTGCTCTAAGCACTTAAACATCTCTCTACCCCTGGGAAGATATATCTGAAGGAATTCCTGAAAATTATTACATATGATGGAAATCTTAACAAATGTTGAATCCAATTATATTTAGATAAACAAGATGAAATGAAAGCTGAAGATATTAGCTAGTACTCATACTAGTTATTAGTAAAATATTACTGAAGATATTAGCTAGTACTCATACTAGTTATTAGTAAAATATTACTGAAGATATTAGCTAGTACTCATGCTAGTTATTATTAAAATATTACTGAATATATTAGCTAGTACTCATACTAGTTATTAGTAAAATATTACTGAAGATATTAGCTAGTACTCATACTAGTTATTAGTAAAATATTACTTTTTAAGAAGTCATGAAAGTACTAAGAAAGCTATAAGTGAAGGTTAACCACTAACCATTTACTTTTTTTTTTTTTTTTGTCTTTTTGAGACAGGGTCTCATACTTTTTAATTTACTTTTACTTTATATGTATGAGAGCATTGCCTGCATGTATATGAGTGCACTCATGACATTGGGGAGGTGAGAAGAGGGCATCAGGTCCCTGGAACAGAAGTTATGAATGCTTGTTAAGTGTCATGTAGGGTCTGGGAGTCTAATATGAGTTCTCTCCAAGAGCAGCAGCCAGTGCTCTTAAGCACTGAGCCATCTCTCCAGCCCCTAAACTGATTTTTAAACACCTCCACAAAACACTATGAAAATTTGCAAAGGCAATAAAAAGATAATATTTTAAAATATTTTAAAATCCAGTTCTGGAAAGATGTCTCGGCAGTTATGAGCACTTACTGCTCTTGCAGAAGACCCTGATCCAGTTTCCAGCATCCACATGGTGGCTAACAGCCATCAGTAACTCCAGTTCTGACTGGAGTTCTGACACCTTCTGACCTTTGCAAGCACTGCATGACATGGGTGTACTAACACACATGCACACAATATATTAATAAACATAAAATAAAAGTAATATATATATAAAATATTTTAAAATTCTACTGATAAACAAGAAATAAAAATTAAACAAGATGAGATTTATTTTACACTAACATCAAGAATATTAACAAAATTTGAACAGTTAAAGTTAAACTATGAAGGAGCAAAAACCTCAGAGTGGTTTTAATCTGCCTTTCCCTGATGACTAGAGATGCTGAACATTTTTATAAATATTTCTCAGCCATTTGCGCTCCATATGAGAGAATTCCCTATTCAGGCCCTTGCCTCACATAATATGGGGTTGCTTGTTTGTTTTGGTGTTTAGTTTTATATTCCGCTAATTAAATGAATGTATTTATCAGCTTTATGAGTTTTCTGATAGAGTCTTTAGAATCTTCTATATGTAGAATCATATCATCTGCAAAAAAAAAATAATTCTTTGACTACTTCCTTTGCAGTTTACATCAGGTTTATCCATTTGCCATACTTCTCTAGGTATGATTTCAAATACTGTATTGAGCAGGATCCTAGAGATTGGACATCTGTGTCTCCTTCCTGATTTAGTGAGAATACTTTCAGTTTTTTTCTCTGTTTAGTATTATGTCTGATACGGGCTTCTGGTATGTTGTCTTTACTATGTTGAAAGGTGAACTCTGTATGCCTAGGATCTCCATGATTTTTGTCCTGAATGGGTGTTGGATTTTGCCAAAAGCCTTTTCTGCATCTAATTAAATGATCATGTGGCTTATGTTCTTGAGTCTTGTTATCTGGTGGATTACACTCATACATTTATGTTTGTTGAAACATTCCTTCATCCCTGAGATGAAGTGAGCTTGATCATGCTGGATAGAAGTCTCCATGTATTAGGTTTGTGATTATTTTGAGAGTTTTTACCATCCTTTTTCATCACAGAGATTTCTCTATAATTTTCATTTCTTGTTGGCCTCTTGCCTGGTTTTAGTATTAGAGTGATTCTTGCTTCATAGAAGGAATTTGGGAGTGTTCTTTTTTTTTTGGTCTTTTCGAGACAGGGTCTCCCTGTAGCCCCAGCTGTCCTGGAACTCACTCTGTAGATCAGGCTGACCTTGAACTCACAAAGATCCGCCTACCTCTGCCTCCCAAGTGCTTGGATTAAAGGCGTGCGCCACCACGCCCAGCGGGAGTGTTCTTTAACATTCTATTTTAAGTAGTAATTTGAGGACTATTGGTACTAGTACTTTGAAAGTTTGGTTGTATCATTATGGTCCTGGGTTTTGTTAGTTGGAGGATTTATATTTAGTTTTTCTCATTAATTGTAATGGATCTGTTTAGATTAATGCCATTTTGATTTAACTTGATTTAATTATCCTAGGCCATACATATCTATAACTTTATCCATTTCTTTTAGATTTTTCTACTTTGGTGGAATGTCAATTTTAATATCATTACATTTTTCTGAATTTCTTCCAGGTCTTTTGTCATGTTTCTGATTTCATCTCTGAGATTCTTCATTTGGGATATCCTTCTTTTGCTTAATTTGGGTAAAAGTTTGTCCACCTTGTTAATCTTTTCAAAAACCCCAACTCTTCTTTCCATGGATTCTTTTTATTGTTCCCATGCCAATTTCTAGTGGCTGATGAGAACACATTAAAGTAACAGCCAAGCACAAGTTGCTGAGGTCTTTCCATAAGAATGCCCTATAGGCTCCTTCCCTTGTATTTGAAAATAATCACCAAATTTCAGACACTTAGCTCTATGCTTATAAATATCAGTTCTTATGTCTTAAAGTTTTCACAATACCATGTAAGAAGTGCATATTTGCATTGCCGATACTTGCTGTCAGTTTGACTCACTCCCCCTCCCCCAAATCAACATAAATATGCAGATTTCAAATTTTAAAATCTACATTAAGATTGACCTTTTGTTTCAAAGCCTGGAGAGACTTATTCAGATCCTCAGTTTTAATGGGTCAGTGATAAACAGAGATGAATAAAGACGTTTTGCCAATTATTTTAGGGTCAATATGTGCATATTCTCAGAGAAAAATTTACCAGTAAATAATATCACTTCCTTTGGCTGAAGATCTATTTAATATAGGTTTTGTTTGTTTCTTTGTTTTTGAGATAGGATCTCCCTCTAGCCCCAGCTGGCCTGGAACTTACTATGTAGGCAAGGCTGGCCACCATCTCACAGTCAGTCACTGGCCTCTGCATACTGAATTCTGGGATTAAAAGCTTCCATCACCACAGCCTGTTTAAATATTTTTTTTATTTGCTTTAAAGCAAAAATACGTTAAATTTGCTGAATTTCATGTGCTAAATTTCTAACTTACAGAATCTCACAATATGACCATATTTTGAGATAAGATAGTTAAGGAAGTGATTATGTAAAATGAGGCCTGTAGGGTGATCTATGATCCACTTTGACAAGTGTTCATATGAAAGATGAGATGGGAGTGCCCAAATCAACCTTTGGAAATGGAAGAAAGGGACAGAGGACAAAGCTTGGAGGCAGCAGGATGCAAGACAAAGAAGGAGACCTGAGAAGAAATGAATCCCGTCTCACCTTGACCTTGGACTTCCAGCCTTCAGATAACTCTCTGTCTTAGAAGAAAGATGTTCCTTAAAACTGAGGTAAAGACTAATGTGCTTATGGTAATGGGTTGCAATTTGACAAGAGACAAGTGAAGTGGTGGGATACAAAGTTAACCTAGAAATATCAGTAGCTTTTTGTTACACCAACAAAAAGCAACTGAGGAAGGAAGGAGCACAAGGAGACTTTCCCCCTCACAATAGCCTCAAAAACAATAAAATACCTAGGAACAAAACACCAAAGACACCAAAGATCTCTACAACAAAAAATTTATACACCTTAAGAAGGAGATTGAAGAACACATCAGAAGATACAAAGACTTCCCATGTTCATGGATTGGAAAAATTAATATAGGGAAAATGTTCCTTCTACCCAAATTATTATACATATTCAATACAATCCCAATTAAAATCCTCAAGAGTTTCTTCACAGGCTTGGAAAAATATCCTTAATTTCATATGGAAAAAGAAAACAAACTGTGAATAGCCAAAACAACCCTGAGTGAAAAAAGCAATACAAGGGGGATCTCTATACCAGACTTCAAACTACACTACAAGGCTATAGTCATAAAAACAGCCTGGTACTGGCACAAAAACAGACCTGTAGACCAATGGAACAAAACTGAAGATCTAAACTTGAGCACATACAATTTCAACCACCTCGTATTTGACAAGGGGGCCAAGAAGACTCAATGGAGGAAAGACAGCATCTTCAGTAAATGGTGTTGGCAAAACTGGATCACCACTTGTAGAAGAATAAAATTAAACCCCTACCTCTTGCCCTGTACAAAAATCAACTCCAAATGGATCAAAGACCTCAACATGAAACCTGAAACTCTGAAGGTGATAGAAAAAAATTTGGCAGCAACCTACAAGACATAGGCATAAGAAAAAACTTTTTTTTTTTTTTTTGGCTGTTCAAGGCAGGGTCTCCCTTTTGTCCTAGCTGGCCTGGAGCTCACGATGTAGACCAGGCTGGCCTTGAACTCACAGGGATCCACCTGCCTCTGCCTCCTGAGTGCTGGAATTAAATGTGTGCACCACCACCCCAGCAGGAAAAGACTTTCTAAGTCAGACAACAGCTGCTCAGGAAATAATTTCAACAATTGACAAGTGGGACCTCGTTAAACTCAAAAGCTTCTGTACAGCAAAAGAAACAATGAGGGAAGTGAAGAGAAAACCCACAGAGTGGAAGGAAACTTTCACTGCTGATACATCTGACAAAGCATTATCTTCCAGAATATATAAACTACTCAAAAACAAAGAACTAAGAAAACAAGACTCACTCAAAAGATGGAATAAAGAGCTGAACAGAGACTTCACAAGTGAGGAGATAGAGATGGCTGAGAAACATCTTAAAAAGCGTTCAACATCCCTAATAGTTAAGGAAATCCAAATTAAAACCACTTTAAGATATCATCTCATTCCAATAAGAATGGGCTAGGATCAAGAAAATAAATGATAGCAAATGCTGGGGCAAGGGAAACACTCATCCACTGCTGCTGGGAATGTAAATTCATACAACCACTATGGAAAGCAGTGTGGAGAACCCTTTAAAGACTCAATGTGAGCTTACCACCTGACCCAGTCATACCACTCCTTGGTATATACCCATAATACTAATCTTACTGCAGAGATACTTGCACAGCCATGTTTATCGCAGCTCTTTTCACAATAGTCAAAGAGCTGGAACCAACCCAAGTGCCCCTCAACCAAAGACTAGATAGAGAAATTGTGGTACATCTACACAATGGAGCTCTATGCAGTGGTAAAGAAACATGACATCATGAACTTTGCGAGTAAATGGATAGAGCTAGAAGATATTATGTTAAGTGAAGTAGCACAGTCCCAGAAAAACAAAGGATGAATGGTATCCCTCATCTGTGGATGCTAGCCAAATATCTAGTTGTAAGGCAAACTGAGCAATGTTAATGTTATATTCCTCATGATCTGAAATCAACTGTGCTCTTAGATTGGGAATTCCTTAACAGCTTCTAGAATTAACCTACCATCTATTTTCAGACTTTGTAATTTTGGTATATGGGTGGATGATATGTGTGCATATTTTAAATTTTTTTTTAATTTTTATTAATTTTATTTATTTCCGTATGTGTATGAATGTACTGTCTGCATGCAAATTTGTGCACCCGTGTCGTGCAATGCCTCGGAGGTCAGAAGAGGGTCTCTTGGATTCCCCTGGAACTGGAGTTCTCCTGGAATCGGAGTTTCAGACGGTTCTCGGCCGCCATGTGGGTGCTGGGGATCGAACCCGGGTCCTCTGCAAGAGCGGTCGGCACTCTTAACCGCTAGGCCATCTCTCCAGCCCCATGTGTGCATATTTTAAAGTAATATAAAATCAAAATGTGGAAGAAAATGTGAATACCTAAATAGATTTGGAACAACATACAGTGTACCTTTTTGTTTTACAGTTAACATAATTTTTTCTCATTTCCATGGTCCACACACACACACTACACACGATACTTAGGATCTACATATTATATATAGATATTATTATATAATTATATATATATTTTGGAGGGAACAAAACCAACAAAAGAACTGGGACAAAGAACTGACTGAAACAGTAAAGTTCTCCCAAATACAATAATCCTCTGCTTTGAAAAAAAATCTGGAAAGAGTCAGAAAAGGATGCAAGACATGTATTGATGAATGCATGAACTCAGGTGGGGTGGGGGCATGGAAAGGAGAATGAGTCTAAATTGGATTGAGAAATGATGTATGAAAAAGTATAATGACAATGAAATATATATTTTAAAAAGTGAAAAAAAGAGACAAGAGCATCTTGGTTTAAGTAACTGGTATGTGAAGTCTTTAGTAATTGCAGTCAAGATGATCGACAAATTAACTTAATAGAATAAGATATTTCTAATCATAGAACATAAGGGTTAGGGCTCATAATGTTTAATGAGTCCTAACACTATATAAACTACTTACTAGGAAAACTGAAGAATAGAAAGGATGATTAGTTAACAGAAGATCTGATAGTGAAGTCAAAATAGTGAAGTATCAAAAAAGACAACACCTCCAAGAATTAATCTGAGGGTTGTAGAGATGACTCAGTGGTTAGGACTACCTTTTGCAGAGGAGTGTGGTTTCCTTTCAATCACTCACATAGCAGATAACTATCTGTAACTTCATGGAAATCTTTCTTCCAACCTCTGTGGGCATTGTATGACAGGGGTGCACTTACATACATACATCCAGACAAAACTTTCATACAAATAAAGTAAAAATAAATTTTAAAAATTAATCTGAATAAATTAGATGATATAGTCACTGAAAATTATTAGAACTCAGTGAAGATAATTAATTACAAGTGTGTTTTTGACTTTAGAGTGTAAAGTCAATGAAATGCTTTTAATCAAAGAGACTGTTATAAGATGACCCCAGTGCTGTTCTTATACCATCAAGTGTGGGATGCAACACCCAGCACCAATGTCCTTGGCTCTCCAGGGGAACACTAAGTAGCTCTATCAGAGGACTCGGGGAATACCCATTTCATCTGCTTTTGGGAGATTTTGTTCTGTTCATTGGACCAAATAATTTTGTTAAGTCTTAATGACATGGCTCTGAGGTAGATTTTGCTAGAATTCTCTAATAAAATGTAAAATAGAAGTCTAGATGACAATGAATGACCTCCAGAAACCAGCAAAGCCACAGTTATGTTTGTCCAAACTCCAGGTTCACTTGCATATTAACCACAGTATCCTGCAGTATAGAGGACTGCAGACAGTCAGCTGCTTAAGGGGATCCACATGTTGGACCATGACCTCTGTTAGAATAAGTCTCTGTAGACCTGTGATGGCTGCTCCACACCTCTTGAATATCTCTCTCTGACCTTGATAATTCTTGAACCATAAAGACTGTATGTTTTGCTCCACATAATTCAGCAGTGTTCACAAATCTTTAAAAAATAACAATGGCAAATCTATATCACTCTGTTCAATTTGTTATAAGCCATCATAAATTCCTTTCGGAAATAAGTAATATAAAACCAGATAAATGCATGACAAGAAATTAAAGAGATAGATGATAGATAGGTAGATATATAGATAGATAGATGATAATTAAGTAGATAGATGAAAGATGATTAACAGATTGACAGATGTATAGATAGATAGATAGATAAGTGCTAGATGGACATATGTTTAGATAGATCATAGATAATAAATGATACATAGGGCAAAAATGGAATTAATTGAGTAAGGGATGTGAGATCAAGGGAAAGGAAGGTAGTTACAGGCTTGCTATTGCAACCACATCCTACCCATATGTATGTCAATGTTGGATTTATGACTGAATACAGATAGTAGCAGCTCAGTAAATTATGACACCTCAATAGTACTTACATATTTTTTATCATCTTAACATATTTTATCATTCATGCAGGAGATCATTAACATGCAGTCCTGTAGTAAGAACTGAGCTTGGAATGACAAGTTTTGGAGGCTTTTACCAGGAATGCCTGAGATCTGATTTTACATCATACAAATGGATGTGCTATGCCAATGTGGGTAATATAGACCCACAACTAGAATGTACTAAAAGAGATTGCAGACGGCTCAGTTGTAAATGGGACATCTATATGACACACTTCTCTCCAGGACTCAGGGATCATGCTGAAGAGGGGTGGATGGATTGATAGAGGAAGAGGCAATGGGTGACACCCAGGAAACAGCATTTTCAGACAGAACAGTGCAATTGCACCTAGGAACTCACAGAGTTTGGGACGTCATGCACGAACCACAAATAAACTCCAGCCTGACAAAATCCCAGCGTGGAGCAGGGGTCATCAAGAAGCACACCTTCAGCTGAGAAGCTATTGAAAATTGATATCTGCTGGGTGAGAGAAGAGTCGATATTTTTTAGGGGTGTGACCCCTGGTAGGTTGATTAGATCCAGGGGACAGACCCTCACCCAAGAATAATTGGGGAGCACAGTTTGCACTTGATGTCCTTAAGAAAATTAGGACATGAAGCTGAGGAAGTAGGGGGGTGGGACTGTATCTGAGAGGAGGTGGGGAGGGGCAAATATGATCAGAATACATTAAAGCAATTCTCAAATAATCAACAAAATATTGTTATTAAAAATGGATTATCCCCTTCTATGAACTTCTTACTTGTTTCTATGTGATATTATTTTTATCATTTAAATACTGGTTGTTTAAAAAAAATGCTTCCAAAGATTGATATTCTAGGCAGCAATGCACCTAGAGAAACATTGTCAATGTGTGTATGTAGTATTGAAATTTGGAGAATGAGACATGACTTTCTTTGGGAAAACCTTTCATAACATCGGGTCTTATACTCCTTGTGTAAAGGTTGATATAATTTCCTACCAATGCACACGTCCAACAGAGATTACAGATGACTGTTTGAAATAGTACAGACTAGAAATAGTAAAAAAGTTTTTTTCACTGTTAAAAAGGCAAATAAATATTTTAATATCGGATAAAATAGACTTCAAAGTAAAAGAAATCAGAAGAGACAAAGAAGGCCATTACATTTTCATCAAAGGAACAATCCACCAAGAAGATTTCACAATTATGAATATATATGCCCCAAATTCTGGTGCACCAAACTTTATAAAGACAATTCTCCAGGACCACAAGTCACAGACTAACCCCAGCACACTCATAGTGGGAGATTTCAATACCCCACTGAGTCCTTTGGATAGGTCAACAGGACAAAAAATAAACAGAGAGACATCTGAACTGAA
>VZQC01000962.1:4292873-4483062 GCA_009823505.1 Rhizomys pruinosus
AAAAAAAAAAAAAAAAAAAAAAAAAAAAGAAAAGAAAGATTTCATGGCCTTCTTTGTCTCTTTTGATTTCTTTTGCTTTGAAGTCTATTTTGTCTGATATTAGAATAGCAACACCTGCTTTATTTTTGGTACTATTTGCTTGGAATATTTTCTTCCATCCCTTCACCTTAAGTTGGTGCCTATCCTTGAAATTGAGATGGGTTTATTATAGACAGCATATAGATGGGGTTTGTTTCCTAATCCATTCTCCCAGTCTATGCCTTTTGATTGGGGAGTTTAGCCCATTAATATTTAAGGTTATAATTGAAAGATGGATGTTGCTTCCTTTCACCTTATTATCCATTTGGACTTTTAGCCTCTGAGTCTACTCCTATGGTTATGTTTTTATTAGTTTCTTTTCCTAGGTGTTTGAGGATTGTTGTTCCTCTCTTCTTCCCTTTGAATTGCTTCAAAGTATTTTTATGAAGAGTTGGTTTTCCAGACATGTATTCTATCATCTTGTTTATGTCACGGAAGATTTTTCTCTCTCCTTCAACTATAATCGACATTTTTGCTTGGTAAGTATTCTGGGTTGGCATCTATAGTCCTTTGACACTGGGAATGCTTTGCTCCATGTTCTTCTTGCTTTCATGGTTTACACCAAAAAGTCAGTTGTAATTCTGATGGGTTTCCCTTTGTATGTGACTTGTTTTTCTTTTTTAGCCTTCAGAATTTTGTCTTTGTTTTGGGCATCTAGCATTTTAACTATGATATGGCTTGGGGAGTTTCTTTTCTGATCTTGTCTATTTGGAGTCCTATGTGCTTCTTGTATTTGTCTGGGTTTGTTTATTTTTAGTTTGGGGAAATTTTCATCTATTATTCTGTTGAAGATCTGACCAATACTATTCTCTTGAGATTCTTCTTCTTCCTCTATTCCTATGATGCAGAGCTTTGATCTTTTCATAGTGTCCCATATTTCCTGGTTGTTCCACTTTTGTGTATTTTTAAATTTTTCATATTCTTTATTTGAGTTTTTAGTTGCTCTGTGTTATCTTCCAGATCTGATATTCTTTGTTCTGCTTCCTCCATTCTACTTCTGAGGCTTTCCCTTTCCTTTCTTCTTGATTAGATGAGTGTTCTATTTCTTTTTTCATTTCATCCTGTGTTTTCTTTAGTATTTCCATTTCCTTTTTGAGCTTCTCAATCTCTTTGTGGTGCTCCTTACTTCGTTGGTTGGCTTCCTTTTTCAGTGTTTCTATTTCCTTTTGGAGTTTGTTTTTTTCTCCCTCTAGTTCTTTCTGGAGTTTGTCAATCTCTTCCTTTAATTCTTTCTGAAGTTTGTCATTGTATTCCTCTAGGTCTTTTATGAGTTTTTCATTCTCTTTCTTTAGTTCTCTGAATTCTTCTTCATTTTCTTTAATTTCTCTGCATAGGTATGCAATTATTCTTCTAAGATATGTTCATTGGGTCACCTCCAGGGAGATCCCATTGTAGCTATCTCCTACAGGTTCAGTACAGCCTGGTACGGGATTATCCTACACCTTTCCCATGTTGTCCCTTCATCATGTCCTTGGCATTTGGGTTTCCCTTTTGTGATTCAAATCACAAATGTCTTTCCACAAGACAACGTCTTCAGCAAGTGGTGTTGGCAAAACTGGATCACCACTTGTAGAAGAATGAAATTAAACCCCTACCTCTCACCCTGTACAAAAGTCAACTCCAGATGGATCAAAGACCTCAACGTGAAACCCCAAACTTGGAAGGCAAAAGAAGAAAAAGTTGGCAGCAGACTACAAGACATAGGCGTAGGAAAAGACTTCCTAAATCAGACAGCAGCTGTGCAAGAATTAAATTGATAATTGACAAATGGGACCTCATTAAACTCAAAAGCTTCTGTACAGCAAAAGAAAAAAAATCAAGGAAGTGAAGAGAAATCCCACAGAGTGGGAGGAAACCTTCACCGCAGAAGCATCTGACAAAGCATTGATTTCCAGAAAATATAAACCACTCAAAAAACAAAGAAGAAAGAAATCAAATGACCCACTTAATAGATGGAGCACAGAGCTGAACAGAGACTTCACAAGTGAGGAATTAGAGATGGCTGAGAAACATCTTAAGAAGTGTTCAACATCACTAATCATTAAAGAAATGCAAATCAAAACCACTTTAAGATATCATCTTACTCCAATATGACTGGCTAGGATCAAGAAAACAAATGATGCCAAGTGCTGGAGAGGTTGTGGGGAAAGGGGAACACTCATCCACTGCTGGTGGGAATGTAAACTCATGCAGCCACTATGGAAAGCAATGTGGAGAACCCTTGGATGACCTGGAATGAACTTGCCACCCGACCCAGCCATACCACTCCTGGGTGTGTAACCTCAAGACTCACCCCACCACAAAGATACATGCACGACCTTGTTTATTTCAGCTCTCTTCACAATAGCAAGGAGCTGGAACTAACCCAAATGCCCCTCAACTGATGAGTGGATAGAAAAAATGTGGTACATCTACACAATGGAGTTCTATGCAGCAGTAAAGAAAGATGACATCATGAGCTTTGCAGAAAAATGGCTGGAGCTAGAGGATATCATGCTGAGTGAAGTAACACAGTCCCAGAAAAACAAACGACGAATGGTATCCCTCATCTGTGGATGCTAGTGCCAATTACCCAGTTGTAAGTTTTTCTTGTACATGGCCCCTTGAGCTTTTGTGCAAAGCAGTTGGGAGTGATGCATATTGGAAACAACAACAACAACAACAACAGAAAGGACTGCATCAAAGAACTGACTGAAACAGTGAACTTCTGCTCAAAACAGTCAACTTCCCCATGGAGAATATTGAGAAAGACTGAGAAAGAGATGAATAGCATGTTTGGCAGAATGCATGAGCTCTGGAGGGGTGGGGGGATGGGGGGGACACGGGTCTAGATTTGACAATATATATATAAATTAATTTAAAAAAAACAAAAAAATTTCTTTTCACTGTGTTAACGGCTGGTTTTGCCATTTTTTTTCTTCCTGTTCTGAAGGTTCTCCAAAAAAGTCCACTTGGATACTCTCTCATCAATTCCAGTTGCGGGGGGGGGGTGTCGGGGGTAATGCCTGACTTAGCCTGTGCCCCAGTACCTGGGTACCTGGAGTGACTCCTGTGCTCCTGTGCTTCAGGGGTCCACCCGCACAAAGACACAGAGGCACTGAACCAGGCACCACCAGCTGCAGAGGCGAAGGGCGGCTCTGCCCAGACAGCCACGCCTCCTGAATATTTTTGATGTACAAGTGATTCTCCTCAAGAAGACAAAATGCACTAGTTAATTATCATGACTCTAGAAAGTCCCTCCTTCTTGTACAAAGCCATCACCATCCATGAAGGGGATAACAATTCCTATGTTTAAAAAGCATCAGATACTTCTTGTCCCCTTTGTCAAATATGAGGTGGCTGAAAATACATGTACTCGAGTTTGGATCTTCAATGTTGTTCCACTGCATTGGACTACAGGTCGATTTTTGTGCCAGTATGAGGCTGTTTTTATGACTATAGCCCTGTAATATAGTGTGAAGTCTGGTATAATCCCCCATGAATTATTGTTTTTGCTCAGGTTTGCTTTAGCTACCTGAGGTCTTTTGTTTTTCCACATGAATTTTAGGATTTTTTTTTTCTAAATCTGTAAAGAAAGTCATAGGGATTTTAACTGGTATTGCATTGAACCTATATATTACTTTGGGTATTATGGTCATTTTTTATTATATGAATTCTTCCAATACATGAGCATGGGAGGTCTGTCAAAATTCTGGTGTCTTCTTCAATCTCCTTATTCAAGCATTTAAAATTTTCATTGCAAAGATCGTTAGTGTCTTTAGTCAGGTTTGTTACAAGAGACCTTTATTTGAGGCTATTGTTAATGGGAAGGTCTCCCTGTATTCCTTCTCCAATTGCTTATTGTTGGCATAAAGAAAATCTACTGAGTTTTCTAGATTAATTTTGTAACCTGCCACTTTACTGAAACTCTTAATCATTTCAATGAAGGATAGTATCTCTAGCAAAAGAACCAGGCAAAACTGGATCGCCACTTGTAGAAGAATAAAACTAAATTCCTACCTTTTGCTTTGTACAAAAATCAACTCAAAAATGGATCAAACACCTCAATGTGAAAACTGAAACTCTGAAAATGATAGAAGAAAACATAGGCAGTAACCTACAAGATAGGAAAGGCTTTCTAAATTAGACAGCAGTCGCATAGGAAATAAGATCAACAATCAACCAGTGAGACCTCGCTAAACTAAAAAGGTCTGTAAAGTGAAAGAAACAATCAAGGAAGTGAAGAGTAAACCCACAGAGTGTGAGAAAACTTTCACTAGTGACACATCTGACAGAGATTTAACATCCAGGGTCTATAAATTACTCAGAAAACAAAGAATCAAGGACCCAATCAAAAGATGGAGTAAAAGAGCTAAGCAGAGACTTCACAAATAAAGAAAAAAAGATGGCTGAGAAACATCTTTAAAAGTGTTCATTGTTGCTAATAATTAAGGATATACAAATTAAAACCACATTAAGATTTCATCTTACCCTGGAAAGAGTAGCTATGATCAAGAAAACAAATGACACCAAATGCTGGAGAGGTTGTGGGAGGTGGAGAACACTCATTCACTGCTGGTGGAATGCAAACTCATGCAACCCCTATATAAAGTAATGTGGAGAACTCTTAAAAACAGTTTCCTGTAATTTCCTGTCCATGTCCTAATGTTAGGCTTACATATGACTTCAGGCATGTTTTATTCACATTATACAAGGGTAAATACCTGGTGAGAAATCAAAATCTGTGCAGTAGAGCAATGCAAAAGCATTTCTTTTATGGAAGTAGGAGAAATTAATTTATTATAGCTTAATGATGTTCCATGCTTTTCTATGAAGGAGGCCATACACAGTGTAATATTCAGCAAAGATTACATGAGAGTAAAACTATAATATTTGGGGTAACTGAACTCTTTTTTCTCAAAGCAGAGAAGTCTGTCTAGGAACACATCAGTATAAACAGAAGTTCATTCTGCAAACAAAGCAGAGCAGATACTGAAAAGAAAGACTACGGTGGCCCATAGGGACATTGCAGAGCATTGGGTTCAGTGTTGCAGATTTTACAGAAGAATTTAATAATATTAATGAGGAATGAGACTCTTTTTATAACCCTAGTCATGCTGGAACTGATCTCTCTTTTAGGCTATTTCTTCCTAAGTGTCTTGTGTGAAGTGTATAAGGGATTTGGGGGAAGTGTTAAAACCATAATGCAAGTACTATAATAATTATAATGATGTCATGTCTGTTAAGGGTGAATACCATTCCATGTGTGGAGCCCTTAAGAAAGTCTCTAGTGCCTTAGGTTGTGAATTAACAAGAATAATCTAACTGCAGCTCCAAGGATTCTAACCACAAAGGGTCATTCTGACCATCAGGAGACAGCTGAGTTTTTCATCAGTTATCTTATAAGTTTCTCTCCTTGCTTGCCCTGGATGATACCACTACCCTGAACTGGATTCCTGTTCTGTGATCAATGTAAACTTTGGAGCGTTAAGATCCCAAAAGAAGTTATATTGTTTCTTCAAGGTCTACAACTTTGAAGGTTCTCTGAATATAACTTATGCTTTGTAAACACGGGAATTATCATGTCCTGGGTGGATGGTCATTTGGAGATAAAGGAAATAGTGCAAAAGATAATGAATTTCTGACAATATCTGAATAACACCAACTTACTCTATGCTAATGATTGACACCTCTTGACTGTACATGTTCTGAAGCACATACTATACTGTTGATGTTTGAACTGTCTTTCTCAAAAAGCTTGTAACACACCTGGGATATATTTATTGACAAGGAACAGAGTGTAAACATATTCTGATTCCATTTATCTGATAAAATTACCACAGCCTAACAACAGCCTATCAGACAAAATTTAAATTTGTATCAAGTGCACTGGAAAGTATATGTAAGAACAGGACCTCATAGAAATCCTTCTGTCAGAATGTTGTCAGGTTGACATGAAATAATATTCGAAAGATGCTTGCCTCAGAGTCTCTTGCATTTGGACTCTGAATGAATGGGTGCGCTTCTCTCCCCATCTTGATGACTCTCAAGTTCACTCTCACATCAGTACTGAAGTTTTGGCATCCTTTCTTCTTGCAGCAGACTTCCTCCCTCCTTCTCAAAGAGGCCTTCTGTAGCTGCTGATTCAATTCCCTCTTCACTTGTTTGCAGGGTATGTACTGTGGTCTCTCTGTGGTGGGATGGTATCTATCCCCATGTAGCCTGCTTGCTGTGTCCTTGCACAACTTTTTCACTCGCCGTGCTTCAGTCTGCTCCTTCCTGCCCTTCAGTGAAGCCTAAGCCTGGAGACTCCATGGTGCTGAGGCATTTGTTGCAGTGTCATTCCTGCAAAGCTGACTTCTTAGTGATCTGCTTCTCAGAAGTCAGCATCTGAGTCCTACTTACTTCAACCTCTTTCGGCATCAGACTGATTGATATTTTAAATGAATAAAATAACTTGTTGATTGATTAGGGAAGGAAAACAGGCTACATTTAACAAATACTTGCTTTATGAGAGTAGATTGCCTCTCTTGGTAATGATGGATGAACATCAGAATGGAAGCTATGAAGCACAGAGGAATGCTTGCAGATGATAAGGAACATTGGACATCTGTGTCTCTGTTCTGAGACAACTAGGGTCTAGGTAGAAACAGGCTTTCTGGGCCTTCTGTGGAAGCTGGTCCCAATGTCCAAGCCTGTTCCCTGCAGTCCATACAGGAGGTTCCCTTGACCAAGCCTAACCACTTTTCTGGAGTCCAGTTTCTACACATTCAAGATGGGAATATATTAATTTTGTTTGACAAAGACTGAAAAGAATAGAATTCCCATACCAATATGAAGTTGGAGAGATAGATAATTTATTGGACAATGTTTAACTTGTATATAGACAATGTGTACAAAAAGTATCACTAGACTAAAAGGATTATAATTTCCAAATGATGAAAACACTAATGTTATGAGATAAAAATTAATTCTGTGGCCAATGCACTTAACAAGACACATATTACATCATAAATGTGCTAGGGTTTTTACGGCATTGCATAATTTTAGAGGGAAAACACTATTGCATGCTTCATAGTTTCCAGCTGACATTGTAAAGTTGGAATTCATTGTGAGTTAATGGTAATTAAGGGAAATTAACTAAGTTAACTGTGCTGTGCATCTACATGCTTGAGAGAAACTCACAAGGTATTATTTATTTCCTTTCAAAGTGAAGGTTTCCTGGAACTTAAGTAAATGTTAACATGCAACAAGAATGTACATAGGCTCTCACACACATGCATATATAAATATACTCACAGACAAATGCAGACACAGGCACACATCGACATACACACATATATGCTTCAACACATACACACACACACACACACACACACACACACTCACCAAAAAATATGAATAGTCATTAGCTTTATAACTTATCAATAAAATGAATTTAAAGTTCTCAAATTTTACTTTTTAGTACTCTATTGATGGAATCTCACCAAAAAGTACAATCATGATGAAGAAAAATTAGACTTTGGGCTCAATTCTACTAATGGGAAGTAGAAGACATCAAAATTTGAAAAATGCCATGTTCATAAACTATTTTCAATAATATTCAATATTAGTGATTTTTTTAAAATTATTGATTTTTGTGATTTGAGTATAATATAATTTGATGGTATTTAGAGCCTTCACCCAACTCCACCACCCTGCTGCCCCCAGCCCAATTCAGTATTCTGCTCTATCTCTACAATACAGCCGATAGGTCCTCATTACTGTCTTAACGTGGTTTTCAGTGTGGGTTCATCTGGTGCTTGTTCAACCTCCAAAACTCCTTCCTGTGAGAGACTCTCTACCTCTCAGCAGCCATCAAGCCATCAATCAATAATCTCTTAGTTTTCCAAGAGGATGAACTTTAGGACATTTAGTCTTCTGTCTTCAAAAATGGTCACAGTTCCTAACATACTACCCTCATTACAGTCTTTCTAAGTGATATGTCCCTTGTTCCCAGCTTTATTCACTATTAGACAGTAGGCAGAAAGGATGCTGGGAGTTCAGGTATAACTCAAATGAGGCAGAAATGTCTTCTAACCTTGGGCAGTTACTTTGGGTTACCTGGGCACAAATCAAGGTAGAGGAAGCAGTCTGCAGTTTTGAGACTCAAGCCTTCATGGAGAGAAATGCCACTCAATACAGGATTTCTCTAGGGAAAACCTGGGCTAGGCAGCTGATAGGGGAGAAGTGCTGTGGCTACCTGTTGTTGCTATGATGTCCCTGATAGCAAGACTGAGTGAACACACCTAGGGTCCCTCAGTCAAATCTGAAACTGGTGGCCAGGATATTCCTACCTGCTGTGATATAGAGAGCATTATAAGTGGTATACAGAGGACCAGATAATTCCTGTGGCCTTGTACTGCCCCTGGTGGGTCACTTTCCATGGGAGGGGCCTCTTCCTTTCCAACACTTTTTCAAGCCATTCTAGAACATCCTTATTTACCTCTTTCATACACACAAATTTTATATTCCATTTGCTGCTTTCTGTCACACACCATAGCTAATCAAGCAGCAAGTGGTATCAGTCCTTCCCCAAAATACATCTTGAACCCATCGCCACTTGTGTGCCCTCAAGCCCTTCACAGCTATCCTGGGCACACCAGGTCTAAGGCAAACTCCTTCCTCTCCTTCTGCTCCTTGTGTTCCTTGCCTGTTTCTCAGCTTTATCATCTTCATAGCTCAGGATTCAGCAGTCTGTCTTTCTGAGCTTCTCTGTCTCAAATGTCCCAGCTCTCCTGCTCCCTCTGTTGTATGCTTCCTCCTTCCACTCATCATAAGGCATTTCCTTATGATTTGCACAGTCCACGCACCCCTTCGGCAGAGAGGCTCCCTGCTGCTCACCCATCACTGATAAGCCTTGTTCTCAATCCACCCCAATATCTTTCCTGTGTTGAGTTCCTCTGATGAAATCCCTGAGAAGATGATTGTAATATGAGTAATTTATGTAAGATACCAAAAACAAATGAATAAGTGAAGTGGCCAGGGCAATACAGAAGACTATCCAGTAAAAGTTGTTAAACTACCCTGAAACCCCGGTGATACATGGACCTTTTTCTGCTAGGAAACCCCTGAAAACTGAAATGGAATGTGCCCCATAATTTTCTGTGAAAGACAACTGAACATGATCACCAGAATGTCCAGCAATGATTGATGATATTTGTTAACATTAGTTTGATAATTTTCACTTAACTTACCAAGGCATCAAAGAGGAAGGCAACTGATGAAATTAGAGCACAGTAAGGAGGGGGCCCCCTCTTCTACGCTTTCCATCAAACTGAAGTGAACTCAAAAACGGCTCAAGGACCATGCAAAGCATGGGAACCCCTGGCCATGGTTTCCCAGGGTGGGTTTTAGACAGGGAGTCATATGGCCTGGGGTGGTCTGGAACTCTCTCTTCATATCTGAGAATGATCTTGAACTTCTGACCTTGCTCCACGCAAGCTCTGGTATGACTGAGTGTCCCATCGTGCTCAACTGCTAACTCTAATTTCTATACTTCTTTGTATTCACTAAATCATGTGAAATATGGAGGACACGTGGGGATTAGCGCCATGATCTGAGTCCTTTTTAACATCTTTTTTCTTATAATTTTGAGAATTTCATGTAAAGTATTTGATTCTTAACCCCTTGTCCAATTTCATGTTCTCTATTATTTTTACACAAAACTAGCATTGTTTAATTATTAGTAATTTATTATGTTTAAAATGGGTTCAGTGTGAGTTTACATTTGTTCTGTTTTCCAAAATACATTTTAGTGAATTTTTGTGCATTTCATATAATGCATCTTAATCATATTCAGACCCCTGTCCCTGATTTGCACATTCTATCCCCTCCCACAGATTTGATGCATTCTGTCATATAAACTGTAGCTAAAATTCCTTCTAAGAGGCACAAATGACGTCTGACTCCCTCCTTCTTGGTCCTGAGTTCACTAAACCTTGGTCTGGCTTACTTGTGGGGCTTATCGACAGGTGAGGTATACTTACAGGAGTGTGGATGCTCCCCTCCTGAGGCAGCACTGAAAAATCTCCTTCCAGGCTGGATTGTGACTCTCCCACAGTCACACAAAATGACAAGGACCCTTCCTTCTGTTTCTTCAGTTTACTTCCTTTTAGCTGTTCCTCCTTGTGCAAGTGGATCCAGCCAACTGGCTGGTTGGGAGGTGTGGCTACTCTCCTGCCCTTCCTTTCTTCCTGACAGTGTCAGTCAACAAGCTTACCTGTGATACTTGGTAAGATGGTGCAACCAAGCATGGGGACATGGGATCTGCCCATGGTCTGCCTGTCAGAAGATGGTTCTATGCAATATAAGGCCTATTAAGTCAGGTTTGTGTTCCCAGATGTCCTTCAGTGTGAGTCTGTTCAGCCTCCCTAGAATCACTCCCATACACATCAACACTCCATCAGGCAGCAGTGATCAGCTGCAAATAGTTCCTCAGCTAAGGCTGGGTTTCTTAAGCATTTCCTCAGTTCTATGCTGGGTGTCTGTTTAGTTTGAGTTTCTATGGGTCATGTGCATGCTGTCAATCTAACTTGTGTCCCTAAATGCCTAAAAAAAATTATTTTGGCTCAACGATATTACAATCCTTTCCTGGCTTCCTGCATAAGCCACTTCCACTCAGTTAATTACTCATTTATAACAGTATCATTACTAACCTTAAAACCACCATCAATTGGGGTGGAGAAATAACTCAGTGGTTAAGAGCACTGACTACACTTGTATAGTGCCTGGGTTAAATTCCCAGCACGCAAATGGCAGCAAACTACTGTCCAGTAACCCCAGTTTCAGGGGAATCCAATACCTTCTTCTGACTTCTATGACCATTTCATGGCATGGGTGCATTTATATACAATCAGGCAATACACTCATAAACTTAAAAAACCACCATCAACAACAACCAAAAACTTGGAGCTGGAGAGATGGCTCAATGGTTAAAAGGACTTGCTGCCTTTGCAGAACATGCAGGTTCAGTTTTGAGTACCCATATGGTTGCTAACTCCAGGTTTATGATTTTTAAAATGTTTATGTTTGGATGTTAGTCTTTTGTACACCTGATGATTATCATAACAAACTTTGGGTGCTTGAGGGGTAATTTGATCTTCATTACAATGTGAATGTGCATTTATCACTAACGTTCACTGGCCCATGCTTCCCTTCTACCATGCTCTATTTTGCTGCCTCTTTCACATACAAAATTATATCCTCATCTGGCCTTATAGGCATTGCATGGCATGGGCACATTCATGTACATGCAGACAAAACACTGACATGCATAAAATATGCTTAAAATACATAAATGAAGGATCTTGGTATTAGATCTTGACCTCCCCAGGGTGTCCAAAACCAATTCACCTGTGCTAGATTATTTTAGTGTCAACTTCACATACCTTGAAGGAGACTTTTTTGGGGGGAACTGCCTCCATTGGACTGGACTGTGGCCATGTATGAGGGCTATTTTCTTGATTGCTGAGTGATGTGGGAGGATCTAGCCCACTGTGGGAGGTGTTACCACTGGGCATTTTGTTCTCAGCAGGCTGAGCGCAGGCCAGGGGAGTAAGCCAGTCAGCAGCATTCCTCCATGGTCTGTGCTTCAGTTCTTGCCTCCAGGTTCATGCCTGAGTTCCTACTCTCGCTTCCTACGTGATGAACTGTCACCATGGAGATGTAACCCAAATCAATACTTTCTTCCAAGTTGGTACTGTTCAGAGCATTTTGTCACAGCAATGGAAAGAAACCAGAACACATTCTATTTTGTTGACCCCAGCTGCTGAGGCACACAGTCCAGCATCTCAGAGTTTTTCTTTATTGATATTATTTTTGTTTGGAAATTGACCTTGATATATTCATGCAGTGGCTTAATGATTTTAATCTCTTAGTTATTGATATTATTTTTGTTTAAAACCAGATGTTTTCCATCTTTATCAATTCCTTAAAAAGCTCATACCCATTCCATATTTTTAGAATCTTTGCAAGAATTAATTTATCATGGGTTATTTAGTAATTTATTATTGGATTACCCATGACACTGTAAGTGATTTGCTCTGCTTCTAAGAGGAAGTCCCTTTTGTGATTATAGAATCCAGTCTCCCTTGGGTTTTACTTGGTGCCTTCAGAGTTTGGTTGTCATGCATAGTTCTGTAACATATATCAAGTATTCTTACCTCTGGCTAAATGCATGCAATATTTCTAAAGACTGAAACTTAGTCATAGGACACAGATTTTAAACCATGAGAGGGAATTCCAAATTTTTCTAAAGTGATGAAACCAGTTTTTACTTTTATTTGTCAAGATAAAGAAACCCTATAAATCTTTATTTTCTCGAAACTCCATCATCATTAGATAAATGAAAGCTCTTAATTGGGGCCGAAGAGATAGATCAGTGGTTAAGAGCACTTGTTCCTTTTGCAGAGGACCACGGTTCCATCCCCAGCAACCATCAGAAGCAGATTGGTAACCTCCTGTAACTCAAGTTCCAGGGGATCCAGTGTACTCTTCTGGCATTCACCAGCACCCCCCACACATGTGTAGCAAACACACACACACACACACACACACACACACACACACACACAATTAAATATAATCTTTAAGTAGAAAGAAAACTATTAACTAAAAAATCTTCATCGATATTTAAAATTTTTTATACCAGGTCTGTTCTTATTGGAATGGCTAAAGCATGGTTATCCATATTTTTTTCTGGATTTCACAAATATTTAGCTTTTTGTACACCTGAAGATTATATTTTTTATATCTTTGAGACAGCATCTCCCTGTAGCCCAAGTTGGCCAGGAACTTACTATGTACATCAGGCTGGCATTGAACTCACAGAGGTCTCCCTAACTCTGCCTCACAAGTGTTGGGATCAAATGTATGCACCAACACACCTGGCTTCTGAATATTATCGTAATAAATTCTAGGTGGTTGAGATGTAACTGGTCTTTGTTACCATGTGAATGCTGATTTTCACATGTATGTCCAATAATTTCATTATAAATACTTGGGGTAATCTTGAATTAATTCTTCACTTAATTTTTGGTGTTGTTTTACAAAATAGCCTAGTTGAGATTTTGATTAGATTCAATCTATAAGATATGAAAATCTAAAATCTTCATGATAGTCTTCCACTGAATAAATATTGAATGTCTATCTTATAACTTAATAATAATTTACATATTTTTCCAGTAGAAATATCAACACCTTTTGTTAAATTAGTCCTGTGAACTTTACATTAAAATAATTCTTTGATGCCCAATTGTGTTATAGGCACTTTCTTTCTTTACCTATGTTAAAAATTTTGTTTATTTTCCTTTTAAGACAATGTCAAATAATTTACTCACTTGTGGGATTACTTTTTCATACCTGTGCTTTTCATAAAGACCCTGCCAGCCTTTGTCCTACATAACTTCTGACATTATGTATACCTAAAATATTTTAAGACGCTTCCATATTCTACCCCCAAATTTCCCTTCAGTCAACAATGTGTGGACGTGAAGAGCATTTCCTTACCATATCATATAAAGTGTTCATTGAAAAATCTAAATTGATATGTATGCTAATTATAAAAACTTGGAAGCTAGAAGCCAGGGGTCAGACATTAGCTTTCAGAGGCAGTGACAGAGAGACCAAAAAGTCACAATCAATCACTTCCCATCTCATGAAACTTTTCCTTGGGTCAAACCTTCACTCTAGCCCACTGGGAGGAAATATCATTAGGAAGAGGTGCTATTTAAGTTGTATCCCTAGAAAAGAAATTACCCAATCTATGACTTACCCACTGCAGAACCCTAGGTTCCGAGCTACTTCGATATTATTGTACTGTACGGTAATTGGCCCCATGCTTGAGTCAGCGTGTACAGAGCCCAAGAAGAGTAACGGAGATGCAACAGACTACATTTTTATCAGCTGTGTCACTGTCAAACTACGTAAACTCTTTTTTTTTTTTTTTTAATTTTATTTATTTCCGTATGTGTATGAATGTATTGTTTTGCATGCAAGTCTGTGTACCCGTGACGTGCAATGCCGCGGAGGTCAGAAGAGGGCGTCGGACTCCCCTGGAACTGGAGTTCTCCTGGAATTGGAGTCTCAGACGGCTCTCGGCCGCCATGTGGGTGCTGGGGATTGAACCCGGGTCCTCTGCAAGAGCGGTCGGCGCTCTTAACCGCTAGGCCATCGCTCCAGCCCACGTAAACTCTTAAGAACTGGTAAAGTCAGAAATTATCTGAAGATGTGGAAGTTACTTCATAAGTAAATCTTGCTCTAATATTTATAATTTCCATCAATTAGCCAATTAAACATGGTGATGAGATAATTAAAGGCCAATAATAGGATTATCTAAGCCCCACAAATAAAATAAATGAAAAATTTGAAGCTTAACCAAAATAGTCAAAACCTGTACCAGCAGGTACTTTGATCTGTGAATGGACCTAGTGGAGGTGAATCTTTGAGAGATAATAGCAGGGCTTTGTGCAGAGGCCTGGCCAGTAGAATTAGATAAAGGGAGAAGTCAGGCAGGAAAATCTAGGCAGTAGACAAGGCTGGGTGCCCTAAGCCTGAGAATCTAACTCAGTAAGACAGGGACAATAAATTCCTAGGGCACAAACTCCTGTAGGAGAAATTTCAGGTAAGGCCAGGGGGACAGTGCTGAGGAAGGTAAATCTGTCATTTTCAGAATTCTGGCCGCAACTCTGGGGAAGGATAAATGTGTTTTCTGTGACCTTTTTTTTGTTTTTTGTTTTTTGGATAAATGTGTTTTCTGTGACCTTTTATTTTTTACAATAATCTCTCCGATGTATTACCAAAGTCAAAGAGTAAACAGGAAAAACACTTGCATAGAAAACTAGATTTCTGTAAATTTCCAGTTGATCATTAATTTTTCCAAAGATCTCTAATAAATAACATTTCTTTTAACTCAAAAAATCTCTTCTCGGGGCTGGAGAGATGGCCTAGCGGTTAAGAGCGCCGACCGCTCTTACAGAGGACCCAGGTTCTATCCCCGGCACCCACATGGCGGCCTAGAGCCGTCTGAAACTCCAATTCCAGGAGAACTCCAGCTCCAGGGGAATCCGAGACCCTCTTCAGACCTCCGCGGCATTGCACGACACGGGTGCACAGACCTGCATGCAGACAGTACATTGATACACATACAGAAATAAATAAAATAAATAAATAAAGTTTAAAAAAAAATCCCTTCTCTAGAGAGAGGGCTATGTGTTTGATCACTGGCTAACCTGAGGTCCTGGACTCCAAGTGTATCACTAAGAAGAAGAAAAGGCAAGAACTGCTGCCCTCACAGCTAAAGCCTTTGTTAATTCTGTCCCCTGGGAAAACCTGGTTTGTCTCTGGACACTGATCAGTTTAGGGTTTTCTAAAATGCTTATTTGTTTTTGTATTTTCCACCTGCTGTCAAAAGTCAATCAGTTTTTCTTATACTTAAAAAATAATTTGTAGAAAAATCAAGTAATTCAAATTCAAAAGAAAAAGCAAACAGTTAAGCCAGTATAGAAAGTGATAAAATCATTGGGCCAGAACCTGTACAGCCAGAGATGCTGAGACCAATCGGATTGAAAATCTGAATTGAAAATGTTAAGTCGAATCTAAATTCATTATGAAAACAAAACTTTCCAGGTCAAAATTAATCTGGTAAATTTATCAAAATACTCCTAAACCATTAAACTAGGGATTCTTGGAAGCTCAAAAAGCAGTATTAGTTTTGATCTCCTCTGTCTCTCACCTCCTCGGATCCTGAAATGCAGACCTTACTATTATCAGCCATCAATTCATACCAAGAATTAAACTCCAAATGCTTCTTTCTCAGCCTTTGGTCTCCAGCCAGTTTCTCAAATACACTAATTTATGATTCCCCCTTCAGTCCTCACTTCCCTCCCTGCCCAATGAGACGCACACCTACAGAGTCATTTCAGCACAGCTGCCCACTCTACTCATGCATGATCACCCACTCTATTATTTGTTAGAATTTGGGACAAGCATTCTCAATTAGTTTAAATTTGCTATACTTCACTCTAGCTAAGCACTAGTATTAATTCCTGTCTTTTATAATTGTTCCTTTCAACTTTTAGCCATTATAATTGTCTTTTCTCCCAAAACTTGATATCTTTATATGTCTGAAATAGTTTTACACTTTTTATTCCTCCCTAAAATCATAAATGCAATTGACAGTTTGAACAAATGTCATCTGATTCCAGAAATGGTAATAGTCATTAAAGATCCATTTAAAGATAAGGAAATGAATTTGTCTGACTCAATGCTATTCAAGAAAGGCTGTGAGGGTCTAGAGAGATGGCCTAGCGGTTAAGAGCACCAACCGCTCTTGCCAAGGACCTGGGATTCCATCTCCAGCACCCACATGGTGGCTGAGAACCGTCTTTAACTCCAGTTCCAGGGGAATTCCAACACCCTCCTCTCTTCTCCGCAGCATTGCCGGACACGGGTGCACAAATCTACATGCAGACAGTACATTCATACACATACAAAAGTAAATAAAATAAAAAAAAATAAAAAGGAAAGGTCGTGAGTTCTTTAGTAATTACTTAAATATCATTCAGCAGAAAGGCAAATCCAACTTGTTTCTTCCATGAAAATAATTGTTAAAGACTAAATTACAAACTGCAAAACGTCTGCATAATAAATGATGATAAAACCTTGAATTTTTCTCCAGGTCTCATTTGTTGTATCACCTCGTTCATTCAAGCAAGGCCTTGCATGCCAAGCTGCTGTATGTCAGAAACCCTCCTAACCCTCCCAACACTCTGTGGAGCACCTTCTCAGGAAGTGCTCTGTGGGTGAGCTGACTTCCAACAGATTTGGTGCTGTCTACTTTCTTTCTTTCTTTCTTTCTTTCTTTCTTTCTTTCTTTCTTTCTTTCTTTCTTTCTTTCCTTTCTTTCTTTCTTTCTTTCTTTTTTTTTTTTGGAGTTAAAGAAGCTATAATTACAGAACCTTGTACAAAAATGCTGCAATTAGCCATCAATTCAATGTATCATGGAATGTGATACAAATATAAACACAGACCGCTCTTATCAATGCCCTGGCGACTTCTGGAAACTGGTAGGTTCTATTGCCTTTCTCTTATGACTCTGAGATCCCTGGGTTCCACACCTGTTGAGGAAGAAACTGTCCAACCATAAGAGTTAGATAAATGCAGCCTGTCTCCTTAGATATTTCCAGCCTTAGGTGTCGGACTTTTGTGAGTGAATTTTGACTCATGACTTCATAGAGAAACTTGGAGTAAAGAAACTTCTTCAACCATACATCCAAAGGTTGAGGTGACATCATGATTAAATACAAGTATGGAGGCTAATTTTTATTAATTCAACAAATTCCTGTTAAGCTCCTATTTTGTTAGGACAGTGGAGTCAGTTATAAGACAGGATGAACTTGGAATTCAACTTGAAAACTCTGAACTGTAGCACTGTGGCTTTGGGCAAATGAATGAACCTCTCTGAGGCTCAGTTTATCACTAAAATAGAAATGCCACCATTCATCTCAGGGGTGTAGTGAATACTGAATGGGAAAAAGATTCAAATGTGACTGCTTTATGCAGAACAGAGCACACCAGAACTGGAAAACCAGATTTTTTGTCTAATCTGTCTCTGAATGTCTGTCTTGCTGCCTTCCCAGGATCATATGACCACTACTACCCATTTGGAACTCAAGATTTGTATTAAGTTGGCTATATGTTTGAGAATTGGCGGCTTCATACTGAAAAACTTTAAATAACCATATATATTCAAAGATCCAGTGTTCAAGACACATAATAGATTCATTGAAATGCCTTTCTTTTAATAATAAATTCTTTCATCTTTTTTTGGGGGGGGGAATGTGTTTTTGACACAGGGTCTTCTGATAGCTCTAGAGGGCATGGAATACACTATGTAGACCAGTCTGGTCTTGATGTCACAGAAATCTACTTGTTTCTGCCTCTTGAGTGCTGGGACTAAAGGTGGGTGCTACCTTCCCCAGCTAAGAATAAATTCTTATGTTATATCCATAATAAAATAAATTGAAACATCAGAAAATGAAAGTAATAATTATCCCTACTGACTCCCTTCAAGACCTTTAGTACATGGTTTTCTGAGGATTTTAAGAACATATTCCACAATGTAACAATACAACAGAATTTTCAAGTGTTTACAAATTGAGAATGGATACATTTTAAATATTTTTGTCACATAAGTTGGTTGCTTAATATTTCCATGCATGCATGTAATGCATTCTGTTTATGCTATACCTCAACCTGTTATCTCCCTCCCTTAAAGACACATCCCACACCTCTATTTTCCTTGTCTCAGATTTGAGGCTTTTGGATCTGTTTTGTGACCCATTGAGTTGAACCAGAACCATATGTATTACCATTAGATTGGGACTGTACATCAGAACCTGGAGGGGTCACCAGGAGGTACACAACTGAAAGCAGTGATCCCCTTTTTGGAATTTGCCCATAGGAAATAGTTCAGTAGGGAGGAGTGGAGCCCTCCATGTGCTTCTCCATGGGACTGTTCTTTTGCTGGTCCTGCGCAGCCATCCAGAGTTGTGGAATTTGTGATTTCAATGGCTGAGAATTACCCAGAAGATGTGTTCCACAGCCTCCCCACCTTGGAGAGCTTACATTCTTCAACCCACTCTTCCACAAAGCACCGTGAGCCTTGAACTGGAGGGAATAAAGTCTTTCAGAACAGAACACGCATTATCAGCACCTTGAGTGGCCAGGAGACTGATTTCTGCAGATTCCTTAACTTGAAGTTCATATTTCCTTTCTGATTTCTGTGTAATGAAAGAAAAGTCCCAGTACCCATCACTCACAAGGCTCAAGAACAGTGTCCAATGGAGATGGACTTTGGCTTTTAGAACATAAAACAAAAATTCTCATGTTATTTATTCATTTTATCGTTAAATATTTTATATGTGTATAAACTAGAATTTAGTCATAATTCCCATTACTCTGTTCTCTTCCTCTCTCTCTCTCACCCCATCTCTAACTCTTTATCTATATCTCTCCCTCTATCTCCCTATCTTTATCGATTTCTCAACTCTACCTCTAACTTCACCTATCTGACTCTCTTTATCTTTCTCTCTATCTCTCCTTTAAGACTGAACCCTTTCTCCTTCTCAACAAACATCCCACACTTTGCTGTTTTCTTTTTCCTTTATATTTTAACTCACTGAGTTTATTTAGGGTTGCTTGCTTGAACATAAGCAAGTCGTTATTTATTATTATCATGGGAAACATCAGTTCTTTTTATATATTATTTCAAAATATGCACATATATACTCCACACATAAGTCAAAATTACAAATTCTGAAAACAAACTATAGGTTGATTCCTAAGCACATTTAGAGATTCACATTTTCACAGTAAAGTTGCATGCAGGTAGAAAGATGTGTAACTTTACATTCTTGTTTTTTTAGAATATGACTACATATCTTCCATCCATATATGGTAATTACAATGTGTGAATATAAGTGGTAGGACAATTCTAGAGCCCATTTAGAGATTCACATTGGAATAGCACAGTTGCTTTCAGATACAATGAAATATAATAATAAAGTTACTCACTTTGCCTGCTAACTGGGGATTTGGTGTTAGCATCCAAAAATGAGGGAAACCATTCACCTTTTTTTCCCCCTGGGACTGTGTTACTTCACTTAGCATAATTGCTTCAAGTTCCATCCATTTACCAGCAAAGCTCATGATGTCATCTTTCTTTACTGGTGCATAGAACTCCATTGTGTAAATGTACCACATTTTTGTTACCCAGTCATCAGTTGAGGGGCATTTGGGTTGGTTCCAGTATCTTTGAGGTAGGATGCATCTTGTGGGTATATACCCAGGAGTGGTATGGCTGGGTCAGGTGGTAGGCTCATATTGAGTTTGTTAAGGGTTCTCCACACTGCTTTCCACAGTAGTTGTAAGAGTTTACATCTCCACCAGCAGTGGATGAGTGTTCCACTTTCCCCACAACCTCTTCAGCTTTTGGTGTCTTTTATTTTCTTGATCTTGGCTAGTCTTATTGGAGTGAGATAACACCTTAGTGTGGTTTTTATTTGCATCTCCTTAATTTTTAATGATGTTGAACACTTGAAGATGTTTCTCAGCCATCTTTACTTCCTTACTGGTGAAGTTTCCGTTCAGTTCTACTCCATCTTTTGAGTAGGTCATCTGTTTTCTTACTTCTTTGTTTTTTAAGTGGCTTATATATTCTGGATGTTAATGCTTTGTGAGATGTAACAGTGGGGAAGGTTTCCTCCCACTCTGTGGGATTTCTCTTCACTTCCTTGATTGTTTCCTTAGTTGTACAAAAGCTTTTGAGTGATGAGGTCCCACTTGTCAGCTGTTGTCCTTATTTCCTGTGCAGCTGCTGTTTGATTTAGAAAGTCTATTCCTACACCTGTGATTGCTGCCAACTTTTTCTTCTATCACCTTCAGGGTTTCAGGTGTCAGGTTGAGATCTTTGATCCATGTGGTGTTTATTTTTGTATAGGGCAAGAGGTAGGGGTTTAATTTTGTTCTTCTACAAATGGTGATCCAGTTTTGCCAACACCATTTGCTGAAAATGCTATCTTTCCTCCATTGAGTTTTTCTGGACCCTTTGTCAAATATGAGGTGGCTGAAGTTATATGAGCTCAAGTTTGGATCTTCAATATTGTTCCATTAGTCAATGGTTCTGTTTATTGCCAGTACTAGGCTGTCTTTATGACTAAAGCCCTGTAATATAGCTTGAAGTTTAGTAATGTAATCCCTCCAGTATTGCACTTTTCACTCGGTTGCTTTAGCTATTCAGGGTATTTTGTTTTTCTATATAAATTTAAGGATTTTTTTCTAAGTCTGTGAAAAAGCTCATGGGGGTTTGGGTTGGGATTGCATTGAATCTGTATATTAATTTGGGTAGAATTGACATTTTTACTATATTAATTTTCCCAATCCATGAGCATGGGAGGTCTTTCCATCTTTTGATGTCATTTTCAATCTCCTTCTTCAGGGTTTTAATATTTTTGTTGTAGAGGTCTTTGCTGTCTTTGGTTAGGTTTATTCCTAGGTAATTTTTAGGCTATTGTGATTGGGAAGGTCTCCTTATATTCCTTCTCCAGTTGGGAAGGCTACTGATTTTTCTAGGTTTATTTTGTATCCTGCCATTTTACTGAAACTTTTAATCATTTCTAAGAGCTTTCTGGTGGAGTTTTTAGCATCCCTTAGGTAAACTGTCATATCATCTGCAAAAAGTGATCGTTTTACTTCCTCTTTTTCAATTAGTATTCCTTTAATTTCGCTTTCTCATCTTATTGCCCTAACAAGCATTTCAAGCACTATATTGAAGAGGACTGGCAATAGTGGACAGCCTTGCCATGTTCCTGTCTTTAAGGGGAATGCTTCCAACTTTTCTCCATTTAGGATGATGCTGCCTGTGGGTTTCTTGAATATGGCTTTGATTACATTGAGGAATTATCCCTCCAGTCCAATTCGCTCTAAGACTTTAAGCATGAAGCGTTGCTGGATTTTGTCAAAAGCTTTTTCTGCATCTATTGAGATGATCATGTGATTTTTGTCTTTCAGTCCATTTATGTGTTTTATGCTATTTATTGATTTAAGTATATTGAACAATCCCTGCATCTCTGGTGTGAATCCAACCTGGTCATGATGGATGATCTTTTTAATGTAGGTCTGTATGTGATTTGCAAGTATTTTGTTGAGAATTTTTGCATCTGTGTTCATAAATGATATGGGTCTATAGTTTTCTTTCTTGTTTGTGTCTTTGCCTGATTTTGGTATTAGAGTGACACTGGGCTTCATAGAAGGAATTTGGGGTATTTCCCTCTGTCTGTATCTTTCTGAAAATTTTGAGTAGTAATAGTTGTAAGACCTCTTTAAGTGTTTTATAGAATTCTGTTGTGAAACCATCTGGGCCTGGGCTTTTTTTTAATTGGGAGGCTTTTTATTACATCTTCAATTTCCTCAAGTATTATGGGTCTGTTTAAGCTGTCAATCTCTTCTTGGTTAAGCTTTGGCAAATCTCAGGATTTCAGATATTCATCCATTTCTCTTAGGTTTTCAAATTTAGGAGAGTACAGGTTTTTGAAGTATTCTCGTATGATTGTCTACATCTTTTCTTTATCTGTTGTGATGTTTCCCCTTTTGTCACGAATGCTATTGATATGGAGTTGCTCTTTCTTTCTTTTGGTTAACTAGGCTAGAGGTCTGTCTATTTTGTTTATCTTTTCAAATAGCCAGCTTTTGCCTTCCTTGATTTTTTGCATTGATTTCATTGTTTCTATTTCATTGATTTCTGATCTGATTTTTGTTATTTCTTCCTGTCAAATGGGTTTAGGGTTCATTTGTTGTTGTCTCTCAAGTGTTCTTAGCTGCAGTGTTAGATCGTTTATTCTTTCTCTGTTTTGTTTTGTTTTGTTTTGTTTTGTTTTGTTTTCCGTGGGCACTTAGGGCTATAAATTTCCTTCTTAGGACCGACTTTAATGTATCCCAAAGGTTTTGTTGTGTTGTATTGTCATTTTAGTTTAGTTTCAGGAATGCTTTTATTTCATTCTTTATTTCTTCTCTGACCCACTCATTGTTCAGGATTGTATTGTTTAGTCTCCATGTGTTCTTATACTTAGTAAGGCTAACCCTGGTGTTAATATTGAGCTATATTGCACTGTGGTCTGATAGAATGCATGGAATAATTTCAATCCTTTTGTATTTGTTCAGATTTCTTTTTTGTCCCACTATGTGGTCAATTTTGGAGAATGTTTCGTGGGCACTAAGTAGAAAGTATATTCTCTGGTGTTTGGGTGAATATTCTGTAGATATCTGTGAGGTCCATTTCTTGTATTGTATTGTTCAGTTCTGATGTCTCTGTTTATTTATTGTCCAGTTGACCTATCCAGGTGGCTCAGTGTGGTATTGAAGTCCCCCACTATTTGTGTGGTGGGATTAATCTGTGTGTTGAGGTCCTGAAGGATTGTGTTTATAAAGTTTGGTGCACCAGGGTTTGATGCATAAATATTTAAAACTGTGAAATCTTCCTGGTTAATTGTTCCATTGATAAGAATATAATGGCCCTCAGGGCTGGAGAGATGGCCTAGTGGTTAACAGCGCCGACCACTCTTGCAGAGGACCCGGGTTCGATCCCCAGCACTCACATGGCGGCTGAGAACCATCTGAAACTCCAACTCCAGGAGAACTCCAGCTCCAGGGGAATTCGACGCCCACTTCTGACCTCCGCGGCATTGCACGACACGGGTGCACAGACTTGCATACAGACAATACATTCGTACACATACAGAAATAAATAAAATTAATAAAAAATTTTTTTAAGAATATAATGGCCCTCTTTGTCATTTCTGATTAATTTTACTCTGAGGTCTATTTTGTCTGATATTAGAATAGCCACCCCTGCTTGCTTTTTGGTACCATTTGCTTGGAATATTTTTTTTTCCATCCTTTCACTGGAAGGTGGCGTCTGTCCTTGAGGGTGAGATGGGTTTCTTGGAGGAAGCATATAGATGGATTCTGTTTCCTAATCCATTCTCCCAGTCTGTGTCTTTTGATTGGGGAGTTTAGACCATTAATATTTAAGGTTATTATTGAGAGATGCATGTTGTTTCCTTTCAACTTATTTTTTGTTTGCATTCTTGTTCTGGGTATTTATTTACTCTGTTACGCTTTTGGTAATTTCTCTCTTGGGTTGGTTAACAATAGTTGCTCCTTTCTTCTGTTCTTTGAATTCCTTCAAGTATTTTCTGAAGTGTTTTTTTTTTTTTGACATGTGCTCTTTAATTTTGTTTATGTCATGAAAGACTTTTCTTTCTCCTTCAACTATGATTGGCATTTTTTCTGGATATAGTAATCTGTATTGGCATCTAAAGTCATTTAGTATTGGGAATACATTTGTCCATGTTCTTCTGGCTTTCATAGTTGGCACTGAGAAGTCAGGTATAATTCTGATGGGTTTCCCCTTATATGTAACTAGTTGTTTTTCTCTTGTGGCTTTCAGTTTTTGTCCTTGTTTTGAGCATCTAGTATTTTAACTATGATATGATGTGGGGAATTTCTTTTTTAATTTTTTTTTTTAATTTTTAACTTTATTTCTGTATGTGTATGAAAGTACTGTCTGCATGCAGGTTTGTGCACCCGTATCGTGCAATGCTGCGGAGGTCAGAAGAGGGTGTCGGATTCCCCTGGAACTGGAGTTACAGATGGTTCTCAGCCAACATGAGGGTGCTGGGGATCGAACCCGGGTCCTCTGCAAGAACAGTCGGTGCTCTTAACCGTTAGGCCATCTCTCCAGCCCCGGGGAATTTCTTTTCTGGTCTTGTCTATTTGGTGCTCTATGTGCTTCTTGTATTTGTATGCATTTGTCTTTTTTCAGTTTGGGGAAGTTTTCTTCTATTCTGTTGAAGATCTGATCAATACCATTCTCTTGGGATTCTTCTCCTTCCTCTATCCCTATCTGTGATGGGGAGGCTTGATATTTTCATATTGTCCCTCATTTCCTGGTGGTTACGCTCTTGTGTGTTTTTAAATTTTTCATAATCTTTACTTGAGGATTATAGCTGTGCTGTGTTATCTTGTAGGTCTGATATTCTTTTTTCTGCTTCATCTATTCTGCTTCTTAGACTTTTTCCCATCGTTTCCTGCTGATTGGATTAATGTTCAATTTCCTTTTTTATTTCATTCTGTGATTTCTTCAGTATTTCCACTTCCTTTTGGAGCTTTTCATTCTCTTCTTGTAGCTCCTTGCTTTACTAGTCAGTTTCTTTTTTCCTTTCAGCCTGAGATCTTTTCAATGTTTTCACTTCCTTCTGGAGTTTGTATTTCTCTCCCTCTAGTTCTTTTCAGAGTTTGTATTTTTCTTCCTCTAGTTCTTTTCTGAGTTTGTCAATCTCTCCTTTTAGTTCTTTCTGGATTTTATCATTCTTTCCTTCTAGTTTCTTCATGAGTTTTTCATTCTCTCCCTTTAGTTCTCTGATTTATTCTTTATAGTCTTTGAATATGTCTACAATTGTTCTTCTAAGGTGGGTGTCTTGGTTTCTTTCCAGGGAGATCTTGTTGTTGGGATCTTCTACAGGATTGGTTGAGCTCGTTGGGGATTTATTTTGAGCTTTTCCCATATTGTTGTTTTTCCGTTGTGTTTTTGCATGTGTATTATATATATATATATATATATATATTTATTTATTTATTTATTTATTTATTTATTTATTTATTTATTTATTTATATGAATGTACTGTCTGCATGTAGGTTTGTGCACCCGTGTCATGCAATGCCCCGGAGGTCAGAAGAGGGTGTTGGATTCCCCTGGAACTGGAGTTCTCCTGTAATTGGAGTTACAGATGGTTCTCAGCCACCATGTGGGCGCTAGGGATTGAACCCGGGTCCTCTGCAAGAGCAGTCGGTGCTCTTAACTGCTAGGCCATCTCTCCAGCCCCTGCATGCGTATTTTTTGTTGTTGTTTTTTCCCCCTTTGTTTATTTGTTTGCCTTCTGTTGCTACTCTCAAATGTTAATACGAAGGACTGGTTGGTCACTCAGTTTGATTTCTGCTGGTTTATTCCTCAGTTTTGGCTATGCATCCTCAAATCACTGACACTGCTGTTCCCTCCCAACAGCAGTAAACCACAGCACCAGCAGTTTATACTTTCCACCACAGTATCAGTAGCTTGAGTGTGTGTGTGTGGGGGGGGGCGATCCTTGCACTGGAACCTACCTGGGCAGCTGTGCACTGAGTTGGGTGGCAGCTGCTGGGGTTGGGCTGCCAAAGGCCTGCAAGCCACAAACACATCTGGGCAGCTGTGCATGGAGTGTGTGTGCCCCTGGCTGTCTTTCTATCCATGCACACAATTCCTCTCTATGGTTCTAGCATTGGGCAGTGGCTGCTAGGGTGGGCTGCCAAAGGCCTGCAAGCCACAAACCCACTTGGCCAGTTGTGAAGGAGTGTGTACGCCCCTGGCTGTCCTTCTATCCATGCACACGGTTCTTCTCTATGGCTCTAGTGTTGGTCGGTGGCTACTGGGGTGGGCCACCAAAGGCCTGCAAGCCACAAACCCACCTGGCCAGCTGTGTGTCAGTTCCTAAATCATAGAAAATACTCTGTCAGAAGATTTTCTAGAAAAAGATGAATTTAAGTAACTTTTCAGAATAAGAACAGATGGTCGCATGGCTCTGAACTCCTGCATGGGGACAGTTTAGAGTCTAGGGGCTCTAAACTCCTGACTGTGTGGCTTTCCACTGTGGGCATTGACATCCTGGACCTGGATAAGGACTTTAGTCCTTACTGATACTCTCAATGCTCTGGTTTTCAATAGGTTGTTAAGACAGAGTCTCCCTGCTCCTCTGCCTCCTCCTCCTCCTTTTCTTCCTTCTCTTCCTCTTCCTTTTTTTTCTCATCTTCTCCCTCCTCTCTCTGTCTCTCTCTTTCCTTACATCTCTCCTTCCCTCCTTCTCCCTCTCTTTCCACATACCACATCCTTCTTTATTTCTTTGTGCATTAATTTTAAAGCATTCTGCTTTAGTAGACAGTGCATACTGTACTCCCTGTGATCAGAGGAATACAGGCCTAATAATGTGTATAATTTTGTTATTTGTAACTCACACTATGTTCTAGGTATAAAAAACATCTTCTGAATTGTAGACAGCTTTTCTTGGTCTAGCCCTGATTTCCATGTAGACGTATTATATCTAGCAGAGAGCAAAACAAGATTCAAGCTTTTATAACTACACCAGTAGGTATGATCTATCATGATAGTAAAAGTTTTTCAAATAAATATCTACTCTTTGTCCACAGGATGACTCCTTATGCAGAAGAACACCTATGCTGAATTGCTTCATTAACCCTTCTGTGGAGAAGAGTGAGTTCATGTATTTACAATAGCCTTCTTAGTGCAGTGAACAAATATTCACTGTGTCAGACCACAAGTAACTGAACAAGAGTTATACCAAAATTCAATGGATATACAAGAAATTCTTGGGACAGAAATATTGAGAAATTAATATAAGAGTTAACATTGAGAGGGGAAGAGACCTGGGATGGAGTGTGCAATGCTTCATGCAGATGAACTCATTGAAGGTAGCCACAAACCCAGGTGAGGATACCCATCTATGGATTCTCATAGAGACCGAGTCATCACACAGATGGGAAGAAATGAGCAGGTGGGAGGTGGATCTGTGACCTCTGATCTCCTATTTGGCCTCTGCCCAATATACCATGAGGAAATATCCAGAGAGGATGACTATCCTTAGGAGTCTCTGCAGATGGCTTAATGTATTCACTCAGATTTTCTATAATGTAGGCGACAATAAACAATGTAACTTAAAGCTTCACTGAACAGAGAGAATGCTTTCATACCCAATATCCCCTGATTCACAGATAAGAGAAATGTCCCATTTCTGCTTAGCTAGTACTCAGGGAGAAATGTACACCAGGTACTTGGAAAAGAAAACGAATCAGAATTAAAGCTCAAAATGACTCTGAAAGGTATTCATTCCAAAAAACTGAATACATTAAAAATGATGAGCATATTTTCTGTACTGAACACGAATTGTGAGAAAGACCAGGCTGTGTGGATTAGATGTGAAGAATATACAGAAAATTTAGTTTATACTAACACTCATATTGTCTTATGTAGAATGTAAATATTAGAATAATTTCTTGTTTCATTTTAGAGCTTTGGCCTACTGGGGATTTTTGTATTTAAAATTCAAAATCCTGTCTATAAAAGTAAAGACCATGACATAACATTGTATGTGGAAAAGACCATTAATGGGGATTTGTGTTGTTGATCTGAGTTTTAGGCATAATTATTGTTTTTTATAATCAACTAAAACAATGTTGTAAATAGAAGAAAATCATTAAATAATGAGATGAGTATATACACAGGGAAAAGATGTGGGTGCCTGACATATTCTGATATTGACACATTGATCTCAACTCTCAATGTTTTAGGAATGAGTGAATAATAAACAGTATCTATGTCCTGACATCCCCTGTTTACTTACAGAGTTTACCCATGAACCCCTTTGATTTATATGGTTCAACTACCTACCAGTCTCTCTACAGATCTGATCTCTTTCTTTAAACTCACTCATACACTACTCGGTAAGAAAACTTAGGAAGGCAAATGGTGAAGCATGAAATACATGCAATACTCTCAGTCCAGATTCAGAAGAGGCAGTAGGCTTTTCAAGTCACTGCCAATGAAAAAGGGCCAAGTTATTCCATTGTGGAAGGTATATATATCACAGTACAGGCAAGAGGAAAGCAAATAGCTGGAATGACACTCCACACTGCTAGATATCTCTGAGTTTTACATGATTAACAGAAGCCTCAGAAGAAAGAGGACAGGAAACTGGAAGTCAGATGTAGAAGCTCCACTCGATGCTGGTGGATTGTTATTCTATTTTACAACATTAATGTTCTATTTTCCTCAAGGCAGCATTAAAAGAAGTAGGACAGGATAAAAATTCCCAGACCCTTAGGGATGCCCTGCAGATACCCACAGGTGCTGAGCAAGAATGTTCTCAGAGAAATCCCACTAAAAGTCCCTGTGAGGACATGAGAAAAGGAAACTTACAGGGTGCTACTGAGAGTATGTAAACAGGACCAGTCCCTGTGAAAAGCCTTATGGAGATTCAGAAGTACTAAATTCATGACTGCTATATGACCTTAGATTCAATAAAGTTAGAATCACCAACAGTAGATGGTGAAAGGGTAACAGGGTGCACAGGAGCAACTTCATTATTGAGCATGTTTAGAATGTCAAGATGAAACCCATTAATTTGGGCAATAAGTATATTGTAGTGGAAAGATAAATGGCCAACAAACCAGCAAAATCATAGTGCACTGTGAAGAGAGATGGAGTTTCATGTATCAAGCTCCTAGACTCAAGCTGTCCCCCTGCCTCATTCTTCTCAACAGGGGAGACTGCAATTGTGTACAGCTGAGGTCAGAGAGAGATATTTAACTTACTGTACATTGTTTGTGGGGCCCCATATACTATAACATCAGATGACAACATTTAGATGGTTAATATATTGGAGGGAGTACATATCTGATAAAGATGCAACCTGTGTTGCCACAGAGAGAAAACACAAAATGTGTATTGATTATCCCACTGGATATTAGCATCTCTTCAATCACATGTTATATTCTGGTCCCTGAAAGGATTTTCAGCTTTGTATCAGAGCTTCTTTTCCTGGACACCTGAGTAATATCTCCATCTCTGTATCTACATCTATTTCTATCCATCTCCATCTATGGTTTACTTCATGGATCTTCATCTGTATATATTTCCATTGATCTCCATCTATAGTTTACTTCCACAGGGATCTTCATTATTTAGAATAAAAAAATTTAACCTAGAAAATATGTATGAACTCCTGACACATACCAGACTCTGAAATATGACAAGATTATGGAAATGAGAAGAATTCTTAGGATGCCAATATTTCTGAATCAAATGAAGGCAAACAAAAGTTCAGCAACTAAACTATGGCAAAGACTATGTTTCAAGTACAGGAAAGGGCTTGAGAATGTGTCTAGACCTCCAGGCAGCATTCACAAAGGAGTCTTTTAACTGAGTACAATGTACAGGAATGAAATGCTCTGACTGTGGAAAAATGCGAAGAGAGACATGGCACCAGAAATGAATACATACTGTGTTATGGCATGCTGTGAGCTGATCTGTATTACAGGAAGTTGATTCTGACAGACTGAACAATGAATTGGGGAGGAGGGGTGAGGTGAAGTTGAGAATAGGTGCTGGAAGACTAGGTGAAGGGCTCCATGTAACTCAAGGGCCTCAACGGAAATCCTGAGAAAGCTGTTTTAGAAGCACTTAAATTTTTTAACTTGTTATTGATGACTTATTAGGGTAGGTAGGAGTCTAGAATGATGTCACAGGTGACTCATGGCCTCACTTTGAAATAAATGTCTCCTACTACATCAATAAGGATGCAAGATGGAAACCACTCTTTACACAGATTTTCCTGGTGATATGTGATTGAGAGCAAATTTAACTTGAAATAACACGAGTCTATTATCTCAGTTTCCTACCAAAGCTTAGTCTTCTGCTCAAGATCTCAGAAGGGAAGGAAACTAGGCAGGAAACTCCTCATCTGGAGGCTAGATGGGAGAAAAATCACAAGTTCTCACAGAGGTTTGGCACAGTTCATCTCACAGCTGCATGACTGACTGCTCTCTCCTGTCAGCTGAGGCACACTCTCAGCTTTTACAGAGCATTGCTCCTCGAAGGCAGCAGAAAGCTGCTGCCTCTTTCTTGAGTCTCTCATTTCTCTTCATACATGACCATGTCAGGGCTGCTCAGCATACTATTTTGATTCATTCATTCAGTTAGGGAATTTATGACTCTAAAGTCCTTTCCACTGTACAATGTGATGTGGTCTCCGGAGTGATAACCTGTAACATTGATGTGTCCCTCTCATAGAAGCCCCAGCAGGCAAGGATATTGAGTGCCTTGGCATCTCCCTATCTCACAGGAGTTGGAGATGGCACATGATAACTGAGGTAGAATATGGGATGTGATTGTGTGGAAAGAAAACCTCTGAAAGAAGACTCCATATAAAGAACTAAAATCAACAATTGAGCACAAACACAAGTTCTAATCAATGGGAAGATGGTTGATGTTGAGTTTCCATTCTTTGAGATTTATGTATGTAGAAGCCTCTTGGGTTTTAAATCTCATCTTCTCTAAAAGGAAAATATAATTAGCAAGAAGGAATAAGGAGGGTCTGGGGAGACAGCTCAGCCTGTAAAGTGCTCAACTTGAAAGCATAAGGATCTGAGTATGATCCCCAGTACCCTTGTAAAAAGCTGGGCACAGTGGCTTCCATTATAATCACAGTGGAGGGGAGGTAAAGACAGGCTGATCACTCAGCTTGATGGACAGCTAAACTAGTCTAATCAGTGAGATACATTGAGAGACTGTCTCAAAAACCAAGGTGGATATCTCCTGAAAAGAGATAGACCATGAACACGCACACAGAAGAAAACACACATGCACACACACACACACACACACACAGAGAGAGAGAGAAAGGAGAGAGAGAGAGAGAGAGAGAGAGAGAGAGAGAGAGAGATTAATTCTTCAATTAAAATTCTAGTTTTCCTGCTCCTTTTAGGTATGAAGTATTATTCGGCATGAAGTATTATTCAGCAACATTGTGCTAGAGTAATTCCAAGTTTACCCCAACTTACTGAGGTTTGACTTCCTCAGCCGCCACATTAGCATAATCAGTACCTAATGGAAGCTATGTATGGAGAATTATCAGTTCCTACAGAAAAAAAAAAACCAATATACATTCTTCATACATAATCTATACCTCAACTCAAACAATAGCACTGACTTACATTGGGAATCTGTTCCAAGTACTTTTCTAAGCATTTCTTTATCATTTTTGTGATAAGGTATTTATTTTAATTATGAGCATGATCCCTTGCAAATATTTACAGAAGCAATGGCTGTTTGTCTCTGTAAAGGGAGCACCTCCTGGGGATTTCTGGAGCAGAACAGAGATCATAATGGCCAAACAAACTATACTCTGGTTTCTGGCCAACCCCCAAAAGACAAGTACCCTGATAAAGAATGTCTCACAGAAAAGAAATTCTAGTCCTGGCTCCAGCAGCTCACACTGGGCGTAATAGCTTGCCAGTTAGCGACATCGCATACTGGTCTCTCTGGGTGAGTAGAACAGCTGGCAACCACCCTCTGATGGTGACCATTCATAAAGATTTGTCTTTATGCCAACTTTTTTCTCTTTCAGACCAGCTCCACTCCATGCTTACCAGTTAATCTCATATACTGAGCATTCAGGTGGGTTATTGCCCATTCATTAATGACTTTAACTCCAAATTTTTTCTATATTCAGAGCAAGAAAGTATGAATTTAAGACAAAATACAATGGGACTATCATCAATGAAGGCACAGTTCTCTGCTCCACTCAGTCATTTCAGCTCCATGAAGCACCATCAGAAGAAGGAGAACAGTGTCTGTCTTCACTGAAACCACCTGACTTTCTAGAACATTCTTTCTGCAAAGGTTCTGATTTGCAGACAAATACTGTTAATGTGACATTAGAGCTTAACTAATTTTCTCAGTTCCTTTAGTACTCTGAGTTTATAATTGATAAGTTGAAATGCAGTTCCTTTATTCCAATATTATTTCATGTGGGCCTTGAGAATGTGTTCAGGAATCACTGTACTTTCATTTGTTGGCACAATGTGAATTTTAATCATTTTTATGCTTTCCATTTCTGTGCATATTGCAACTTTCCCCACAAAATAACCATTATAGCCTATTACACCTCCTCTCCACAGACATTAAGTTGGCAGCCCCATCTGAGTTTCAGATTGTTAAAAACTATTTATGGTCTTGGCATCAGCACTTCCAAATTGCTTTGTTTCCTTTCTATTAATAAGAAACAAGACAGTGAGATACTAAAATTCACTTGGCAGTAACCCTTATTATTTATTTAATCAGAGAATAACCGTTCTCCTCAATATTAAGACAAAAGAAACATATGGAAAATAACATTATATTCATCTTGGCCACTGTATCAGGATGCAGAATTTTGTGGGGATGTAGAGATGGCTCAGCATTAAGGGCACTGGCTGCTCCTGCAGAGGACCAGAGTTCAGTTCTTGGCACCACAAGACAGCTAACAAATGTCTGTAACTCCAGTCCCAGGGGATCTGACACACTCTTCTGACCTCCAGAGGCATTGTACAGCATAGGTGCTCTTACATACATGGAAGCAAAACAACCATACACATAGAATAAAAAATAAATAAATAAATAAAATATTTTAAGAAAATAAAACTTTGCAAGTGATTAAAGTAAGATGATGAAATGTGAGTTCTAGGGATCACCTCTCTCCTACTCCTCAGAAATCCTTTAACAACTAATTTTTCACATGTCAACATACCTCAGAAATCACAAGACTGAGAAAGTGTGTGTTCTCATATATTCAGAATGAATGGGAATAGCAACAGTTTCTCTTTACCACTGGACCCTTCTCTAAGCCAGTTTAGAGCTACACATAAGAAAGTATTGCAAGGATGATTTAAGGTTTCCTATAATTCTAGGAACCTTTGGAAGAAGCTCACTCTTCTCAAAACATGACCAATATTGAGAGTTCTAGCAGAGCTGAACCACATGGGTGCAGTTAGAATACTGCATGGAAATAAGACAGAAATTAGACCACAGGAATTGGTGGCATGCCTATACCCCTGCTGATGCAGGTGTCACGTTAGAGAGAAGAGTACTGTTGCAGCAGAAGCAGTTCATGTCCTGTGAGGCCTAAGCCCTGAGGAACTTTCCTCCATACACCTTGAACTATCTTTAAGCTTTCCCTGGACAAGGAGACAATCCAGACCAGGGTTTGATCTGCTGAGAATCACATTTCTTTTCCTAAATTTAGTGACTGAATGACAAGTCCAACAAAACCTTGACCTTCTACTTAAGCTTGGTAAGGCCATTAGGGAAATATGGTCTATTCTAATCTGTGGGGCACATCCACTAGCTCTGTCTTTCTTTTATGTGTGGGTCAGAGACTCTAGTTCTGCCTCTCTTCTATCTATGAGCTATGGCCTCTGGATCTGCCTCTCCTCTATCTGTGGGCCATGGACTCTGACTCTGCCTATCCTCTATGTGTGGGCCATGGCTTCTAGTTCTGCCTCTCTGTGTGTCATGGCCTCTGGGTCTGTGTGTCTTCTACCTTAAACTATTATTTGGTGACCCAGAGGACTCATGTGGCTAAGTTTATCACACAGCCCTGATAAAAAGTGTTCCAAACATCAGCCCTACCCAGCAGTTGATAGTTGCTTCTTTCCCCAAACCAACATTTACAGAGCCTGGCCATGTCTTCCTGATTGTAGAGTCGAGCCCTGTTCATTCCAGCCTGTACCAAATACCTAGGACTGTCTTTTCCTTTGATCACTGACGTGATCAGCTTAACTATAGAACCTGACTCCCAGATTAAATGTATGAAAAAGTTTTCCATGTTTCCCTGTATTATGCAAGTGATAATTCCGACATTTCTTTTCCACATAATGAGATCATTTGGCTCAGGAAAAGTTGGGTTCTACCTCTGTGAACCACTGCAGTCCAGAGAGAGATAGTCTGAAATGCTGTGGTAAACCCCTTCAACTGGGTTCCTGTTTAAAGGTATGTGATACAACTCCTGTCTTCCTGAAAACTATAAATCTGGATTTAGGGGTCTGGGAAACAAGGGAGGCTGCTCTGATTGTAGTGATACAAAAACAGAGGGGGAAGGAATATGCCTCCTCCCTCTAGGATGCAATTTTGCCCTATAGATAATAAAAAGCCTTGATAGATAAAGGCTTCAGTGCCAGCTCTGGGCTGTCCTACCAGGAATTTTTGACCAGGGAGGCTTTAAAAGCTCCCGAAACAATGGCTATTAGCCTATAACTTTGGGTGCACATAAGAAATGGATAGTAGACCCTGTTGCTGAAGATATGGCATGATAAGAGCACGAAAAAATTTATGCTGAGATCCTGCACTACAAATCAACAACTGAAATTCATGATGTTAGAAATCACTATACAAAGTGCTAGAAAGAAATGGTCTCTGAATCTTTACTACAAACTTCTTGTGCTACACTTTTACATCCCAAAGAAGATCTAGTGCAATAGTGGCAACCTGATAAATGTACACCTGGAAAGAAAAAAAAAAAATCCCAATTCAATCTCCACCCCTGGCGGGGTATGACACACAGCTGACACTGCAGCTTTGGTGCCTCCTAATGTCAGGAATCTCTATTGACCACATTAGAAAGCAACTGGCATCCCTTTGTCAAAGAGTTATAATGTGCCAATCAAAATATTATCCAAGTGTATGAGTCTGTGCCCATAGAGTAACTTGTTATAATCTTTAATATTTGTTACTATTTGTGCTTTATTAGTAGAATTGAAAAGAGACTGCTAAATGACCCACCAGTACATCGCAAACAGAACTTGGACAGTACCAACAGTTGGATGTGTCACCTCAAAAATAAAAATGGATCTTCTATCTCTCACTCTCTTTCACCCTCCCCACCAAAGCTCAGGGACTCTTGTGGAAGAGGTTGTCACAAAAGATTATAAGGGGGAGATTTCCTGGGACCACCTGAAGCACAGGTAGGAGCTGGGTGCTTCAGCTAGGTGGATTGTTTGGTTTGATCCATTCATCTTTGGCTCAATTGGCTTGTGTGGCTATGGGGGTGGAGTTGTCCTCTAAGCTGGTATAAAAGGTGGGCCTGTGTGAGACTTGAGATTGGGGATTTCTGAGGAACACCTGAAGCACAGGTACCGGGGCACAGGCTAAACGGCAATCCCCACCCCCCTCCCTGCCAACTGGGATTGCCGAAGGAGTGTCCAAGTGGATTCTCTGGAGAACCTTCACAACAGAAAGGGAAGAACGAGTTACACTTCCAATAGAAAGCCTAAAACTTAAACAGGTCAACCATCCATAAGCAAGGAAAAAAGGAGAAAAGCAATCAATCAAATAAACAATGAAGGCATCTGAAGGAAGCAAGCAAGCAAAGCAACCCTTCAACACAATGAAGAGGCACTTGAGCTTCACATTGGAATACAGGAAAAGAGAAACTCACATGCCAGGGACACGAAGAAGAAGAGACAACATGGGAAAGGTGCAGGATAATCCCACATCAAGCTCTAACAACCCTGTGGAAGATTCCTACAGTGGGATCCCCCTGGGGATGGCCCAGGACACAGATATTATAAGTACAATTATGAACATACTAAAATAAATAAAAAACTATAAAGAGCAAGTCAGAGAACTGAAAAAAGAGAACGAAAAATTCAAGAAGAACCTAGAGAGACAGAGAATGAAAAACTTCAGAAGGAAATGGAAACACTGAAAAGATCCCACGTTGAAAAAGATAATGAAACCAATCAGCAAAGCAAAGAGCTACAGGAAGAGATAGAGAAGCTCCAAGAGGAAGTGGAAAAACTAAAGAAATCAGAAGACGAAATGGAAAAGGAAATCAAACATTCATCCGATCAAGAAGAAAGGAATGGATAAAGCCTCAGAAGTAGAATGGAGGAAGCAGAACAAAGCATATCAGACCTGGAAGATAACATAAAACAATTAAAAACCTCAAGTAAAGATTATGAAAAAATTTTAAATACAAAAAGTGGAACAACCAGGAACTGTGGGACACTATGAAAAGATCAAACCATCATAGGAATAGAGGAAGGAGAATAATCCCAAGAAAATGGTATTGATCAGATCTTCAACAGAATAATAGATGAAAATTTCCCCAAACTAAAAAAAGACAAACCCATACAAATACAAGAAGCACATAGAACTCTAAACAGACAATATCAGAAAAGAAACTCTCCATGCCCAAAACAAAGACAAAATTCTGAAAGCCACAAGAGAAAAGCAACAAGTTACATATAAGGGGAAACCTATCAGAATTACAACTGACTTCTCAGTGCAAACTATGAAAACAAGAAGAACATGGAGCAAAGCATTCCCAGTGTTAAAGGACTATAGATGCCAACCCAGGTTACTATAACCAGCAAAAATATCAATTCTAGTTGAAGGAGAGAGAAAAACCTTCAAGGACATAAACAAGATGAAAGAATACATGTCCAGAAAACCAACCCTTCAGAGAATACTTGAAGCAATTCAAAGGACAGAAGAAAGTAGCAACTATCCCCAGGCACCTAGAAAGAGAAACTAATAAAAGCATAACTGAAAAAAGTAGAAACCTAGACCAAAAATGCAAATGGATAATAAGGTGAAAGGAAGCAACACAAATCTATCAGTTATAACCTTAAATATTAATGGACTAAACTCTCCAATCAAAAGATATTGACTGGGAGATTGGATTATGAAACAGAACCCATTCATATGCTGTCTTCAAGAAATCTTACTTTCAAGGATAGGCACCACCTTAAAGTGAAAGAATGAAAAAAATATTCCAAGCAAATGGTACCAAAAAGAAAGCAGGTGTTGCTATTTTTATATTAGACAAAACAGACTTCAAAGTAAAAGAAATCAAAAGAGACAAAGAAGTCCATTACATTATTATCAAAGGAATAATTCACCATGAAAATTTCACAATTATGAATATATATGAACCAAACTCTAGTGCACCAAACTTTATAAAGACAATTCTACAGGACCACAAGGCACAGATTAACCCCAGTACACTCAGAGTAGCCGAGGACTTCAATACCCCACTGAGCCCTTTGGACAGGTGAACTGGACAAAGAATAAACAGAGAGACATCTGAACTGAATGATAGGAAACACCAAGCAGGCCTCACAGACAGCTACATAATATTCCACCCTAATACCAGAGAATATACTTTCTACTCAGTGCCCCAGGGAACATTTTCCAAAATCAACCACATACTGGGACACGGAAGAAACTTCCACAAATACAAAAAGATTGAAATAATTTCATGCATTCTATTAGACCACAACACAATAAAGCTCACTATCAACACCAAGATAAACCCCACTATCTACAAGAATACATGAAGATTAAATAACACACTCCTAAATAATGAATGGGTCAAGGAAGAGATAAAGAAATAAAAGAATTCTTGGAACTGAATGACAATGATAATACAACACAACCAACAAAACCTATGGGATACCTTAAAAGCAGTCCTAAGAGGGCAGTTTATAGCCCTGGGTGCCTACATTAGTAAAAAAGAATAAGCACAAGTGAACAATGTAACACTGCAGCTAAAAGCACTTAGAGACAGTAACAGATGAACCCTAAATGCAACAGACAGGAAGAAATAACAAAAAAAAAAAAGAAAAGAAAAAACAGAGCAGAAATCAATGAAATAGAAACAAAGAAAACAATACAAAAAAATCAATGAATCCAAAAGTTGGTTCTTTGAAAGAATAAACAAGATAGACAGACCTCTAGCCCAGCTAACCAAAAGAAAGAAGGAACAACTCCGAATCAATACAATCCAAGATGAAAGGGGAAATATCACAACAGACAATGAAAAGATCCAGAAAATCATATGGGAATACTTCAAAAACCTTTACTCAGTTTGAAAACCTAGAAGAAATGGATGAATATCTGAAATCCTGGGAATCACCAAAGCTCAACCAAGAAGAGATTGACAGCTTAAACAGACCCCTAATATATGAAGAAATTGAAGATGTAATAAGAAACTCCCCAACTAAAAAAAGCCCAGGCCTAGATGGTTTCACAGCAGAATTCTATAAAACATTTCATAAAGACTTACAACCATTATTACTCAAATTGTTTAGAAGGATACAGAGGAAATTCTTCCAAATTCCTTCTATGAAGCCAGCATCACTCTATTAGCAAAGCCAGGCAAAGATAAAACCAAAAAGGAGAACTATAGACCCATCTCACTAATGAACACAGATGCCAAAATTATAAACAGGATATTGGCAAATCACATACAGACCCACATCAAGAAGATCACCCATCATGATCAAGTTGGATTCATACCAGAGTTGCAGAGATGGTTCAACATACGAAAATCCATAAATATCATGAAGCATATAAATGGACTCAAACACAAAAACCACACGATCATCTCAATTGATGCAGAAAAAGCCTTTGACAAAATCCAGCATCCTTTCATGCTTAAAGTACTAGAGGGAATTGGATTGGAGGATCATTTCTCAATGTAATCAAAGCCAAATATAGGAAACCCACAGCCAATATCATCCTAAATGGGGAAATGACAGAAGCATTCCCCTTAAAGGTAGGAACTGGGCAAGGGTGACCCTGTCACCAATCCTCTTCAATATAGTGCTTGAAACACTTGCTAGGGCAATAAGGCAAGAAAAGGAAATTAAAGGAGTACTAATTGGAAAAGAGGAAGTCAAGCTATCCCTTTTTGTTGATGATATGATTGTTTACTTAAGGGATGTTAAAAACTCCACCAGAAAACTCCTAGAAACGATTCAGAGAAAAAAATTAAAAGCTTCAGTAAAGTGGCAGGATACAAAATTAACCTAGAAAAATCAGTAGCCTTTCTTTACACCAACAGCAAGCAACTGAAGAAGGAATTCAAGGAGAACTTACCACTCACAATAGCCTCAAAAACAATAAAATACCTAGGAATAAACCACCAAATTCTCCAAAGATCTCTACGGCAATATTTTAAACCCTTGAAGAAGGATATTGAAGAAGACATCAGAAGATGGAAAACCCTCCCATGCTCATGGATTGGGAAAATTAATATAGTAAAAATGTCCATTCTACCCAAACTCTTCTATGGATTCAATGCAATCTCAATTAAAATCCCCAAGAGTTTCTTCAGAGGCTTGGAAAAAAAGTCCTTAATTTCATTTGGAAAAACAAAATACCCCGAATAGGGCTGGAGAGATGGCCTAGCGGTTAAGAGTGCCGACCGCTATTACAGAGGACCTGGGTTCGATCCGCAGCACCCACATGGTGGCCGAGAACCGTCTGAAACTCCAATTCCAGGAGAACACCAGTTCCAGGGGGAATCCGACATCTTCTTCTGACCTCCGCGGCATTGCACAACACGGGTGCACAAACTTGCATGCAGACAGTACATTGATACACATACAAAAATAAATAAAATAAAATAAAAATACCTTGAATAGTGAAAACAACCCTGAGTGAAAAGAGCAATACAGGGGGGATCTCTAAACCAGGCTTCAAACTATACAACAGGGCTATATTCATAAAAACGGCTTGGTACTGGCACAAAAACAGACCTAATACACTCCAGAGACACCAGAAAAAGAAATGTATGAAAGTAAGAGTAGATAGAAAATATACCAGAATAAAGCATCTAATAATATACATATTAAAGAATTTCAATTCAATTTCATCAAATTTATCAGATGCTTTCATTTTATTTTGAAAATCAACTACATTTTATTGACAAAACTGTAGGTACTGGTGGAATGATGTGATTTGTGAAATATATTATGAAATAAATAAATGAAATTAAGTAACATTAAAAACAAACAAACAAACAAACAAACAAAAAAACAAAAACAGACCTATTGACCAATGGAAAAAACTGAAGATCCAAACTTGAACACATACAATTTCACCCATCTCATATTTGACAAGGGGGCCAAGAAGACACAATGGAGAAAAGACAGTATCTTCAGCAAGTGGTGTTGGCAAAACTGGATCACCACTTGCAGAAGAATGAAATTAAACCCCTACCTCTTGCCCTGTACAAAAGTCAACTCCAGATGGATTAAAGACCTCAACATGAAACCCCAAACTCTGAAGGCGATAGCAGAAAAAGTTGGCAGCAGACTACAAGACATAGGCATAGTAAAATATTTCCTAAATAAGAGAGTAACTGTGCAAGAATTAAGGTCGACAATTGACAAATGGGACCTCATTAAACTCAAAAGTTTCTGTACATCAAAAGAAATGATCAGGGAAGTGAAGAGAAATCCCACAGAGTGGGAGGAAACCTTCACTGCAGAAACATCTGACAAAGCATTGATTTCCAGAATATATAAGCTACTCAAAAAACAAAGAAGAAAGAGAACAAATGACCCACTCAGATGGAGCAAAGAGCTGAACAGAGACCTCACAAGTGAGGAATTAGAGATGGCTGAGAAACATCTTAAGAAGTGTTCAACATCACTAATCATTAAGGAAATGAAAATCAAAACCACTCTAAGATATCATCTTACTCCAATAAGACTGACTAGGATCAAGAAAACAAATGATACCAAGTGCTGGAGAGGTTGTGGGGAAAGGGGAACACTCATCCAGTGCTGGTGGGAATGTAAACTCGTACAGCCACGATGGAAAGCAATGTGGAGACCCTTTGGAAGACTTGGAATGAACTTGCCACCTGACCCAACCATACCACTCCTGGGCATGTACCAACAAGACTCATGTTACTGCAGAGATACATGCACAGCCATATTTATTGCAGCTCTCTTCACAATAGCAAGGAGCTGGAACCAACCCAAGTGCCCCTCTACTGATGAGTGGATAGAGAAAATGTGGTACATCTACACAATTGTGTTCTATGCAGCGGTAAAGAAAGATGACATCATGAGCTTTGCAGGTAAATGGCTGGAGCTAGAAGATATCATGCTGAGTGAAGTAACACAGTCCCAGAAAAACAAACGAGGAATGGTATCCCTCATCTGTGGATGCTAGCACCATTTAACTAATTCTATGGCAAACTGAGTAATGTCAATGTGATCTGTAAACAACTGTGCTCTTATATTGTGAATCCCTTAAAAAATAATAAGCAAAAAAAAAAAAAAAGACAGAAAAAAGAGATCATAAGGGTCAAGGAGGGGAGATGAATTCTGATATCACAGCAAAAAACAAACTGGATTTTTTTCCTCTTTTCTTTTTATGTGATCAACATGTTTGTGTAAGCAAATCTCTTCAGTTGGACTTGGAGAGCCTGGATTGTACAAAAACTGAACTCAGATGTTAACTAATCAGGTGTATATGGACACTCTTTATGTTTATTGCTTAGGTGTACTTAGAGGTCAAATAACATCAAAGAAAAAAAGAATCTGATCATAGGTCCACCTGTCCAGAGTCTTTACATGCTGACACCCTCCCCCACCCCCACACACATACACCTGAGTCTCTGGCTTCCTAGCAGTGAAGATTTACCAACATCTGTTGGCTTAATTTGAATGAATAATCTCCTGTCCTCTCATGTATTTAGACACTTGATTCCCAGATGGTAGCACTGTTTACGGAAGTCATGGAACTTTAGGAGGTCACTGGGGGACAATCTTCAGGGTTTGTAGTCTGACCCTACTTCTGGTTCTCTTTCTGATTCCTGTGTTGATGAAATGTGGTCAGCTGTCTTCCTGCTTCCATATCTTTGCTTCCCCTGCCTGTTACCACATCTAACCTGCCACCATATCTAACCTGCCACCATGTCTAACCTGCCACCATGCCTAACCTGTTACCATGTCTATCCCTCTGGAACTGTGAATCTAAATAAGTCCTTTATTCCCTCCATTGTTGTTTCACAGAGTATTTTATCTCTACAGCAGAAAAGTGACTAATACACTTGACAGGCATTCGAGAAATGGTTCTTTCTACAAATGCCAAGACAAAAAAGAAGCTAAAGAAATGTACCTTTGCCCAATGTACCTAGTGCCTTCCAACAACCAACGTGAAAGAGAGTGCTATGAACCCACTGACAAAGAACCCAAAATAATCCTCTCAAAGTTCAGTAGACTCCAAGAAAATACAAACATGAGAACAAATAAATTCTGGAAAAAAAATCATGAATGGAATTAAAAGCCTGACAAAGATACAGGGTAAACTTAAAATATAAATAGAAGAGATAAAGAAGAAAATAATTCAGATTTTAAAAAGGCCAGCAGCAAATTTTACATAGCAAGAAAGAATCGGAACTCAAAGGCAAAACATAGAGAATTATAGAGGTAAACAAGGAAAGGGACAGGGAATGTAAAGGTCCTACGGAAGTAGCAGAAGAGACATGAAAAGGCTTCAAACTTGTATTAAGCTAAATAACGGTGGGGTGGGTGATATCCAAATATGGAGATCTGTTAGTAAAGTCAAGAGAGTTGGAGGCTGTGTAGCTCAGTGAATAAAATTCCAGCCTAGAGTACCTGAGGCTCTTGAGGTTGATTCCTCCCACTGGCAAAGCCTCCAAGCCCAGGTACTACAGAGGTGGAACAGGAAGTCCAGGCTTCAAGCTCAGCCTCTACGAAAGCCAGCTCCAGGTGCACCTGGGAAATATATTACCCTACCTCAGAACAACAAAGGAAAGGTAGACTAGGCTTCTGGGGTGGTGAAATGGTCTACGGAATGAGGGCACTTATTGCCAAGTACAATGATCTGAGTTCTATAGCAAGGATGTACATGGTAGAAGTAGATATTTCCACTGGGTTTGGTGGCACACAACTTTAATCCCAGCACTTGGGAGGCAGAGGTGGGTGACTCTCAGTGAGTTCAAGGCCTGCCTGGTCTACAGAGTGAGGTCCAGACCAGCTGGAACTAAAGGGAGACCCTGTCTCAAAAATACCAAAAAAAAAAAAAAAAAATAGGAAGGAGATATTTCCTCACTCCACAATACCACAAGTTGTCATCTGACTTCTACCAAAGTAGCATGGTACATGCATGTCCCACAAAATTAATTAACTTTAATTAATGTTTATTTTAAAAGTAAAATTAGGGCTGGGCGTGGTGGCGCACGCCTTTAATCCTAGCACTTGGGAGGCAGAGGCAGGCGGATCTCTGTGAGTTCAAGGCCAGCCTGGTCTACAGAGTGAGTTCCAGGACAGGGAGACTCTGTCTCAAAAAGACCAAAAAAAAAAAAAAAAAAAAGGAAAATTAAAAATTAAAATTTAAAAATCAGTAAGATTTATAGGTATGCTTATATTACTGAATAAATCAGCCATGGGAATTTATTTGACCAACACTTGTTAGAAGTGACCCACAGCAAAGGAGTCTGATGAACATGCAGATAATAGATAATAGGACTGGTCATAGCAAACTGAGAATCATTTGCACAAAAATGGAAGTAAGCACATTTTAGAGAGGTTAATACAACGTATATGTATGGAGTGAAAACTCCATTTCGATTTCAAGAAGACAAACCAAAAGATTAATAAATATTCAGAGGTCATGGATGGATATTTCCTGAAGAAAAACAGAAATTACTAATAAACACATCAGCAATGCTCAGCATCATGGTGGGTCTTCCTTCTTGACAGGGCTCAGCATCACCTAGGAGACCCCACTCAGGGCATGTCTGATCAACCAAGGGCAGCAGACTTAGCCTGACTGTGTGGTGAGGCCAAGTGTTGGGGTCCTGGACTGAATAAAAAGAAAGGAGCAAGCTCTGAGCTGAGTGGAGCCCCTGCTCTCTGCTCCTTGCTCTGCAGACATGTGGAGATGGGGAGTCAGTTCTGCCACCAAGGTGTCCCTGCCATGAAGGAGGTTCTGCTTATACGATGAGCCACAATAATCTCTTCCCCTCTGAAGTTGCTTTCTGTCAGGTTATGGTTGTTAGCTTAATAACTAATAAGGCATTGTTAATCACTAGAAAATATAAACAACAATTTCTCATTAAAAAAATATGATACCTGTTCTGAGTATGGCTTATGACTCAAAAAGATGACACCTTATTCCATCCATTTCCCTGCAAACCATGAGATTCAATATTTCTTAATGGTTGAATAATACTCCACTGACTCCATGTGCCAATCTTCATTATTCATTCATTTATTACGGAAGGAAGGAAGAACCATTAGGGAAGAGAAAAGAAGCCAGTGGACGTGGAAAGGCTGTATTTGTAGGTAAGTGGAAATACACACAAAAGCCCTTACATACATGTAAGAAAATGTAATTATTATAACCACTATTTTGGATATTTAATATACACTGATTTAAAAAGTAAACAAAATTATTTACCCTTTGTATTAGTCAGGGTTCTCTAAAGAAACAGAAGCAACAGGACGAATGTATAACTATATACAATTTATTGATTTGCTCATGTGACGGAGCTCAACAGTAGCTCAACAGTAGCCGAACTGGAGAGGCCGGGAATCCAGGGAACTGCTCAGTCCACAAGGCTGGATGTCTCAGTAGTCCCAGTCTAGTGCTGAAGGCCCGAATGGATTCCAGGAGATCTGCCGGTCTCAGTACACACTGGGATCCGAAAGGTTGATCACAGCAGCAAGACAAACTTACCAGATGAAAGAAGCAAGCCGCAGGAGAAAAAGGGACCAGCTCCTGCTGCCGTGGCCTTAAATACTGCCTGCCGGCAGAAGGTAACACCCACATTTGGAGTGGGCCATCCAGGTTGAGGTGGTCCAATCAGAAGACCCTTTTTCTCTTATTTGTTCCTTAGTCCAGTCAAGTTGACACCGAGGATTAACCATCACAAGTCCACCCCTTGTCAACTTGACACCCAATAAATAGGCTCTCCTTATGTTATGCTTTAATGTCAATTGCAAACAATAGCATGGTCATAATTCCACCTAACATGTTATAAGTATCTCATGTGCAAGAGCAAAGCATTATATCTTAGAGTAGGTGGTAATGTCCTTGAGAAGAACTTAGTCCTTCAGAATCTAATAACCTAAATATGACAACACTTAACACTTATCTCAGTTGCACATTCAAAAGGGAACAACACAAGTATCCACTTAATATACATATATATATATATATATATATATATATATATATATATATATATATATATATATATATATATATATATATATATATATATATATATATATGAACAAGCACATTCTTAACCAAATATGACAAAAGTTAATATCTACTATAATCCACATTTCTGCAACTGGTCCCGTGGCCTCAGCTGATATTTATGACTACCTTCTTCTATGACCCATTCTGTATTTCCTCCACCATCAGCAAGCACCTCTGCAGGTTTTGGCTCTTTCCCTGGAGGAGTGACCCATACCTTCATCCTTGAAGGGTTTGGGCCATTTATTGTCCTGTCTGGTTTTGGTTGTTGGAGTTTTCCATTGACCTTAATCATAAGACATGGTAGCACCAGAAGGCACCCTACAACATCTCCTGCTTTCCAGACATAATCTTCCTTGCCCCCATTGTGGAGAAAAAGTCCAATTTCCCCATGGTAGTCTGGATCAATCACTCCTCCTACTACTGTTATTCCTTCCTTAGCCTGTTGACTTAAGGGAATTAGAAGCCCAAAGTGGCCAGGGGGAAGTCTTAGCTTCCAGTTCAATGGAACGTTTGCTGTGTCTCCTGGCAAAAGCACTCCCCCTTTTAGAGCCAAAGCATCTAGACCAGCAGAACACAAGGTCGTGGGTACAGGAAGCAAAAATTTTCCTACTGGGTCACTAGGGGTGATAGTGAGTGGAATCATTCCCACTTCCACCTCTTGGTTCCTGGACCCATGAGTTCTGGCTATAGGAGAAACAGTACCATAGAGTGGAGGCTGATTCAAAGCATATACTGCTTGCTGGAGAACCTTGCCCCAGCCTTCCAGGGTATTGCTACCTAATTGGCGCTGTAACTGTGTCTTCAAGAGGCCATTCCATCGTTCTATCAAGCCAGCTGCTTCTGGGTGGTGGGGAACATGGTAAGACCAGTGGATATCATGACCATGGGCCCACAGTCACACTTCTTTGGCTGTGAAGTGACTTCCTTGGTCAGAAGCAATGCTGTGAGGAATATCATGACAGTGGATAAGGCATTCTGTAAGTCCCTGGATAGTAGTTTTGGCAGAAGCTTTACGTGCAGGAAAGACAAATCCATAACCAGAATAAGTATCTATTCCTGTAAGGACAAACTGCTGTCCCCTCCATGATGGAAGTGGTCCAATGTAGTCAACCTGCCACCAGGTTGCTGGCTGGTCACCCTGGGGAATAGCACCATATCGGGGGCTCACTGTTGGTCTCTGCTGTTGGCAAATCTGGCACTCGGCAGCAGCTGTAGCCAGATCAGCCTTGGTGAGTGGAAGTCCATGCTGTTGAGCCCATGCATAACCTCCATCTCTGCCACCATGACCACTTTGTTCATGGGCCCATTGAGCAACAACAGGGATAGCTGGAGAAAGAGGCTGACAATCCACAGAACGAGTCATCCGATCTACTTGATTATTAAACTCATCCTCTGCTGAGATCACCTTTTGATGAGCATTTACATGAGACACAAGTATCTTCACATCCTTTGACCATTCAGAGAGCTCTATCCACATACTTCTTCCCCAAATGTCTTTCTCACCAATTTTCCAGTCATGCTCCTTCCAAGTCCCTGACCATCCAGCCAAACCATTGGCTACAGCCCATGAATCAGTATATAATCGAACCTCTGGCCATTTCTCCTTCCAGGCAAAATGCACAACCATGTGCACTGCCCGAAGTTCTGCCCACTGTGAAGACTTTCCTTCACCAGTGTCCTTTAGGGTTGTTTCAGAAATTGGCTGTAATGCTGCAGCTGTCCACCTCTGGGTGGTGCCTGCATAGCGTGCAGAACCATCAGTAAACCAGGCCCTAGTCTTCTCTTCCTCAGTCAACTGATCATAGGGCAAACCCCATGAAGCCATAGGTGCATGCTTAAGCCCAGGAGACATTGTAACAGGAGTGGGAACCATAGGCATTTGGGCAACTTCTTCATGTAGCTTGCTTGTGCCCTCAGGGCCTGCCCGGGCCCTGTCCCGTATGTACCACTTCCATTTGACAATGGACTGTTGCTGTGCACGTCCTACTTTATGGTCTGGTGGGTCAGATAACACCCAGCTCATGATGGGCAGCTCAGGTCGCATGGTGACTTGGTGGCCCATTGTCAAACGTTCAGTTTCCACTAAGGCCCAATAGCAGGCTAAGAGCTGTCTCTCAAAAGGAGAATAGTTGTTTGCAGATGAAGGTAGAGCCTTGCTCCAAAATCCCAAGGGCCTCCGCTGTGATTCCCCTATGGGAGCCTGCCACAGACTCCAGACAGCATCTCTATCTGCCACTGATACCTCAAGCACCATTGGGTCTGCTGGATCATATGGCCCTAGGGGCAGAGCAGCCTGCACTGCAGCCTGGACCTGTTGAAGAGCCTTTTCCTGTTCCAAGCCCCACTCAAAGTTTGCTGCCTTACGAGTCACCTGATATATGGGTCGTAGTAACACACCCAGATGAGGAATGTGCTGCCTCCAGAATCCAAAAAGACCCACCAGACGTTGTGCTTCTTTCTTGGTGGAGGGAGGGGCCAGGTGCAACAACTTATTCTTTACCTTAGAAGGAATGTCTCTGCATGCTCCACACCACTGAACTCCTAGAAACTTCACCGAGGTAGATGGCCCTTGAATTTTAGTTGGATTTATTTCCCATCCTCTCATGCGCATATGCTTTACCAACAAGTCTAGACTAGCTGCTACCTCCTGTTCACTGGGTCCAATCAACATAACATCATCAATATAGTGGACCAGTGTGATATTTTGTGGAAGAGTCAGGCGATCAAGATCCCTTCTAACTAAGTTATGGCACAACGCTGGAGAGTTAACATACCCCTGAGGTAAGACAGTAAAGGTATACTGTTGGCCTTGCCAGCTGAAAGCAAATTGCTTCTGGTGGTCCTTATGAACCGGTATTGAGAAAAAAGCATTGGCCAGATCAATAGCTGCATACCAGGTACCAGGAGACATATTAATCTGCTCGAGTAAGGACACCACATCTGGTACAGCGGCTGCAATTGGTGTCACTACTTGGTTGAGTTTTCGATAGTCAACTGTCATTCTCCATGATCCATCTGTCTTTTGCACAGGCCAAATTGGAGAGTTAAATGGAGATGTGGTAGGAATCACCACCCCTGCATCTTTCAAATCCTTGATAGTGGCATTAATCTCCGCAATCCCTCCAGGGATACGATACTGTTTTTGGTTCACTATTTTCCCTGGTAGAGGCAACACCAATGGTTTCCATTTGGCCTTTCCAACCATAATAGCCCTCACTCCACAGATCAGGGAACCAATGTGGGGATTCTGCCAATTTCTAATTATATCTATCCCAATTATACATTCTGGGACTGGGGAAATAACTACGGGATGCGTTCTGGGACCCACTGGGCCCACCGTGAGTCGGACTTCAGCCAAAACTCCATTTATCACCTGACCTCCATAGGCCCCTACTTTAACCGGAGGGCCACAATGCTTTTTAGGGTCTCCTGGGATCAGTGTCAACTCAGAACCAGTATCCAATAGGCCTCGAAAAGTCTGATTATTTCCTTTTCCCCAGTGTACAGTTACCCTAGTAAAAGGCCTCAGGTCCCTCTGGGGAAGGACAGGAGGAAGGCAAACAGCATAACTCTTTGGTATTGTGACAAGGTCCTTCCTCACTGGAACCCGGCCACCCCTTCATTCAAGGGGTTCTGGGTCTGTGAACTGTCTCAAGTCTGGAAACCGGTCAACTGGGCGGGATTCGCTACTCCTAAAATCAAATGTTGACTTCCTGTCATTCGTTCTAGAGCTTTTCTGCTTATACAGATCAAATAAAAACTTAGTAGGCTTCTTATGTATTTGGTTCCTGGGAACACCATGATTAATTAGCCAGTTCCAAAGATCATTTCGGGTCATGCCATTATAGGTATTGTTTTGCCTTTGCCACCCATTATGATAATTACTGTAACTACGCTCATCTGGCCTTCTGCGATTCAGTGCTGCCACCTGACGCCTACCCTGAGGTCCTGTTAGACCTACTACGTGTACATTTAATTTATGCAAACGAGCCACAACTTCTCTAACTGTAAGATCTGGCATAAGAAATAGAGCAAAAACAAAGCTCTTCAAATGTTCTGGTGTCTCTCTCAGTACTTTCCATCTTATAAATTCAGTGAGTGGCATGTCCTCTGGGTCCTCATATTGTGGAGAATGTGGTTTTACACTTCGAATCCACTCGAGCATGCCCATCTGCCTGACCCTCACAATCCCTTCATCAATACTAAGCCAAGGAATATCAGGCATCTCTAACTCGCTGTTAGTAGGCCATGTTTTAATAAATACATCAGCCAACCATTCAAATAAACTTTTAACACCTTTTTTAACTGCTCGAGCTTCCATGTTAAACCTAGAATCTCTACTCAGTGGGCTCATATCGATAAACTCAGTATGATCCAATTTTATATTCCTTCCACCATTATCCCACACCCTTAAAATCCATTCCCACACATATTCCTTAGGCTTCTGCCGGAATGAATCAGCAAACTCATTAATTTCTTTAGTAGTATATCGCACCTCCTCGTGGACCACACTTTCTATCTCACCTTGAGGGGCTTGCTTAGACTTCAATCTGGTTATAGGTCTAGAGGCAACAATTGTTGGGCCCTGAGGGACATCAGCTCCCACTGGGAGGGGGGGATTAATTTCCTCAGGCAAGGGTGGGGAGGAGGGATCTGCAGGGTGTGGATTCTCTGCTGAGGGTGGGGAGATTAATTCCTCAGATAAAGAAAATCCCTCAGAATCCGAGGGTTCAAAATCCTCATCATCATGGTTCTCCCACACATCTCCATCCCAAGTTTCAGGGTTCCACCCTTTCCCCACCAGTGCTCTCACTTTAACTGCTGACACTCTTCGTGGCTGGGAATTAAATTTGCGTTGTAAATCAGCCAAACGTATAATAAGGGCTCCAGCTTGATTTTCTGCTGCTTTAGCTCTTTGGCTGCTGGAGAGAAGATTCTCTTCCAGAGCACACTTGGAAACCTTTAAACTGTTTTTTTCCAATCTGGAGCTGGTCATTTTTATCACTGAGCTCCTTATTTTCCTCTATCACTTTATCCAGACATGCTAGGAGCAACAAGGAAACATCATTATTTTCCTTATTTTTCCACAATTTCTCGAACGTTTTATATATAGAGTCGCTAAATTCCTTGCTTCCCACAAGAGGTGAGTTAGGTGAGTCAAAAGGATCTATCTTCATAATTACATCAAATAGTCTGCACCAAGGATTATCATTCCTCTTCCTGCCACTAGGAGAGCCTTCAGTAACTCTAGGCTTCATTGGGTTGGAGAGCTGGCTCCAGAAACTACCAAGCTCACTAAAGAAATTCATCCTTTCAATTCTGTTTCTCTAGAACCACTCCTGGTACCAAAATCTGTATTAGTCAGGGTTCTCTAAAGAAACAGAAGCAACAGGACAAATATATAACTATATAAAATTTATTGATTTGCTCATGTGATGGAGCTCAACAGTAGTGCCAAACTGGAGAGGCCGGGAATCCAAGGAACTGCTCAGTCCACAAGGCTGGATGTCTCAGTAGTCCCAGTCTAGTGCTGAAGGCCCGAATGGATTCCAGGAGATCTGCCGGTCTCAGTACACGCTGGGATCCGAAAGGTTGATCACAGCAGCAAGACAAGCTCACCAGATGAGAGAAGCAAGCTGCAGGAGAAAAAGGGACCAGCTCCCACTGCCGTGGCCTTAAATACTGCCTGCCAGCAGAAGGTAACACCCATATTTGGGGTGGGCCATCCAGGTTGAGGTGGTCCAATCAGAAGACCCTCTTTCTCTTATTTGTTCCTTAGTCCAGTCAAGTTGACACCGAGGATTAACCATCACACCATTATCCAGTTAGAATTGTTTTTGTCAAGAGAATGGAAATACGGAGAAAATCAAACACTGCCAAATTGATTTTGAGAATGCAAATAAAATGGACTTGAGAAAGAGGACACAGGGTTCCCTTGTAATGAAATCTAGAGCTTACTGTGATCTGGCACTCTCAAAGACGGTGAAAGTCAAGTCCTATAGCAGACAAGTACACACGCTTTCGGGTTCATTTCAGTATTCTTTGTTGTGGTCAAGAGGTGGATGTAAGTGCTCAGGCTGGGAACAGGAGAACCTGCTGCAGTGGGCATGAGCAGGAGGCTAAGTCCAGTCTAACAACAAAAGGGATATGGGCCATCTGTAACAGCAAGGTGAAGCTACAGGACAGTGAACTAGGGTAATCTGTTAGACACAGAAAAATAAACTCTACTTGATTACACAGCAAGTGGGCAAATGAGATCACTGAGGTAGAGTGGAATGTATGTCAGCAGAGGCAGGTGAGGGCCAGGGAGCTGGAGATGCAATAATAGAGGTTTCAAGAAAAACAAGAACAATTTGAAATGCCTCATCACAAAGAAGAAGTTTGCAGGCACCAGGGGCTAGATCATTCTGCAATTTATAGGACTGAAACATCATACTGCTTTGGATGGGGATATAGTGATTTTCAATTAAAATAACATTTCTTCATAAAATTAAATCATTTTATCAGTTTGAGATTACAAACTGTCTTATTTTTATGATGGACTAGAAATACACAAGCTCTGAACCCTAGCTGAAGAATTCTTGACCATAGATGGATCCTCAGAGCAGGAGAGTCATTTTTCTCAGGGGGCGTGGCCACTGGGAGTTACCATGCTGCAGCCACAGCCCACACACATCCCTATATGGTCAGCACTAATTGGACTCACAAGGTTATTGAAAAAGAAAATTTAAAAAAAAGGCATGAACTTGGGAAGGTGGCATTGCATGAGATCAAGGAGTAGTTGAAGGGGGAGCAGGAAGTAGATGTGATCAGATTATACTCCATGCACCCACAAAATTCCCCAAATTATTTTAAAACATTAAAAAAGCAAAGGAGATCTAAAACTGCTTATGCTAAAGTGTTCATTAGTATCAGAGGACAATTGCTGTTGTTATTATTTTCTTTGTTTCACTAATTTCAATATATATGAATAAGATCTGTGAGCCTATACACACACATGCATGTATTACCTCTGATCATTTGTGCTTTCTTGTGTTACCTAGTAAACCAGTATATTTTCCTGCTATTTTTCACCTCGTTAATATGTTAGACCGCTGTGTGTATTATAGATATTTATGTTAACATGTTAGACCACTGTATGTGTTATAGATATTTATGTCTTTGTGGTTACTATGGTTTCAATATATTTTCAAACATTTACAATTGTTTATCGATTTTGTTTATAGGATCTTTCAATACGATGTTTTAATTTCATGCTAACAATATGAATGTTACCATACAGATTCTCATGCCTTGTCTAAGGTCATCACTTTTACTATTGAGGAATGTGCTTAGCCTTCTAAATTTTCATCCAAATATATCTATCTAGAATTATGGTTGCTACACAAATGAAATAGGCTAATGGTATTTTCTTCTTGGAGAGGATCCTTTACTGAACAAGTCATGATTTCCTCATTGAGATAATATATTATCCAATCAAATATTAAATATCCGAATATGCTATCTTTATCTTTGAAGTCTGCTATGAGTGTGATTTTGAGCTTTGTTTCTGTTGCAATTCCTGTGGCTTCCTGATGATGTACATGTCTGTATATCATTCCTGTGATTATTATGTATTTGTAGTAAAGATATTAGGCAAAGGAAGGCCTTTGTGCTTCTCATTAATTTAGCTACACATATGCAACATATATACACACAAACATATCTACCCAAACATATATATATATATATGCATATGTGTATGGGTGTGTATGTACACACACTTTGGCTATTCTACTAACATCTCATTTACTCTTTGTATGAAGCTTAAAATAATTTTACATTTTACATGCCTCAGTGACAATGCTATTGTCCCAGGAAACTTAACTTCTAATTGTCAGACAACTAAATCCATACATTGATTCTGGCATGGCTTATTCTGATTCAGTGCTAGGAGTCATTGTCTTATTGTTTTTCTGTCAAATGATTTTGTGGCTTATTTGTGTTGTTTTCCTTTAATTATTGCTAAATTTGTATATTCTGTGTCATTATTATAAATATATTTCTCTATGTGTATATTCTTGAGTTTTGCTTAACGATAAATCAGTTTTGTTTTAAACATTATTCTTGGGTCTCTCATTTGGAAACTTATTTCATTCAAATAGTTTTAAAACTAGTTTTAATAGGTTTAAACCTCATTCTTGAGTTTTGTCAGGATAAAAGAAGTCAGGAAATTTTATGTATCTTTTTCTTAGTCTCTGTTTTTCTCTTTGTTTTACAGTCTCTATGAGTAATCAATGAAAAAATACGAAAGGTATTTTGAAAAAAATTTCTGCTTGTTAGTCTTTAATCAATGGCGATAAGAGGTCTTTCTGTATAGTTCCTCCTTTATTTCTGTTAAAATAGCTTAAGTATTTTCATCAACAAAGACATTTCTCATGCAATTTGCTTTTCTCCTTGTGTGCAAATGTAGGAATTTTGAAGACTGACCTTTTAAGCTAGCTTTCAATTCCATTGTCCTGAAAGCATCAGGAAAGGAGATTTCCACAGTTAATGAGAGGCAGCTTCAAATCACAATTCCATAGATGCACAGCTCAGGTGGACTGGTGTAAGCTCCAGATATAAGAGTTTGCTTCTACATATCTCTGATCCAGCTAACTCCAACTTTCACTCCTGCATCTGTTGAGATGCACAGATGCTGTTGAAACTAGATCTGCAACTCATGGCGAGACTTCTCCTGCCACTCATAAAGACTCATACCCATAATACCAGCAATCAGAAAGCTGAAGAAGGAGAATTATAGTGATTCCAAGTCCAAGTAGGACTTCAGGGTAGGCTTTAGACCAGCCTAGGCTAAAATGTGAGATTCTGTCTCATGAGAATAAATATCAAAGAAAGAAGAAAGAAAGAAAGAAAGAAAGAAAGAAAGAAAGAAAGAAAGAAAGAAAGAAAGAAAGAAAGAAAGAAAGAAAGGAGGGGAGAGAGAGAGAGAGAGAGAGAGAGAGAGAGAGAAAGAAAGAAAGAAAGAAAGAAAGAAAGAAAGAAAGAAAGAAAGAAAGAAAGAATGAAAGAAAGAAAGAAAGAAAGAAAGCCCCTTCCTTTCCCTTTCTCGGAATGGTCTTGTACAACTGAACTTCAAATGATCAATAGGAATATTGTATTACATATCAGAATTTACTCTTAGCCATCATCCCTCATCTGATTGATTTCTAAACAAGCAAGATTTTGTGTTTCGTTACCTAGATATACCCTTTACATAGTCCCTACAGTAGATGAATCAACCAAATGTATTTCTAGGAGACTATGAATAATAAATATCAGAATCTAGAACTATACTTATTGTTCTGATAGACCATTTATTATGAAAAATATCCACTCAAATGCATATTAGAGACTAGCACGTATGATGGAGCCAATCATCTTAGTAATAGAATGATCCTGACATTTAGTAATACATTTTTTCTGTCCCATGTTTGTATATTGAGAGTGCATGCCTACATAAGATATCATTTAAAAATTATATTCATTCTTCACAAGCTCAAAGCCAACTCTAAACCAGAGTGCCTATTGATTTTTTTTAAATTTTTTTTTTTCCTTTGTCACTGAAATAATTTTTTTTTGGTATTTTTGAGAGAGGTTAGTCCCAGCTGGCCTGGAGCTCTCTCTGTAGACCAGGCTGGCCTTGAACTCATAGAGATCCACCTGCCTCTGCCTCTGGAGTGCTGGGATTAAAGGCAAGTGCCAGGGGCTGGAGAGATGGCCTAGCGGTTAAGAGCGGCGACCGCTCTTACAGAGGACCCGGGTTCGATCCCCAGCACCCACATGGCGGCCGAGAACCGTCTGAAACTCCAATTCCAGGAGAACTCCAGTTCCAGGGGAATCTGACACCCTCTTCTGACCTCCGCGGCGTTGCACGACATGGGTGCACAAACCTACATGCAGACAGTACATTCATACACATACCGAAATAAATTAAAAAAAAAAAAATTTAAAAGGCAAGTGCCACCACGCCTGGCTTGTCACTGAAATACTTTATTCCACAAATGGGTAAGATTTCAATAGCATACTCCAATGTTGTATAATACTGTATAATACAGATAAAATATATTTTACCATATAAATAAGTTATATAATATATACTACTAATATACAAACTATATTTTATCCTATGGATATATATGCATACACTGTATGTACCAGATAATACTGTTATATATTAAACCAAGAAGCAAAAACTTTTTTAATACAGTTCTCAAAATTCTAAAATAGTACTATAAAATTGATTCTAGTGTAAAATGACACATTCCATGATTTAACCCAGAAAAATAATGTTCTCATATTTTAAATCACGATATGCCTGTCCTCCACCATGATTACTGTGTACCTTTCATTATAAACTGAAGGCATACTAACTCTCTGTGTACTGAACAGTCTTTTTCTAAATGAGTTTTCATGTCTTCAAATGAACCACTGAAGGATTTATGATATTTCTTAAATTCACAAACATTTGTCCAAAGCTCTTCCATGATGTAGAAAAGCCTAAAAATTGAAAACTGAAGCACATTACTTGAAGTTTTCACCTTTTTCTCTGAATCCTTTTTATGTCTGTAATGAACACTAAATATTTCCTTAACATCCCTATTCATGGGGGGTTTGTCTGTTATTAGTTCTTCCCTATAAACAAAGAGAACTAGGACATCTTAAGCCTTTACCACTTTTCTGACATGCTTAGGCCATGATTCACACTGTAAAGAGGCCTTTAAAATATAATGTAGAAAAGCCTTTCATAGTCCCAGTATATGTCAAGCACATCAAATAACTCACATGGAAAAGAAGCAATATGAATGTAAACAGTTTGGCAAACCCTTCACTTCTTCCCGGCAGTCTCAAACTGTGAAAGAACTCATACTGGAGAGCAGGACTTTAATAAAAGCAGTGGAGAATTGCCTTCCATTACAGTTGCCTTTGTAAACATGCAAACTTGTACTGGAGAAACATTCCTTGAGTGAAAATATATGTGGAGATTCAGACAATTCCCAGTTGCCTTCAAAGAAACAAAATTAGTCATGGGACCACAACCCATCAGAATGTGTAAATGTAAGCAATATGGAAAAAACAGTTTCCTCATTTTTACAAAATGATACAAAAAGATTCATACTAGATTTCTTTTTCTTAAACAAGTATCTCTAACCCACATGCTGAGAGTAGGATTAGTATCTCTAAATTACCCTGTTTCTCTGTGTACATAAAAACTGGAAACTAATGACCTAAGCAATTTTGATTAATTAGAATCAATATCATCATCCTTCAATTAAACAATATTGACCACATTATTTGGAGAGCGGCCTTTGAAATGATCTGCTGATATGCATCAGAGTCTCTGTCCTGCAAAAATGTGTCAAAGAGCAAGCTCACTCTGAAAGGAACAACCCCTTTGTATATATGCCAATACATATAATCTCATATTTATAAATAAGAGCTTGAGAGATTTTCCTACACTAACAATTTGAGCATGATTGATGCTCCCTTTGAAATGACATAAAAGCCTCTAAGGTTGACTTTCCATGAATATCTTTGCTGACATAGGTGATAACTGATTAATATGGTAAAGTCTGAGTATGCTATTAAATTTTTTTTTGTTAATTAGAATTTTCCCACTTTTTAAAAGAGACTCATTTATGTTATTGCTGGGTATATGTGCATGCCTGTATGAGGTTATGTGCACCACAAGCTTCAAGTGCCCATGAAGCCCAGAAAAGGGTATTGGAGCCATTGGCACTATAGGGTGTTGAGAACTGATCTCAGGCCATCTGCAAGAGCTGTAATCACTCTGAACCACTGAGCCAAATCCAGGCCAACATTTTCAACTTTTTGTGTATTTCTGGGGATTGGGTGTGCTAAGCAAGTGCTCTACCATTGATCTGCATTTTCAGGCCACTTTATATCTAAATATTCTGGAAATTTTCTGTGTGAATTGCCTCTATACAGATAAGCTCTATGAGGGGAGGAATGTGTTTGTCCTGCTCACAATGGCTCACTGTTTACAGATGCATGATCAGTGCAAAAAAGGCATAAAATGCATGGCTATTCTTCTTTTTGATGTGTGGGTTGGGGTAGGTATGAGCACTTGTGTGGTGGGAAGAGCTGCACCCTGTGCACATGCTGGAACAGGCAGATGATGACCCCAGGTGTCCTGCTGTATCACTCTCCACATTATTCCTTTAGGACAGGGTTTATTACGGACCCTAGATCTAGGCTGGCAGCTCACAAGCTCCAGGAATCTTCCTGCCTCTGCCCTTTACACCACTGAGGTTGCAGGCATGCAGGCATCCATAAGGAACTGATTCATGGTGCCTACATGCATTTTTCATGATGTTCCTCTTCTAATATATTTAACTGTATTTGCATGATTATCATTTGACTAATGTCCCCATCCTACCTCTAAGGTAGTGTTTAAACTACTTGCCGATCTCATGAAAATATTATATGAACAAATCTTTTGGCTGACAATTATATTAATGAGGAATCACTGTATGTGAATGTGGCTTTTGCCACTATAGGCTGTGATAATCAGTTTATTATCAGTGCTGGGATTGTTGGCTGATCAAGGGCTAGAGCTCTAACCTTTCAGAACTCTGAAGCCAGGTTCCAGTTCATAGAGCACATACCACAAAGAAGCAGGTGAGAGTTGATTACATCTCAAAAATACCTATTTGCTAGAAACTAAGTCTCAACTGTTTCATGAGCCAAAATGTTCAGATAAACACCAGAGTGAGTTTTGCTTTTCCTTCTGATTCTATGATGAGAAACCAGTGTTGTGAGTGCTTTTCCTTTAACATTGAGTGTACTGTAAGAAAGTACAGTGGTACAGAAAATATGCTGGTGTTTTGTTCAGTTTATTAAGGTATAGCTTAAGAGTGCACTGCTGAATTGGGCTCAGAGGCCAAAGTATTTCATTTGAGATGCAGAAATCAGAACTCAGATTCCAGGATCTGGATGCTGCATCCATCCCATCTGCTGCTTGTGATCCCACCCCCTCTTCTTTTCTGCCCTCTACTTCCTCTTGCATTTTGTCACAGCTGGCTCAGCACCATGGCTTTGGGCTGATGCTGACCAAGTGTGCATCACACATTTCCTATATGGTAAAACTGAGATCAACATCTAGGCTGTGGCAAACTATTATCACAGGTCTAAACAAAATAAGGCAAATACTTTCTGCCACAGGCCCAGGTTCCTTGTGGAGATGTGTTTTCCTTGACCAGAAAGGAAAATAATGTATTACTATACACAAGAGCCACATCTTAAGCACAATGAATTGAAGTATCTAAGGAGTATGTAGACTTTATTCTCAATACCTTCCTGGTACATTAGTTTCTAAACCTTCTTAGGTGTCTGTGTCTTTAGTTGTGTGGGTAAGCTAACCTCCACCTTAAAATCACACATTTTCCAAAGGAGCTGAGCCTTACAACACTCCAGTGAGCACTGACCACAAGGCAGAAAAGAACAACAGCTTATCATTGCAGAGACCTGCATTTTAGCTGAGGATCTAGACCCCTGAAGATCAAGATTTTTGTTTTTATTTTCGAGAGAAGTGAAATATTTTAAAGACTTTCTTATTTGCTGTTCTTTTGTGTAATGTATTCCTCAAGATATAGTGGGAGTCTGGGGGAGCTTCTCTATATGACTATAATTAATAAAATGATAATAATACTAATAATAATAATGACTAGATATGACAAATAGAGCATAATTTATTCATACATGATTTCATTCTGTTTATATTCACTTTATCATTGTGTGTACATTCAAGATGGTGCTTTAAAATGATGAATTGATAGAGGACTTAAGAGTGTTTCCATTCTGTAAAGATAGAGACTGCCAAATAAATGCCTTTTTATTTTTCCTTTATGGATTTTGAAGCAGGATTTCAGGTATTCCAGGTTAGCCTGGAATTTGCTTGAAGCCAAGAGTTTTCCTGATTCTTCTGCTTCTATCTCCCTGTGTGTTGGACTTACAGACAGGAACCACAGGGACAAGCCTGATGTCTTCAAATGATCAATTTTTTTCTAGAAAATAGATACCAATTTTTTGAGACAGGTTCTCCTGTGTAGCCATAGTTGGCCTGGAACTTTCTGTGTAGACCAGGATAGCCTCAATCTCACAGAGATCTGGCTGCCTCTGCCTCTCCAGTGCTAGAATTAAAGGAGTGAGCCACCATGCCCAGCTTACCAAAACGTTTTTTAATACATCATATTTTGTAGACATAAAAACAGAACAAACCCTCCAGTTCCCTTTCCCATCAGATCTCAGCACTGGTCTTGGTAGCCATAAAGGAGGAGGAGCATCCTGAAGCTGGCTCCCAGCTTTGAAATCTGGTATATAGCATGTGGGCTAGATTCAAACAGGAATAAATAACAGAACAAAAATATGAGATTACACTGAAAGCATAAGATTCTTATGTCATCTTTTCAAGGCATTTTACAATCATGTGGCATGCATCTTCTCCAAGTGCGATTTGCTTGATGGCAACCAGAAGCCGACTTTGAATTGGCATGATTCATTACTCAAAGGAAGTATGAACTCCATTATGATGGCCTACGGACTTAGGTCTTAACTAGCTGCTGCCTGCACGGTCTACATTAAACCACAGAACAGTGTGCATTTGTAATGATGTGATTGTTATAATCCAGGTGCCATATCTGTAGTGTTTTGTAAGTAAGTGGTTCCTAAGAATTCTTTAAAAATCCTGATGGCTTACATGTTTCTGAAGAGGAAGAGCAACCATAATTTCTATCCCAAACATTAAGACAGTAAACTTTGTTTTCTAAAACCTGATGGAGGTTTAGATTTTAAAATTACCAGACATGCACTATGATTCATATGGCTTTTGTGCTAAAAATTCTGATTAAGCTGGGTATAGTGGTGCTCGCCTTTAATCCCAGCACTTGGGAGGCAGAGGCAGGCAGATCTCTGTTAGTTCAAGGAAGGACTGGTCTTAGGAAAACATACTGAAATGATCAATATTAGCTGTGTAAAAACTGAAAACAATGATTTTTATCATTTCTGCTTTCTGTTTTTCCCCATGAAAACTATTGTTAGTGGGGCTGGAGAGATTGCTCAGTGGTTAAGATCACTGGCTGCCCTGTGGATTACCAGGCTTCAATTCTCAGAGCCCACATGGCTGCTAACAACCAACTGTAACTCCAGTTTACAAACACCTGCTTATGACCACCACAGGTACTACAGGACATGGGTACATTTACACACATGCAGGAAATTCATAAACACAAGATAAAATAATAATTAAAAATATGAAAAAGGTATATTTTACCTTATTTTAAAATTCACTGAAACTTCTCTACCACCTTCATGGAAGAACATGATTAAAGAAGAAATGTTCAGATATTTAAATAATATAAATCTAAGAACATTTTTATTTATTATTTTTATTTTGTGTATGAGTATATTGCTTCCATGCAGGTAAGTGCATGTAATACCCACAGAGGTCAGAAGAATGCATCAGATCTCCTGGAACTGGAGTTAAGGACAGTGTTAGCCACTATGTGGGTACTGGGAACCAAACCTAGGTCCTCTGCATAAGCAGCCAGTGCTCTTAACCACTGATAAATCTCTCTAGGCCCTGAGTATTTTTTAACTGAAAGTTGAATACTCCATTTGTTCACCGATTATCTTCTCTGAGTTTTAATGTTTTTTTCTATTTATAGCTTATAAGAGATTTCCTGCTCATATTTTATTTACCTCTCTGACTTCATAACCAACTTGCCTCACATTGCAAATTGATATTATCTGGGAATTGAAATTCAATATAATTGGATGCTTTTTGAATGTCAATCAATTGCATTGACAAGACAGACCAAAAACCGTGTGTGCATAATTCAGAATATTTTGAAGCCTATGTGACAATCTGCAGGACACATGAGAAAAATGCTGAAGAATTCCAGAGCTCTCTACTTTATTGTGATTAGGTAGAAAATTTGATGTTCAGTTGGTGATTACTTGGATGCATTTCCCAGACTATATTGCAAGTGCATTTAAGACACTATATACACAGTTATTCAAAGAACTACACCTAGCATGGTCAGAGAGGATGGAATAAAATAGCTATGTAGTTGATATCATTTAAAATGCTTTGGAGGATGCTAAAGTTAGTGTTAAATAATGAAAACTTGGTTTTAACCCATATAATACCAAAACAAACATGAAGAGATGTATGAATCATGCATTGTGTGAGCATTTGAGCATAATATGCCAAGCAAGCTTGCCTACTTCACACTTGTTTCAATCAGACATAGATATCCTAATTTTGATTAGTATTGAATTAATTGATTTGATCTGCTAGTTGCTAACACTGAATGACAATATTCACATTTACAAATATTTATTTAAGTTCATTTGGCACAAGCCTGACCATTCCTGTACTCTTTGTTTCATGTTTGTTTAGTTTTTAACTCTTTCTTTTTGTCTCAAACTCATAGCTGAAGTACAAAGAGTCATAATAAACATATCATCAGACTCTTGTTTAAACTATTATTATTTCCTGAAAAAAAAACCCTGAAACTCGGTGTTCATTCAGACTACAGTTATCAAGAGGATTTAACAGATGGCAAATCAATGTTAGCAGGGTTCTGTGAGCCTGAATAGCCAGAAGGATGGAATTCCCAATCTCTAGCTTGATTTCTAATGACTTACATTTTCATTAGGGTTAGTAATCTGCTTAATGTGCAATGGAACACCACACTGTAAGTGGCTAGATGATTTTGAAGTGTGACGGTTTGTGACAATAGGTTTGTTAATCTTGATTTGGATATTTTGGTATATACACAGGCATCAAACCACATTATACCATATATATTTGTACAATTGTGTCAAATTAGAATAAGTCAAACAACATGATAAAAAAGTCCATTATTGGTCTTTGAGCACATGTGCTTTCTGATCATGATTCTAAAACCTGGGATGTGGGTTTCATCAATTAATATTCAAAATGTTTAAAATATGCCCTGTAATAATTAAATTTCAGTTACTCTTTTCTTCACTTTTGTTCTGTGCTCTCTCCTGTTCAACTCAGCTGTCATTCACACGGGAGATGCAGACAGTCCTAGAATATGAATTTGAGCACAAAAGAGCCAGGCTCCTGTTAAGCGGCCCAGGAACATGATCGAAGAGGTGAATAGGACAGCGAAGCTGCATTCTCCTTGGTGTTTTGTCTTCCTTTCCACTTTCTGCAGCTTCTTTTGTTTCCAAAGTCTATTTCACTGAGCCTGCATTTTCATTTCCATTATGCTAACCTGGAGGAATATTTTTGTGCAAGTTAAGCATCAGCTTTGTTGAAATGTGTGTGGGTTTCATTAAAGGATTTAGAATATACTTTAAATTGAGAAAATGTGCCTATTTGGGGGTTTAAGAAAGAATTTGTTAAAGGAGTTGACTCTCGTTTCTTCTCCTAACAGTTTTGTTCATGAAAAAGTGCACTTGCAATGAGTTCATTCTCCTTGGATTGTTGTGTGATGAGACATTGCAGAACATTGCTCTTGTTATTTCTTCTCATCATTGTCATCACAATGTATTCCTTGACCTCACTTGATAACCTCTGATCTGAAGAGTAACAATAAAACGTTAGCATTCAGAGAACTACAGAGATTTTCATGACCCATGATCAGAGTTAAACCAACAATAAACCTTTAAAGAAATAAGTCAGGAAAACGATAGCATTCATGATAGTCTCAATGACCATGAAATATCTTGGAATTGTGTAACAAAGAAGTGAATAAGTGTGTAATAAAAAGCTGGAGGCATTAAAGAAAGAAACCAAAGAAGATGCCAGAAGATGGAAAGATTCCCCATGTCCATAGACCAGTAGGATTAATATTAAAATGCCCATCCTGTCTAAAGCAATTAGCAAAAGTCCATTAAAATTCCAACACAAATGATTTTTTTCATCTTGAAGAGAGAGAAAGAAAGAAAGAAAGAAGGAAGGAAGGAAGGGAGGGAGGGAGGAAGGAAGGAAGGAAGGAAGGAAGGAAAGGGAAAAGGAAAGGGGAGGAAGGGATGAATAACAAGAATGGAAGAAAGGAAGAAATTAAAGAGGGAAAGAGAAAAAAAGAAAGAAAGAAAGAAAGAAAGAAAGAAAGAAAGAAAGAAAGAAAGAAAGAAAGAAAGAAAGAAAGAAAGCTGAGTATCTGAGTATTTCAGTGAAACATCATGGACAGCCTGGTCCTCACTTGGTCCTGGAAACAAAATCTCTGTGCTTTAGTTTATCTAAGCAGAAATTTCTCTGACCTTTTGAATTCAAAGTAGATTGTCACCAGGTGAACATATTTCCCTTTAGTTTAATCTAAAAATCAATCATAGTAAACAGCCTTCTTATGGTGATTTGACATCCACAAGCCACTTATTTCCTGCACATGATCTCCAGCACAATTGCCCATCAGGAAAGACACAGTGTTAGTATCTTAATTTCATGAAGGTGAGGATGTAAAGATTTTATTTAAATAGCTGAGAACGTGTAGACTACATGTAAAAAGATGATCTGGCCTGACTTCCAATACACTTTATTTTTCACAAATCAATATCATAACTTCAGATTCTACAAAATTATCCAAAGATTTGTTTGCAATATTATTTAATTATTTCCATATGTACTTAGAAACCAGATCTCCAGGTTTTTATAGGCATTACAGTAAGCTTGGAAATTTAGCTCCACCATCATTTTCAAAACAGGTGACAGGAACCAAGGGTTAGCAATGAGGGAGACAGTGGCTGCAGAGTTCCTTGTTACAGCTTTAGGGAACAGACCAGCTTCATTCCCTGAGATCTCTTTCCTGGATATGCACTGCAACTTCCACGTTGTAGATAGGAAAATGCAACTGAAAATGAGTCAGGAATTTCACCTAGGCCTCAAAGTCAGTAAATGATGGCAGTCAAGGCAGGAACTCAGGGCACAGCCCCCACCTCTTCCCTCAGGAGTTTACATTACACCAGAGTAGCACTTCTAACTGCATACAGGCACTTGGCAGGCATGAAGCTAGCAGCCCAGTAATAGGCTATTTTCTCAGAGCCTCAGTTCTTGGGATATTTCCTAAGTATATGCTGTGAAGCCTAAGAAAGTCAGGACAAGGCAGGCTTTTGAGTGCTTCTGCCTTATTTGGTCCATTATTTGGGCATTTTTTTCTTCCAAGCACATAATTTCACTAATAAGAAATAATAGAAACCAATTGAGGCGTTCCTTAGAAGAACAGCTCTTTTTGAATAAGCAAATTTAGAGATGTTTCTGTGGTTCACATCAGCCTATACAATGGAGGAAAAGGAGAACGAGGCCTGCAGCCTAATCTTAGGATGATTCTCCAGGCTCAGCCATAAAAGGAAAGCAGCCAATAACCCTCAAAGGAGGCCGGCATAGAGAAACAGGAAGCACGCTGGATGGTAATAAACTGGCACCTGATCGTTACCCCAACTTCATGTTCTGAAATGAGTCATCCAAACTTACCCAGTTATGAGGATCAAGTGAATTAGAACACTGTATGTACACCAAATCAGAGATGTTTGAAGTGTCAAAACTTTCAAGCCAGTGAAAAGTCAGGCTTAGATTCATCTGAATCCAACAAGGATCAAGTAAAATTCCAAGATTATTGGTGTAACCTCAGCCAACAACAGACTGCAGCAGCAGGAGACCAGGCTTGCCCTGAAGACAGAGGTGTGGTGAGGAAGAGACAGAAGAAACTCTCTCTCTCTCTCTCTCTCTCTCTCTCTCTCTCTCTCTCTCTCTCTCTCCCTCTCTCCCTCCCTCCCTTCTCCCTCCCTCCCTTTGCCCCATCTCTCTCTCATCATTGATAGAATTGAGGGAACTAGCAGGAGATGGAGAGGAGGGTCTCCAGTAGACAGACATCAGCGCTCCAGAAGTAAAACCACACAAGAGAGGGGGAGAACAGGATGTGAGAAATCAAAACATTTCCTGGAAATAAGTTTCTCCACCCCTGTAAGAACTCACCTTTCCCACAGTCTCATTACCTAATACTCACTTTTACTGTTCTCCTAGACTTGAGACTGCTGCAGATAAACAAGTTACATAAGGGGAATATTTTTTTTTCAACTATTCTCATGTTACTCTTATTTGTAAAACTCATCTGTTTGTTTTTACTTATTATTTATTGGCTTCTTTCACTCTTTGGGGAGAGCTGGGAATTAGTTGAGCAAACAGCATACCACTGGGTACCACATGGGTGGAGGGGCAGCTGTGTCCTCCCTCTGTAGAGTGGTACAATTCCATCAGCACTGCACAGACTTTAAATCTCTGTCCAACATCACATGATGATGCTCAACGCATTTCTACTCATAACTAGCTGGGTGTTGAACAATTGCCCTATGCAAGAATATACTAAGTAAACAGAAATGCAAATATAAGAAGACAGAGAAAGGCTCAGTAGGTCAAGCGCTCTCTGAACACCCATGAAGACCTGAGTTCAGATCTCCAGAATGTACATTAAAAGCTAGGCATGGCAGTAGTAGAGCCCAATTGTCAAGCCTGTGAGTTCTGTGGGGTAAGAGACAAGATCAGCAAAATCTATGAGCCAAGTGCCAATAGAGACCTAGTGAGAATAAGACAGAGACATAGAAGAAGGCTGCTGTTAGAATAGCAACATGCCCCGTAGGGTTAACTGGCCAAAAAGTAAAATGAGTGGCCCAGCTTTCCAGTTTTGTCAGATTACCTAAACATAGGACCACCTCTAGGAGGTTATGCTAAAGAGACATGGTTGGAGAGATGTCTTAGTGGTTAAGAGCACTGCCTGCTCTTGCAGTGGACCCAAGTTCAATTCCCAGCACACACTTGGTGGCTAACAGCCATCCATAACTCCGGTTCCAAGGGGATCAGAGGCCCTTTTCTGAACACTGCATGACACAGTGAGCATACGTACATCCCTGCCAGCAGTGCACTCGGACACATAAAATGAAATAATAAAAAATATTTTTAGGAGATAGATACCTAGAATGTTAATGAGATGGTGAAGTTTTTCTTCCCCCTAATTCAGTTCTTGTGGACTGGGGACACTAACAAGGGCTGTCACTATGTCCTGTCCACTCAGGTAGGTGTAATCTCTTTTTGCTCTTTATACCTCTTTTCTAACCATGCTTTCCTTAATGCTTTGGGCTGCTCCAACATTTTGGTTTCTTTCTTTCCCTCTAAAACTTCCTTCTCTCCAGCACGTGCCTGCCAATCTACCACATGCAGTCTCCCTGCTCTCCAAGGTGGCTCTGAACTGACAGGGCTTTTGTCTTTTTTCCTTCTATACTCCATTCCCCTCAACAGATCAACTGCTGAAATTTACTGCTTGTGGACCCTGAGGGCTTTTCCTTAAATTATAATCAAAATTTTCCTAGAGCTTGTTTAAGACCATTCCAAAATTCTTGAATGAATGAGAGTAAGGATCCTCTCAGAGGGACCTATTTCTCCCCTGTATTGTTTCTGGGCACACATAGGAATGCACACACACACACACACACACACACACAAATACACTGACACACATACACACAGTCATTCACACAGACACATTCATTCACACACACATAGACATACACACAAACACAAACATAAACACACTCATTCACACACATACACACATTCATTCACATGCATACACTCATTCACACACATGCATACTCACATTCATTCACACATACACACACATACACACGTGCTCTCATACACACATTCGTTCATACAAACATGCATATATATACACACATACACACATGTATACACACATACACACATACACACAGACATACATACACATAAGTAACCAATTAAAAGAAAAATAAACCAAAGAAATTATTCACCATTAAAAGAAAACCCAGAAGGGAGGAGAACCAGCAGGTAAGTGCAAAGAAAAGTATCAGTGCAGAGTTAGAGCATAGAGCACGCTGACTCATGATAGTGGCTATGGCAGATGTGGAGTGATCACTGTGAGTCCATTTACATCTCCCAGGGGTCAGGTTGCAGTCTCCACTCTACATGCAGAGCCTCGGTTTGCTGGGAAATGGCATCTCCTACCATGGTTTCATTTTCTAAATGTGTACATTGTTTTTATTGGTGAATTTTGAAAGTACTTTATAAGTTTGAAATACTAATTCTTTTGTTGCATTTTTATTTTTTCAAAGACAATTTTTATTGAAACTTTTTGCATTTCATACAAAATTCACAATCAAATCAGGACCCATGGCCCCTTGCTTGCCCACCCCCATCCCATCAGAGCTCATGCATTCTGCCAGACATGTTTTCATCTTTCTCCCAGTCTCTTTTAAAATTTTCGACGCAGGCTGGAGAGATGGCCTAGTGGTTAAAAGCACCGACTGCTCTTGCAGAGGACCTGGGTTGGATCCCCAGCACCCACATGGTGGCTAAGAACCGTCTGTAACTCCAATTCCAGGAGAACTCCAGTTCCAGGAGAATCCAAGACCCTCTTCTGACCTCCGCGGCATTGCACGACACGGGTGCACAGACCTACATGCAGACAGTACACTCATACACATACAAAAATAAATAAAATTAAAAAAATTTTTCTACACAAAAAGTTTACTGTTTCGAGCTGAAGTTCACCATTTCAGTCAGTTCTTTGACCCAGCCTTGTTATTATTGTTGTTATTCCCTCCAATTTGCATCACTACAAAATATGCATATATGAACGCCACATATATCATAGGTTTTAGTATCTTCAGCTTGCGATTTTTTTTTCTTTATTAGGCTGAAAGATGTCATGTTTGAAGGCTCCTCCTTGGCAAGCTCAAACAACCATCAGTCCTGCCCTTGTGCTTCACACTGGGGTTTTCCCTTCCCATGGTCACCAAATGAGGTCCAGTAAGCACCGCATCCTGTCGTGATCTTCCTGTACTGGTCTCCATGATACAGCCTGGTTAGTCCAACAATGGCAGTCTATACTCTGAAGAGGTAGAAACCCCATTAGTAGCTTAGTCTACAAGCTGGATGTCTCAGCAGTCCCTATCTGGCACTGAAGGTTCGGAGGATTCTTGGAAAGACATGAGTCTTCAGTCCATATTGGAAGATTGAAAAGCTGTGTCTCATGTCTTTGAAGGGTGGCAAAAGCAGTGGCAGCCACAGGGTAGCTGCACTTGCCAGTAAGAATTGAAGACGGGCAAAATAACTGTGCTTTTTTTTTTTTCCTTCTTTTTGTCTTTTTACTAAGATCTCAAGTTTTATACCTGAAGTACATTTTCTCAGGCCTTACTAATTATTTCTTTCTGGTTATACTTTCTTTTTGGATGTTTAAGGTCATACAGTTAGCCCAGATTAACCAAGGTTTTTGTTTTCCCAAGGTCAGTTGAGGATCTGGTACTCAGGGGTCACTCAGGTTTTGGAGAGGGGGAGGGAGTCCCTGTCTCCTTTTGACTTTCGTCTTGCTAGACCAGGCTTCCCTTTTTGAAGCATGAGCACACTTTCCTCTTTATAGACTGAACACTGGCTGAAGTTCCATTAGTGTATCTCCAAGACCTCCCTGCACAGGAAGACTTATATTTGCAGAACATTTCAAGAGATGCCTCCATGAGATACTAATTCTTTACTGAATATGTAGTTTAAGATGTTTTCTTCTGTGTAGTTGTATGTTTCAATTTGGCAATTTTCTTTCTTTCTTATGGGTTGTGCTGTTGATGTCAGTTCTAAGATCACATTACCTGACTCTAGGGCCCCCCAAAATTTTAAGGATTACATTTCAGTTCAATATCCATTTTGAATAAAGTTATATATGAGCTATCATAATTAGCCTGGAGGTATTTTTTCATTTGTGGATGGCCAGTTCTTCCAGCAGCATTTGTCCAAAGATTATACTTCCTCTGTGGAATCATGGGTATCTTTGTGCCTATATTTCCTTAAATTCTCTATTCTGTTCCATTGATATATGTGCATATTCTATAATCATGATAATACAGACTTCATTTTAACAGTTATGCAATAAACGTTGAAATTAAATAGCTGTATTACACCACCTTATTCTTTTCATATATATTAAAATGCTTATTTTTTTCATTTTCCATGTAAACAGGATAATTTTATGTAAATGTAGAAAACAACTTATAATAATAATGTCCATAAGAATTATGTCAAAGAGGTATGTTAATTTGAGCAGATTTTTCATCTTGAAATTTTATTATAATAGGTTTTAAATCCATGACATGGAAAATCTATGTGTGTACAATTTATTAGATTTATAAAGCAGCTTTGTTTACATTTCAACATAAAAATTCTGTAAGCATTTTGTTAAACTTATGCCTGAGTATTTTCTCTTTAGAAACAAAATTATATTGTAGGTAAAACTGGTGTCCATACATTTAGATTCTATGACATATGCTTTATGTAGTTTGCATGTTTGCCTTGCATGCAAATGTGTAGACAGCAACTTCCTAATACTGTTTATATGAACAATTAAATAAATTCTGACAATTAAATAAACAATTTGTTACTTCCTTTGCTATAGATATTTTTGTTTTCTGTCTTCATTGTTGTCCTGGACAGTAAGATATGCAGCACTGTGTGGAGTAAAAATGTTGACATGAAGCTGCTGGGTTCTGATATTAGAGAAAGGAAGATCTTTATAAATTAGCATACATTTCTTGAATCACATTCTTGTCAAGTTAAGACAGTTCTCTCTGCATTCTCATTTTTTAAGAGTTATTAAAATTCTTATTATAAGTGGATGGTGATTTTTATTAAACTCTTTCATTGCATAATTCATGCAATTATGTGATTTTTTATCAGCCTAATTTGCTGAGTTCCATTGATTAACTTGATACTGAACCAGATTTGAAGCAATAAACTTGATTCAGTCCTTAATAAATCAGAATTCTCAGAAGTTAGTCATTATATATAATTCCTTATGTATGCTGGTAAATCCCATTTGCTGATATTATGCTAAAATTTCTATTTGTAATTATTTGTAATACCTACAGTTCTCTTATTTTTGTACTGTTTTTCATTGATTTTCTGGGTTTGATGGTAGGATATTCATATAACTTCTGTTTGATTTTCATTAAAAAATTGAAAAATGTTTTTAAAGAAAAATCTATAGGCTTCTGTACAGATCTGTTTATTTATTAAGTGAATTATAATACTTTTGAATTAATTTTATTTACTAATGTTTTATGTGTATGTGTGTTTTGTCTACATGGATGTAAGTGTACCACTTTCATGCAAGGCCACGTTGTTACTGGGAATTGAACCCAGATGCCCTCCAAAAGCAGCCAGTACTCTTAACCACTGAGCCATCTCTACAGCCTAGTAGATTTTAGATTCACATTTAGATATCCTCATTGATCAGTGCATTATTTGGATAAAACATATTTAACCTTCAGGTGGTTGAAAATTACCTATTGTCTTTCTGTAGTTGGTATTTGTATTGATCCTATTTTAATTAGGAAAATATCTTAATATAATTTGTCACAATTTAATATTTATTTTTATTGAAATGTAATATGTACTTGAGTTCTCACAATACTGTTTTAAATAATGGAAATTCACTAAACTACACAAATGTGATATGTGTATTTTCCAATATTACATTTTCATAAAATAATTCGTGCGGGGGCTGGAGAGATGGCCTAGTGGTTAAGAGCACTGACTGCTCTTGCAGAGGACCCGGGTTCGATCTCCAGAACCCACATGGTGGCTGAGAGCCATCTTTAACTCCAGTTCTAGAAGAATCCGACACCCTCTTCTGACCTCTGCGGCATTGCACGACACAGGTACACAGACCTGCAAGCAGACAATGCATTCATACACATAATGAATAAATAAAATTTAAAAATTTAAAAAAAATGTGCATTTTCAATTTTATTTTATTCCAAATTTTATTATTTATTTCATACCAGATATTTTATTTGTATCATTTCCATTCACCTCAGTCTTCCTCAGTCACATTCTGTGCCTAGCTCCCTCTCAGTTTCTCATCAATTACTATTGTTGAAATACACATGTACACACTTATATACATGTGTGTTACAACAATTCCATTTATATACATATGCATATACACATTTATATACATATATGTGTGTTACATATGCATACACACATTTATATACATACATATGTATGTGTGTGTTACAATTCCATTTACATACATATGCATACACACATTTATATACATATATGTGTGTGTTTCATATGCATACACACATTTATATACATACATATATATGTGTGTGTTACAACTCCATTTATATACATATGCATACACACATTTATATATATGTGTGTTGTGTTACATATGCATACACACATTTATATACACATATATGGGTGTGTGTTACAACAATTCCATTTATAGACATATGCATACACACATTTATAGACATATATATGTGTGTGTTTGTGTGTGTGTTACAACAATTCCATTTATATACATATGCATACACATTTATATACATATATATGTGTGTGTTACAATTCCATTTATATACATATGCATACACACATTTATAGACATATATATATGTGTGTGTTTGTGTGTGTGTGTTACAACAATTCCATTTATATACATATGCATACACACATTTATATACATGTATATGGGTATGTGTTACAACAATTCCATTTATATACATATGCATACACACATTTATATACATGTATATGGGTATGTGTTAACAACAATTCCATTTATATACATATGCATACACACATTTATATACATATATATGGGTATGTGTTACAACAATTCCATTTATATACATATGCATACACACATTTATAGACATATGTGTGTGTTTGTGTGTGTTACAACAATTCCATTTATATACATATGCATACATATATTTATATATATGTGTTTTGTGTTACATATGTATACACACATTTATATACATATATATGTGTGTGTTACAACAATTCCATTTATATACATATGCATATACACATTTATATACATATATGTGTGTGTGTGTGTTTGTATGTGTGTGTGTGTATGTTACAACAATTCCATTTAGTGCTGCTCATGTGCACCTATGTTTAAAGCTCCTCAGTTAGGTAATCTCTCAGGGAGCCAGTCCCTAGAGAAAGTTGATTCTTCCCTCAGCAGAAACTGACTTCCTGTTAGTTCTTCATCTTGAGGTGCGAGGGACCCTGTGGAATTCCACCTTTGCATACCAATTGGCTTTCTAATTAGGTAGATCTTGTTAGACTACCATATCATGGAGATTTCATTCCCCTCTGGTATCTAGAATGCATTAATTACCAACAGGTGTCTTATCCCTCTGGCTATTACATTCTTTCTGGCTCCTCTTATGCTGGTCCCTGATCTTTAAGTACAGAGGTTACATTCCAGACATGCCACTTATTCTCTTGTTATGGAATGCCTGAAGAGGTCAGAAAAAGACATCCCTTGGAACTGGAGTTGAGGATTGATGTTAGCTTCCAGGTAGGTATTGGGAACTGAACCTGGGTCCTGTGCAAGAGCAGCCAGTACTCTAAATCACTGAGCCATCTCTCCAGCCCCAGTTGTAAGATAAGTCTCTGTTGCAAAAAGATTTTTTTGATGATTGGTGAGAGATATACTTGTCTTTAAATAAAAGCATATGCAGTTAGAATATAGTGAGATGTTGCATTGATGTAGGGAAGTGACAGAAGTTAGTCTTTCTCTAAGAGCTATGACTTCCAGGCCATGTGTGCTTGCTATCTTCATAGTACCACTCATGAATTCCCTCCCACTGGGCAGGCCTTACAACTAATTACACAGCTGTCAATTCTCCCCAAGATAAGAGTGCCACTACTGAACAAATAGAGATACTTTGCTGGTCAGTCACTGTGATGGTGTGTAGGCTCAGAGCTGGGTATAATCTTCCTTGGCCACTTCCCTAGTATCTTTTGATAACAGTAGAGCTAGTCTTCAGAGAGGAGGATTCCAGGTCAGTTCCATCACAATTGGTCTTAGTTCTTTGTTGGAAGTATGCCCTGTTCTTGGCAATAAAACCTTATCTTTAAATTCTGGGAGGCAATCAGGGCCTGCGGCAATAGCCTCTATGATTTTGAGGGAGGGTCTCTAGGACTTCTTTGACATACAGCTTGAAGGGAGGTTTTCTTTGCCTGGCACTTTCATTTTTGTTACAGACACACACACACACATACACACACACTGTATATATATATATATATATATATATATATATATATATATACATAGTTTTCACGTCACCTATGCATTATTTTTCTTTCCTCTCTCTCTCCCTGAGTATTCCTCCCTCCTCCCTCTTCAGTTAAATCACTCTTATTTTCCACATTTCTGCCATGATATTGTCTGTCTCCTACTTTCCCGTTCTCTTGAGCTCCTTCCTGCTCTCTTGACCCTCTGTGGTCACTTTCCATTTTCTGGCTCCTGCAGTTACACAAGGATACAAAAATCACATCTACGATTTGGAGCTAGGATCTACAAATGACACATTTGTGTTACCTCACTTAGTGTAACAGTTTCTATTTCCATACATTTACTTGAAAATTTCACAGTTACATTTTTCATTACCACTGAAGACTCCACAGTTACATTTTTCTCTACCACTGAATAGAACTCCATTATGTAGACCACATATTTAATATATTTTCATTGGTTAAGGAGCATTTGGGCTGTTTCCATTCCCTAGCTATTGTGAAAATTGGAACACTAAACATGGCTGACCAAGTCTCTCTAGCAGGATGTTGAGTCGTTGTGGGTATGTGCCAAATAGTGACAATAGCTGGATAACATGGTAAACCTAGATTTAATATTTCAAGAATTACATTGATTTCCATAGTGGCTTTATCCATTTGCAATCCAACCATCAGTGAATGAGCGTTTCCCTTTTCTCTACATTCTGAGCAGCATTTGTAGTCAACTCTTTACTGATCTTAGCCACTGGGGTAAGATGAAATCTTAAAGACACTTTAGTTTTTGTTGTCTTAATTACTAAGGATATTTTAAAAAATTAAGATATTTCTAAGCCATTTATATTTCTTCTTTTAAGTGCTCCCTGTTCAGATCTGTAGACCACTTTCTAATTGGTTCATATGTGCTTTTAATTATTTGTTTTTGAGAGTTTTGTATATTCTGGAAATTAACCCTCTAACAGATAGTGAACACAGATTGTCTCCTATCTGGGACTTCCTCTTCCTCTAATTGTTTCTTTTACTGTACAGACACACGTTAGTTAAATGAGCTCCCATTTGTCAATTGTTGACCTTAATCCCTGAGAGATATTACCCAATTTAGAAAGTCCTTTCTTGCACCTATATCTTATAGGTTATTATGTTTTCTTTGAACAGTTTCAATGTTTCAGGATTGGCATTATGGTCTTTGATTCATTTGGACTTGGTTTTTCTGTGGGGTGATAAACATGGGTCTTATTTAATCTTCTATGTATAGAATTTCATTTTTCCCAAAATCACTTATTGAAGATGTTTATTTTCAGAATTTTTGGCATATATTAGTGGCTATGATTTCTTTCACTCATATTTGGGTCTTCACTTTTTCATTGATTGATATGTCTTTTTTATATTATTATTACCAGTAACATTATTTTATTTAACTTTAGCTCTGTAATATATTGTGACATCTGGTATCTCTCCAGCATTGTTCTTTGATGCAGGATTGTTTTGGCTATCCAGGGTCTTTTGTGGTTCCATATGAATTTTAGTATGCTGTTTTTCTCTTTTAATGAAAACTGTCAGGGCATTTTGATTAAGATTCCTTTGAATCTGTAGACTGCTTTTGATAGAATGGTCATTTTCACTGTGTTAATTCTTCTGATGCATGAGTATTGGATGTACTTCTGTTTTACAGAGATTTCCTTGATTCTGTATCCAAAGATTTAAAGTTTCCATTATAGAATTATTTAATGCCTTTGGTTAAGTTTATTCCTAGATATTTTTTGATGCTATTTTGAATTTTATTTTTACTTTATGTATATGAGTTTATTGTCTGCATGTGTGTAAATGTACTTATATTGTCCAATGCTCACAGATTCCCCTGGAACAGGAGTTATGGATAATTATTAGCCACCATGTGGGTGCTGAGCATTGGTCCTGGGTTTTCTGCAAGAGCAGCCAGTGCTTTTAAATACTGAGCCATTTCCCCCGGACACTTGAGGCTATTTTGAATAGGAGTCTTTACATGATCTCTTTCTCCACCAGCATACTATTGATATATTAAGGAAGTTATTGATTTTTGTAAGTTGGTTTTGTGCCCTCCCACTTTAGTGAAAGTGTTGATAAACTCTAAAAGTTTTCTGGTCATGTTTTTGGGATCTCTGATATCTAACATTACATAATTTTCAAATAGGAACAACTGACATCTTTTCTAATTATTATCCTTTAATTTCCTTTTCATTGCTCTAGATAAGATTTCAAGTATTATATTGAAAAGAAGTATGGATAGTGGACAGCCTGTCTTGTTTCTGATTTTAATGGGAATTCTCCATTTAGAATGATCTTGGATATGGAATTAGTTATGTTGAGGTATGTTTCCTCTAGTTCAATTCCCTTTGGAATTTTTGTCAGAAAAACATGGTTGATTTTCTCAAAGGCCTTTTCTAGATCTATTAACATGATCATGTGATATATTTGTCTTTAATTCAATTTACATGAATTATTATATGTATTGACTTACATATATTGTACCAACCCTGTATCTCTGGAATAAAACTAATTTGATTCACTGTGGATTGTGTTTTCAAAATATGCTTCATGCTTAATTAAAAAAATGAGCTAGGCGTGGTGGTGCAGGCCTTTAATCCTAGCACTCGGGAAGCAGAGGCAGGCAGATCTTTGTGAGTTCAAGGCCAGCCTGGTCTACAGAGTGAGTTCCAGGACAGCTGGGGCTACAGGGAGAACCTGTCTCGAAAAAGCCAAAAAAAAAAAATGAAAATTGGAATTTGGAGAATTCATTTCATTTTTATTAGCAAAAACAAAAGTATTCCACCTAAAGTAGATTCAAAATTTTCCTATACAGAATTTCAGAACATTAGTCAGCTTGTATCATATATGAATACTTAATATTTTCAAATTAATGCTGATTTTTATATTCATCTTCTAGTACATCTAGCTGAATATATATATTCATGATTTCCATCCATGTTCATCAGGGATATTGTCCTATAGTGTTTTCTCTCTCTCTCTCTCTCTCTCTCTCTCTCTCTCTCTCTCTCTCTCTCTCATATCTTTATCTACTTTGGACATGAGAGTAATAACACTGGCTTCAAAAAAGGATTTGGAGAGTTCTTCCTCTACGTCTAGCTTTTTGAATAAGCAGTATAGTTTGTAGTTCTTCTCTGAAGGTTTGATGAATCAGTTGTGAATCCATCTGGACCTGTGCTCTTTTTCGTCAGAAGGATTAGTATTACTTGTTCTCCTTATCTGTTATGAGCCTGCTTAGTCCTGGGGCAGGAAGATGGTGTTGAAATTAGCTACATTTTTGTTGCTTTGTTCTTCTTCACTTGAAGCAAGTTCTCACTATTTTAACCCATTAGGATAGACTAGACTATACCTCACAACCTTTTTGAGTCTTCAAAGTACTGACATTAAAAATCATGCTTTCACAAAGCATGGCTTAAGGGTCCTTCTTTGTTTTCCATAAAATCATCTTTTGGCTCCACTAGACAGTGACTGGGAAAAGTCTCAGGAGTGTGCAATTCTATGTTCCCCTATCGCAGTTGCTAACAACCAAAGGGATGGAGCTGGGAAGGAGGCTGGACGGAACCAGATTTTCCTTACTCTGGTGTTGGGGTAGATTGCTGGAGTTGTTATCTAAGTGTCTGGTTTTTTTTCCAGGTTGTCTTTTCTAAGTGGTTTTATTTAAAATGTGGGCATTTGCTAGATATTTATGGGTGCTGTGTGTATATGTTTATGTTTCCAGCTTGGCAGGCTTTTTTGTTCTGTTTTGGAATATACTATATAAAAAGAAACCCCAAAACACACAATCCCTGTCTAGGCTTGAAGATCCCTTGGACAGGAAAGCCTTCTTCACACTTTCAGGTTTCTCATGATTGCTTTATGTGTAATGCCCAGAGACTTCACTGTGGTTAACCAAAAGACAGGGTAAAACAGAGCTATCAGTTTGTCGTAGAAACTGAACTTTTGTATGTTAGAGCTAAAACATGCAAGTTTTTCAAGTTTAATATTACTTGGTGTTCTTATGTTCCTCTGTAGCTTTTTCTTTATTTGACAAAAATACTATTTTCAAAGTGATAATTTCTAGTTTTGAATTTAACAAGAAGATAATTTTTTCAGAAAATGTATCTTAAAAGTAAGTGCTATATGAGAATATAGTAAAAGTTTTGAAGATATAGTTCAAATTACAGATTCAAAAGCATTGAACTCTTTGAATTTTTTTTTCCTTCTGTCTATGGCCACCAGAAGATTAGCTGCTTTGAGGGTCCACAGATGCTTAGAACACCTTAAACTTGAACTTAGCTGTGTGCAGCTCACCATGGAGGGTTTTGAACCAGAGCCTTACTTGAGTGAGGGTCAGGCAGCACATGTCTTGAGTGAGCCAAAAACCTCTGGTTTAAGGCTCAGTCTATAAAGTCTTTTTCCTCCAACCTATGTCACAAGATCCAAAGACCTAATATCCTAGAACTGGTTGATAGATGTCTATCTCAGGACAATTGAAGATTGCTTTTCATTTTTCTGTCAGACCTGTGAGGACACACATGTCCCTTGATAGTAATGTTGCAGTCTCTAATTTTCACTCTCTGGAAGTCATGGCAGTTCTGAAACAATGAAGCTCAGCCTGGTACATAATTGAGAAGGTCTTGCAAGCATGTGGTCAAGGCAGTGTTCACAGTAAAGCTGCACGTTGATATTTGACCTCAAGTCCTCCATTGAGTGTCCTCATCTCCCAAGGGTGAAGTTTTACAAGGGAATCTTTGATTAAGCCTTAAGATTAAAGAACATTTTAGTAGCTGGACAGCTCCCTGTTCACTGCATATTTGAGACATCTAGGGAACACGTGTTATTCTTTCCAAGGTGGTTGTAAAGCTACTTCCAAATTGCTTCCAGATTCGTATTTTTTTTTTTAGGAAATCGTTCGAATGGTGGTTCCAGCAACCAAAGCACTGATTGTCCATCCACCAGTCTCACACTCTATTACCAGTTCTCCTACATAATTTGGAATAAGCAGATGTCAGTCCAACCTGTCACTATTACTCTAGGCTAGTCCAAGTATTTTCTGGATAAAAGCCGCTGCTGTTACCAATTTTTGCATGTGGCTCCTCAGAGATTTTTTTGATATATCAGTTGTACATTTCTATGGAAAGATTTTGGCATATATGTCAAAAATATCTCTCCTCAAAAACTCTGAATATTAAATCAAATGAAAGTACATATAAGAGCAAGCAGAAGTCGACAGTGTTCTGAGAGGAAAAATATTTTAGTGGATTTTTCCCATTTTTATATATATTTTTTTAAATTTTATTTATTTTTTGTATGTGTATGAATGAACTGTCTGCATGCAGGTCTGTGCACCCGTGTCGTGCAGTGCCGCGGAGGTCAGAAGAGTGTGTCAGATTCCCCTGGAACTGGAGTTCTCCTGGAATTGGAGTTACAGACAGCTCTTAGCCGCCATGTGGGTGCTGGGGATTGAACCCAGGTCCTCTGCAAGAGCAGTCGGTGCTCTTAACCGCTAGGCTATCTCTCCAGCCCCAATTTTTCCCATTTTTAAAAAAGAGATGCTATTATTCTGTTTCAAATGCATGTAGTATTTACCTTTAGGTATTCTGTTGTCTCTAGTGAAAGATTCATTTTTAATTAATTTTGATTGAAACAATATTTGTACATCAGGGTGAATATAATTAACAATGCATTGCATTGCATACCTCAAAATGAGTTTAAGCTAGACTTTCTACATTAAACCCTTTCCTGGGCTCAGATGCCAATTAAAATGGCATGCACCAGTTCCCACAGGTCACCTCGAGCATCCAAAAACCTAAAGCTGAGAGTGTCTGTTTGTTTGTTCTCTGGAAAATAAATCTGTAGCCTACATTTTCAAAGATTTATGTTGATTCAAAGATTTATGCTTTTTGCCACTGACTGTTTCCTCCAGGTAGGGCTGCCCAGCCTCACATATGCTTTGTTCCTATTTCATTGCATGCAGTCAGGCATCACTTAACAACAAGGATGTGGTCCAAGAAACCCATTTGCAAGTGATTATGTCACTTTGTAAATATCATACGTTGTGCTTGTGAAAGCTAAGGTAGCTAAAATGTCAGAGTGTTATAGTTTCACAAGGCCACCATTGTCTATGCAAGGAAGAGGCCAGCATAGTCTACTCTGTTACTAACCAGAATGTCATGTCAGTACACAAAGCTGTGCATTCTCCTGAGCAGCCAACCATATCATTCCCCAGTTGAAATGCTACATTTCTGGGAAGGATCATTTCCTAACAAAGATTTTTAGCATATACTAGGTGCATAATAAATATTTTTTCAGAGAAATGATGTATCTAAAGATTCACATCCACAGACTGGAGAGATGGCTCAGTGGTTAAGAAGGCATACTGCTCTTCCAGAGTATCCAAGTTCAGTTCCTAGCACCCATGTAGGGCAACTCATGACCACTTGTAACTCCATCACCAGGAGATCTGACACACTTTTCTGACCTCCATAGGCACCATACTAAAATGTCTTGCACAGATACACACACACATACACACACATACACACACATACACACACATATACACACATACACACACATACACACACAAACACACATATATACACATACACACATATACACACAAAATCTAAAATAAATCATTATAAAATTGCATGTTGAATTTTCAGTTTACCATAAAGTATTCCTTCTACATTACATTTAGAATCTGCATATTTTTTTGGTGAAAAAGTAATCAGGCTAGTGAGATGGTTCACATGGTAAGGGCATGTTGCACACAAGCTGAGTGACCTAAGTTTTTCCCTTGACCTACACATGCATGCACACACACACTCAATAATAATAATCATCATCATCAGCATCATCATCAGCATCAGTAATAACAAAGGAAAGCACCACTTTGATTAAATATTAAGCCACTGGTCAAGTATGCTAGTAGCTAATGTAAATCAATGACTTTGTGTTTTGTTATACATTTGAGAAAGGTATTTATGTTTCATTCTTCAGGTTCACACTAATGAGGCTTTCTAGTTAAATCTCTTGGGTACCCATGAACACTCAAGAGAAACTTTACATAAGTTGGCCCCATGTCTTACTAGTGATGAAGATCTTGGACACATTCATATCTGGATACGTACCACGTGTTTTGTTTAGGACAATGAAGCCATGGTGCTAAATCTGCACATATCACAGTTCGGCCACAGTAATAAGGAAGTGGGGGAATGAGTCCCCATTATCATAGTCATGAGGACTCGAAGAACATATGCTAAGAAGTGGTCCACATCAATTTCCAGAAGTTACCTTTTCTCCTAATGAGAAGCTGAGGAATAGGGAAAGTGAGGAGCATTGTGCTTTAAAAAAAATCTTTGATTTAATCTCAGAAGTTACCCCAGAGAACACATCATCTGCAGTGATATGGGAGCAGCTTCAGACATCCTCAAGGTCACAAACCCCTCTGATCATGAACATCTTCACATTCAGAAAGAGGGCAGCTCATCTTCACAGTGTGAAGGTCCCCGCTGGTGTGGACAGGGAATTCTGAGGACATTGTCCCTCAAGACATCTCAGTCAACAGTAGTTGGTCCTTGGACAAGAAAAACACTTTGTCAGCTCCTATCTCAAAGAAAAAGATGACAGATGAAAAGAGAGAAAGAGGCAAATGACAGAGGACTTAGAGGGAGCGAAAGTATAAGACTGTGCTACTCATCATTTCAGAATTTATTGAAAGAAGGCTCTGGGACCTGAGCTGTATAAGGAAGGCCATTCATTACAGAGGAGAGCCTTGATTCTCCCCAGCAGAGATGTGGTTTGCACAGCACTCATGTCTAGGCTGTGATCAAGATCACTCTTACTCCAAGGATGACCTGAGCATAGACTATAGATGATGGCACATGGTGACAGGTTGCTCTACCTGCAGAGAGTGTCAAGTTTGCCAATATTAATTATGCCCCTGAGTAAACAGTTCATGGCCCTGATGGTGAGATTTTATTGTTGTGTTTAATCCTCAGAGCACACTGAAGGCAGAGATCCTATGCATTATTAAGCAAGGTTCTGTTACCCTCAAGATGAATGTGATGGGCCTCAATCCTAGATTTCCCCAAATTTCACCTTATAATAATAAGGTTTTAGTAGTAAGTAATAGTTTTAGTAATAAGTAATAGTTTTAAAAGTTCTAAAAGTTCAATAAGATTATTTTATTTTTTTCAACTGAAGAAACCAGATTTGTTTCTTTGTCTTAGCTCACCTCACACATTGTTTCAATAAGAAGCTATTACCTTAGAATATGTCATGAAATTGGTACCTAAAGACTTGGAGAGATGAAAACCTGGAGCTCAAGGGCAATTTGGAAGGAGTGTGATGATCGGGAGGTCTGATCAGGCTTTCAGGACCAGGCTGACCCAGTCACAAAAGAGACTAAGACAGGCTCGACTGCCAGGACAGTCCAGAGCCAGGAAGAAATGAAACAAACAGGAACAGGACACCACAGAAAAATTGGAAAATACACCTCCTGTGAAGAACTTTGACCTACTGTAGTCCAGGAACATAGCTTTACACAGGCAAACTTTCACTGTAAAGCGGTCCACACACATGAACCATAGCTAAGGTATACCTTGAAATAAATTTCATTCCAAAACCCTACTGTTGTTTCTGTATATTATGGTGGAAAAGATACAGGCTGTCATAAAACCATAAAGGAAGGGTCTGGTTTTTGTAGGATATCCTCAGATCAAGGTACTTTCTGTTCCTCAAATCAAAGACAATCTTTAGAAAAGAGGCATGTTTTCATTTTATTAGAGAATGTGCCAACCTATCACCAGGTATTAACTGAGTTCTTAGTAAGCACAAGGCATTTGCCTGCCAGAATCTGAAAATTGAATTGTATATAAGAATGCCAGTAAAATTTACTATAAGTTGATTGAACATAACTCACACTGCATTTCCAGTAAACTGTATTTTCCCATGCCAGGATTTACTTACTGTCTCTTAAATGTAACTTCAGAGTTAATATCTCTGAGAAACAGGTAAAGTTATTCTTGCTATAGCCTAAGCAATGCATGATGGACAGGTTGAGTGGTTCAGTGGATGAACATTGAATTATTTCACTTACCTTGAAGAATTATATAAATTGATAAATAAGCACTCTGTTTGAAAAGAAGATCTAGAATCTTTCATATTTTTACAAGACAGAATAGATTTAGCACATAGAAAAGTCGAGTGTTTACCATGGACCAGTATTCAGCATTTATTTATACTATTCTCTAAAATCAACAAATATTTCATTAAATAGTTTAAGGGAATTGATTACTTAAAATTTGTTGGATTTATTTATGTCATGTGTATTTTTTGTCCACAGGTACGTAAGTACACCAAGTATATAATGTTCATGAAGGCCAGAAGAGAGCATCAGATCCACTGGAATTGGAGTTATAGGCAGTTGTTAGCCAACACGTAAGTACTGTGAACCAAACCTAGATCCTCTGCAGGACCAGCCAGTGCTCTTAACCACTGAGCCATCTGCCAGTCTCTGGAAATTCATGACATCTTATGTGTGCAGCATATTAACAAATGTTAGGGTCTAAAAGTGAGAACTCACAATGTTTGGTAAGTTTGTTTTTAGCATGTTAGGGTGGTAATGCACTAGCAGAGGGAATCCTAGAAAAGTTGGTTTCTAGATGTGTTCTTGGCACATGATTAATCAGAGAGAAAAAATCCAGAACAATGCCATAATGACCTCAGACCAGGACCCAGGTTTATCCAGCTCTTCACTACTTCCTGAGAACAGAGCTACATAAAGAAAACTGAAGTCTTCAGCCATAACTTGTGAAAATGTGGATGTAATTGTATTAATAATAAATGCACTGTTTCAGTGTGTCATCTTAAATGGTTTAGCTTAAGAGATGGAAGACAAAATTAGGTTTATAACTATTACAAAAAAAAAAAAAACAACCAGATCCTCTCTTCTAAATGTTTCTTCATTTTATTTTGTGTGTATGAGTTTGCCTACAACTGTGTATGTGCATTGCATGCATAAATTGCCCATGGAGAGACCATGTGGGTCCTGGGACTCCTACTATAAGAGCAGGCACTGCATTTAAGTCCTGAGCCATCCTTTTAGTCCTGAGACTCAGATCTCATACTCTGTTAGTTGACCTCATTTTTTGCTGGACTGTCTCCTGCAGACTTAGTAGAGGGCAGGATTTGCAAGTGTTTGAAGAGAAGGCTCCCGTCTGTCCTATTGGAATGAACACCCCAGCTCTATATACTGGCTCTGCCTAGCCTGCAACTCTCATTTACATAGTGACCTGGTTAGAGAATGTCTCCAAATCTTTTGCTTGTTTGTTCATTTGCTTTCAGACAGAGTCCACTTGTATCCCCAGCTCGCTGGAAAATCACTAAGTAGGCCCAGTTTACCTTATCTTACAGAGATCTACTTGTCTCTGCCTCCAACATGCTGTAGTTAAAGATGTACATCACCACAAACAGCTTTCTGTAAACTGTATTAAAAATCCTGTACTCATAGTACAAAAAAACTCATAAAATCATAAAATACACAATTTTAATGGATGAAAACTGGCTATAGCCCTGACTATTTTAATCAAGACCCCAAAGCATTTAGAATCATTGATATACATTTATTTTGCTGATGGCAGTGGGCGATGGCCCCACCCCCACCCTGGAATGACATAAACAAGATGAAAGAATACATGTCTAGAAAAGCAACCCTTCAGAAAATATTGGAAGCAATTCAGAAGTTAGAGGAAAGAAGAGCTATCCCCAAGTGACAATATCTAATGAAGGTATAACACCTAAAAATACAAACATGCAATAAAATGCAAACAGAAAATAAATCAAAGGGACAAAATACACATATCTCAATAATAACCTTAAATATTAATGGTCTGAACTCCCCAATCAAGAGACACAGACTGGGAGAATGGATTAAGAAATTGAATCCATGGGGCTGGAGAGATGGCCTAGCGGTTAAGAGCGCTGACTGCTCTTGCAGAAGACTGGGTTTGATACCCAGAACCCACATGGCGGCTGAGAACTATCTTTAAGTCCAGTTCCAGGGTAATCCTCCGACACCCTCTTCTGACCTCCGTGGCATTGCACAACACGGGTGCACAAACCTACATGCAGACAGTACATTCATACACATAAAATATAAATAAAATAAAATAAAGAAATTGAATCCACAAATGAGGGATACCATTCGTCGTTTGTTTTCCTGGGACTGTGTTGCTTCACTTAGTGTAATTTCTTCTAGTTCTATCCATTTACCTGCAAATTTCATGATGTCATGTTTCTTTACTGCTGCATAGAACTCCATTGTGTAGATGTACCACATTTTCTCTATCTAATCTTTGGTTGAGGGGCACTTGGGTTGGTTCCAGGTCTTTGCTATTGTGAAGAAAGCTACAATAAACATTGCTGTGCATGTATCTTTGTTGTAGGATGAGTCTTGTGGTAGCACCAAGTACCTACTTATAAGGCAAACTGAGTAACATTAATGTTATATTTCTCTTTATCTAAAAGCAACTGTGGTCTTAGAATGTGAATCCTTTAATCTGCTCTAGAATTCACCTACTACTTATTTTAGACTTTATAATTTTAGTACAAGGGTGAAGGGTATATTTGCATATTTTAGAGCAATATAAAATTAAAAGGGAATAATGTGAACCCTGAAATATGATTTGGAAATAACATACAGTTTATTTTCAGATGACATGATTTTAGTACATGTGTGACACATATAAATGCGTATGTTGAAACTATACAGATTGGAGGGAACAACAACCATAATATGATACACCAAATGGACCTAACAGGCATCTACAGAATATTCCACCCAAACACCAAAGAATATGCTTTCTACTCTGAACCCCATGGAACATTCTCCAAAATTGACCACATACTGGGACACAGGGAAAACCTCAACAAATACAAGAAAATTGAAATAATCCCATGCACTCTATCAGACCACAGTGCAATATCAACACCAGAAAGAGTCCTACTAGCTACAAGAACTCATGGAGACTAAACACTACACTCCTGAATAATGAATGTGTCAAGGAAGAAATGAAGAAAGAAATAAAAGTATTCCTGGCACTAAATGAAAGGGATGATACAACACAACAAAACCTATGGGATACTTTAAAAGCAGTCCTCAGAGGAAAATTTATAGCCCTATGTGCCTACATTAAGAAAACAGAATGAGCACAAATAAACGACCTAACCCTGCAACTAAAACACTTGAGACACAACAATGATGAATCCTGAATCCAAACTTTAATCAAGAAGAGATCCATAGCCTAAACAGGACCATAATATATGAGGAAATTGAAACTTTGATAAAAATCTCTGGTGGGGTGGGGGACATGGAAGGGGGAATGGGTCTAAATTTGATTAAGAAGCATTGTATGGATTGGGGACTTCCCAGGACCACCTGAAGCACAGGTAAGAGCTGGCTGCTTCAGCCAGGCAGATTGCTTGGTTTGATTCAATCATCTTTGGCTCCATTGGCTGGTGCAGCAGTGGGGGCAGAGTTGTCCTCCAAGCTGGCATAGAGGGTGGGCCTGTGTGAGTCTTGCTTCCCAAGACCACCTGAAACACAGGTAATCTCCCCCCTGCCAACTGGGATTGCCAAAGGAGAGTCCAAGTGGATTCTTTGGAGAACCTTCAGAACAGAAACGGAAGAGTGAGTTAGACATAATAGAAAGCCTAAAACTTAGACAAGTCAACACTCCATAAGCAAGGAGAAAAGGAGAAAAACAAATCAATCAAACAAACAACTAAGGCATCTGAAGGAGGCAAGAAAAGCAAGCCTTCAACAAAGTGTGGTGGTATTTGGGATTCACATTGGAATACAGGCAAAGAGAAGCCCACATGATAGGGACACAAAGAAGAGACAACATGGGGAAGGTGCAGGATAATTCCACACCAAGCTCTACCAACCCTGTGGAAGATTCCTACAGTGGGATCCCCCTAAGGATGGCCCAGGACACAAATATTAGAAGCACAATTGTGTGAATATACTTAAAGAAATCAAAGACTATAAAGAGCAAGTCAGAGAACTAAGAGAATGCAAAACTCAAGAAGGACCTAGAGAGAGAGAATGACAAACTCAGGAAGGAAGTGGAAACACTGAAAAGATTCCATGTTGAAAAAGCTAAGGAAACCAACCAGAGAAGCAAAGAGCTTCAGGAAGAGATTGAGAAGCTCCAAGAGGAAGTGGAAATACTAAAGAAATCAGAAGACGAAATGAAAAAGGAAATCAAACACTCATTCAATCAAGAGAAAAGGAATGGAAAAAGCTTCAGAAGTAGAATGGAGGAAGCTGAACAAAGAATATCAGACCTGGAAGATAACACAGAACAACTAAAAACCTCAAGTAAAGATTATGAAAAATTTAAAAATACACAAAAGTGGAACAACCAGGAACTGTGGGACACTATGAAAACATTAAATCTCCCCATCATAGGAGTAGAGGAAGGAGAAAAATAAAAAGAGAATGATATTGATCAGATCTTCAACAGAATAATAGATGAAAATTTCCCCAAACTCAAAAAAGATAAACCCATACAAATACAAGAAGCACATAGAACTCCAAACAGACAAGATCAGAAAAAGAAACTCTCCTGCCATATCATAGTTAAAACACAAGATGCCCAAAACAAAGACAACATTCTGAAAGCCATAAGAGAAAAACAAGTTACCTATAATGGGAAAACTATCAGAATTACAACTGACTACTCAGTGCAAACTATGAAAGCAAGAAGAACATGGAGCAGAGCTTTCCCAGTGTTAAAGAACTATAGATGCCAACCCAGGTTACTTTACCCAGCAAAACTGTCAATTATAGTTGAAGGAGAGAGAAACATCTTCCATTATATAAACAAGACGAATGAATACATGTCTGGAAAACCAACACTTCAGAGAATACTTGAAGCAATTCAAAGGACAGAAGAAAGGAGCAACTATCCCCAGGCATCTAGAAAGAGAAATTAATATAAACATAACTGCAGAAGTAGAAACCTAGACCAAAATCACAAATGGATAATAAGGTGAAAGGAAGCAACACAAATCTATCAGTTATAGCCTTAAATATTAATGGACTAAACTCCCCAATCAAAAGACATAGACTGGGAGATTGGATTAGGAAACAGAACCCATCTATATGCTGTCTACAAGAAAAATATCTTACCTTCAAGGATAGGCATCACCTTAAAGTGAAAGGATTGAAAAAATATTCTAAAAAAATGCTACCAAAAAGAAGCAGGTGTTGCTACTTTAATATCAGACAAATAGACTTCAAAGTAAAAGAAATCAGAAGAGACAAAGAAGGCCATTATATTTTTATCAAAGGAACAATTCACCATGAAGATTTCACAATTATGAATATATATGTACCAAACTCTGGTGCACCAAACTGTATAATGACAATTCTCCAGGACCACAAGGCACAGATTAACCCCAGTACACTCATAGTAGGGGACTTCAATACTCCACTGAGCACTTTGGACAGGTCAACAGGACAAAGAATAAACAGAGAAACATCTGAACTGAATGATATGATACACCAAACAGACCTCACAGACATCTACCAAATAGTACACCCTAATTTCGGAGAATACACTTTCTACTCAGCACCCCACAGGACATTCCCCCAAATCCATCACATACTGGGACACAGAAGAAACCTCCACAAATACAAAAAGATTGAAATAATTTCATGTATTACATCAGACCACAATGCGATAAAGCTCACTATCAACACCAGGATAAGCCCTACTATCTACAAGAATACATGGAGACTAAACAACACACTCCTAAATAATGACTGGGTCAAAGAAGAGATAACGAAAGAAATAAAAGCATTCCTGGAACTGAACGACAATAATAATACAACACAACAAAACCTATGGGATACTTTAAAAGCAGTCTTAAGAGGGAAGTTTATAGCCCTGGGTGCCTACATTAGAAAAACAGAGCACAGGTGAACAATCTAACACTGCAGCTAAAAGCACTTGAGTGAAAACAACAGATGAACTCTAAAAGCAAGAGACAGGAAGAAATGACAAAAATCAGAACAGAAATCAATGGAATAGAAACAAAGAAAACAATACAAAAATCAATGAATTCAAAAGTTGGTTCTTTGAAAGAATAAACAAGATAGACAGACCTCTAGCCCAGTTAACCAAAAGAATGAAGGAACAATGCCAAATCAATACAATCCATGATGAAAGGGGAAACATCACAACAGACAATTAAAAGATACAGAAATTCATATGGGAATACTTCAAAAATCTATACTCTACCAAGTTAGAAAATCTAGAAGAAATGGGTGAATATCTGAAATCCTGGGAATCACCAAAGCTCAACCAAGAAGACAGCTTAAACAGACCCATAATATATGAAGAAATTGAAGACGTAATAAGAAACTTCCCAAGGAAATAAAGTCCAGCCCCAGACGGATCCAGGGCACAATTCTATAAAACATTTCAAAAAGAATTACAACCATTGTTACTCAAGTTGTTTAGAAGGATACAAACAGAGGGAAATCTCCCAAATTACTTCTATGAAGCCAGCATCACTCTAATACAAAAACCAGGCAAAGATACAACCAAAAAGGAGAACTATAGACCCATCTCACTAATGAACACAGATGCCAAAATTCTAAACAGGATACTGGCAAATTGCATACAGAAACACATCAAGAAGATCATCCATCATGACCAAGTTGGATTCATACCAGAGATGCATAGATGGTTCAACATACGAAAATCAATACATATCATGAAGCATATAAATGGCCTGAAAGACAAAAACCATACCATCATCTCAATTGATGTGGAAAAAGCCTTTGACAAAATTCAGCATCCCTTCATGCTTAAAGTCCTAGAGGGAATTGGATTGGAGGGATAATTCCTCAATTTAAACAAAGCCATATACAGGAAACCCACAGCCAATATCATTCTAAATGGGGAAATGACAGAAGCATTCCCTTTAAAGGTAGGAACCTGGCAAGGCTGCCCCCTGTCACCACTCCTCTTCAATATAGTGCTTGAAACACTTGCGAGGGCAATAAGGCAAAAAAAGGAAATCAAAAGGCATTCTAATTGGAAAAGAAGAAGTCAAGCTATCCCTATTTGCTGATGGTATGATTGTTTACTTAAGGGATGCTAAAAACTCCACCAGAAAACTCCTAGAAATGATTAACAGCTTCAGTAAAATGGCAGGATACAAAATTAACCTAGAAAAATCAGTAGCCTTTCTTTACACCAACAACAAGCAACTGAAGAAGGAATTCAAGGAGAACTTCTCATTCACCGTAGCCTCAAAAACAATAAAATACCTAGGAACAAACCTAACCAAAGACACAAAGATCTCTACAACAAAAATTTTAAACCCTTGAAGAAAGAAATTGAAGAATACATCAGAAGATGGAAAAACCTCCCATGCTCATGGATTGGGAAAATTAGTATAGTAAAATGTCCCCATTCTACCAAACTCTTGTATAGATTTAATGCAATTCCAATTAAAATCCCCAAGAATTTCTTCACAGGCTTGGAAAAAAAGTCCTTAATTAAATTTGGAAAAACAAAAGACCCTGAATAGCCAAAACAACCCTGAGTGAAAAGACAGGGGGAGCTCTATACCAGACTTCAAACTATACTTCAGGGCTATAGTCATAAAAACAGCTTGGTACAGGCACAAAAACAGACCTGTTGACCAACAGAACAAAACTGAAGATCCAAACTTGAGCACCTACAATTTCAGCCATCTCATATTTGACAGGGGGCCAAGAAGACACAATGGAGAAAAGACAGCATCTTCAGCAAGTGGTGTTGGCAAAACTGGATCACCACTTGTAGAAGAATGAAATTAAACTCCTACCTCTCGCCCTGTACAAAAGTCAACACCAGATGGATTAAAGACCTTAACATGAAACCCCAAACTCTGAAGGCAATAGAAGAAAAAGTTGGCAGCAGACCTCAAGACATAGGTGTAGGAAAAGACTTCCTAAATCAGACAGCAGCTGTGCAAGAATTAAGTTGACGATTGACAAATGGGACCTCATTAAACTCAAAAGCTTCTGTACATCAAAAGAAACAATCAAGGAAGTGAAGAGAAAACCGACAGAGTGGGAGGAAACTTTCACCACAGATACATCTGACAAACCACTGATTTCAGGAATATATAAACTATTCAAAAAACAAAGAAGAAAGAAAACAAATGACCCACTCTATAGATGGAGCAAAGAGCTGAACAGAGACTTCACAATTGTGGAATTAGAGATGGCTGAAAAACATCTTAAAAAATGTTCAACGTTGCAAATAATTAAGGAAATGCAAATTAAAACCACTTTAAGATATCATCTTATTCCAATAAGACTGGCTAGGATCAAGAAAACAAATGATACCATGTGCTGGAGAGGTTGTGGGGAAAGGGAAATAGTCATCCACTGCTGGTGGGAATGTAAACTGTTACAGCCACTATGGAAAGTAATGTGGAGAACCCTTAAAAGACTTGGAATGAACTTGCCACCTGACCCAACCATACCACTCCTGGGTATGTACCAACAAGACTCATCTTACTGCAGAGATACATGCACAGCCATCTTTATTTCAGCTCTCTTTACAATAGCAAGTTGCTGGAACCAACCCAAGTGCCCCTCAACTGGCGAGTGGATAGAGAAAATGTGGTACATCTACACAATGGAGTTCTACGCAGTGGTAAAGAAAGATGACATCATGAGCTTTGCAGGAAAATGGCTGGAGCTAGAAGATATTATGCTGAGTGAAGTAACACAGTCCCAGAAAAACAAATGAGGAATGGTATCCCTCATCTGTGGATGCTAGTAACAATTGCCTAATTGTATAGCAAACTGAGCAATGTCAATGTGATCTGTAAACAACTGTGCTCTTATATTGTGAATCCCTTAAAAATAATAAACAAATAAAAAATAAAAAGAAGTGTATGAAATGCACAAAAGTTCAATAAAAATTAAGGAAGAAAAAAAGAATTTTGTCTTTATCCAAGCTGCTGGAGGAGAAAATATATCAATGATATCATCTATTATTGGACCTTGCATGTTACAATACTGACTGTTACAGGGGTAAATGCACTCTTGTTCAGCTTGAGGCCTGCTCCACAAGAAATATTTCATGACTGGTACTGTGATCATCATTATAATCCATGGCTGGAGAAGTCATACACCCAGGCAAGAAACTATGCATGTTGTTTTGCTAAATGGTTAGGTTATCAAACTTTCTAGAGATTAGTGCTTCACCGAGTTTTGGTCTGGGAGATTTCTTAATACAGGCATCAGTGATAAATGCAGAGACTCATTTCAAAAGGCTGAGAATAAGCCACTGTGACTGCTCAGCCACAGATGGGACATCTACATCAGTTCCCCTGCATTTTCCCACCCACTCTCACACTCAAGGCAAATGTAACTTTAAGGAAGAGAGGCACAAAGAAGCCAAGAGATGTAGATGAGTGTTGTGAACTGCTGTCCTCTGGACATGACATAGCTAGTGCACTCAGGTTACCTCCATAAGATGAGTATAAAAATCAGGCCAGTTAAAAATTACAGCATGGTATGTAGACCAGGCTGGCCTTGGACTCACAGAGATCCACCTCCCTCTGCCTCCCGAGTGCTGGGACTAAAATCACACAAACACACACACACACACACACACACACACACACACACACACACACACACAAATCTTTGCCCCTGTCTTGCAGTGGTGTCTTTACTACAGTACATGCTTGAGCATGTTTTTAAACTCTTTATTCCATGGTGTACTCATGTACCTTTATTCCATAGTGTACTCATGTACCTTTATTCCATGGTGTACTCATGTATCTTTATTCCATGCTGTACACATGTATCTTTATTCCATGGTATACTCATGTACCTTTATTCCATTGTGTACTCATGTATCTTTATTCCATGGTATACTCATGTATCTTTATTCCATGCTGTACACATGTATCTTTATTCCATGGTGTACTCATGTATCTTTATTCCTTGGTGTACTCATGTAACTTTAATCCATGGTATACTCATATATCTTTATTCCATGGTGTACTCATGTATCTTTATTCCATGCTGTACACATGTATCTTTATTCCATGGTGTACTCATGTATCTTTATTCCATGGTGTACTCATGTATCTTTATTCCATGGTGTACTATGTATCTTTAATCCATGGTATACTCATGTACCTTTATTCCATGGTGTACTCATGTATCTTTATTCCATGCTGTACACATGTATCTTTATTCCATGCAGTACTCACGTATCTTTAGTCCATGGTCTACTCATGTATCTTTATTCCATGATGTACTCATGTATCTTTATTCCGTGGTGTACTCATGTACCTTTATTCCATGGTGTACTCATGTAACTTTATGCATCTGCTGGCAAAAGTTTGTGCTAATACCATCCTGATTTAAGTATAATTTTCTAACTTTAAAAAAAAAATCTGTGTCTATACCAAAGTAACCTACCATAGTAACTAGCAATGTTTAAATACATAAATATCTAATCGCTTGTGCTTCATTAGTAGGATTGAAAGCTTATCCCTGGGCAATCGGTCAGCCGATGAAAGGAAACAGCCAGAACTGATCAGAGTCCAAAACGACATCTCCAGACAAAGTAGACTGTTGTGCTTCTTGTCCACCTAAGGAACAATCTGTGGAAGAGGGGGAGTGATAGATTGTAGGGGCTGCGATTGGGGCGAAGGGTAAAACTACGACAATATAGTCTGGACACTTATTTGATCAACTTGATTGAACATTCAAGCCCCTCCAGCTGGATGGTGGGAGCCTTGGGCTGTGTGGGCTGGGGCACAACTGCTTGCAAATTGGTTTTATATGAAGGATGCTTGTGCTAAAAAAAAAATGGAGCTAGATACTGACATTTGAACTAACTGGGAATATAAAATGCTAGTTGTTTTATTTATAGTTTGTATTGGGTTGGTCTCTATATTTTTTTCTGAATTATACAACATCACAGTGTAACACTTTCTTTTACTTGTAGGACAATTTAAAGGAATTAAGCTTAATTTTTACTTCCCAAAAAGAGAAGTCATGAGTCCAGTATATACATGTACCGGTAAGATTTAATTTACAGGTACGCAACTCTTCCCAAGTTTTGTCCACATATTATAGGATTTTTTAAGGCTTAGTGAATTGTTTTGATTAGTTAAATTTAGGTGTTGGTTTTGGTGGAAATGGTAGTACAATTGAACTAATTGGGAAAATAAAATGTTAATAGTTTTATTTCCTACAGTTGTTATGCGGGGGCTACAGTCCCCCAACGTGGCCCTCTCATTTTTCTGAATTATATAGCATCACAGTGTAACACTTTTCTTTTACTTGTAGGACAATTTAAAGGCCTAACTTACATTTCCTGCCGACATAAGTAGTCTCCAGTCCAATGAGACCTTATTTGGGTAAATTTAATGCAAAGCTTATGCCTTGGCTTCTGTTTTTGGGGGCTGTGTAACTACAGCTTAGCCATCTAATCGGTCACCAGCAATATAACAAACCTAAACCCTGAAACGATGGAGCGTGGGAGGTGGGGTGTAATCATTGTCTGGATACAATGGCAACTCTGTGTCCCAATGCCTATTATAAATTTTCAATTTTTTCTGATCTTGAAACTAACAATGGGAGGAGAATTTTAAATGTTCCCACAGGTAAAAATGCCAACCTAAATGCCTGAAACATACAACTATGGCTTTGCAGGATGGACTGGGAAAAGCCAGCAGAAAGGCTGACCCATCTGAACTTTAAAGAAAAAGGAACCTCAGACGCCTGTCACGGACACTGAGCATCTCTCTAATAATATTGGGGTTAACTGTTTATAATGTGTCCTAATGAAATTTGCTTTCCCGATGCTTGCCAAGTTCCAGTTTGAGAAATCTTCCTACCTCCCCCCTTTATAGTAAAAAGAAAAACATGATGGTAATGAAACCACTCTATAACTGTAAACGGAGACCGCATGTTACAGTGGTAATTCCCTATAAAACAAGCATAACATATGAAGTGGAATTTGAATAGGCGATAGGAATTGTGAAAGGTTAATTCTCTATTTAGAGCCAATTCAATAGTAAAGTGTTTATAAGGTGTGATTTAAGCAAATATATTACTACAGGAAAACTCTGACAATAAGCATGAATTATGCTGCCTAGAGATGTTGGCTAGGGGATTCAAAGCCCCCCCCAAAATTATAAAGGCCTTTATTGCTATAAGTGGAAGTATATGCAAGGAGAGAGGGCAGTAAGTCCTGAGTGTCGAAGACGTTGGTGTGAGCTGAAAAAGTTATGAGATGTCAACGTGCTAGCGTAACTGGCCTTCTTAATGCCAGAGAGCATTAACCAAAGGCCACTAAAGCAATACAGCAGAATATTGGTCTCCCTGAGACAAACATGACTCCTCCGAAAATATCAGTCACACCTCAACAGCCTGGAGATACTGTGCAACAGGCAGCCAAGTGTCTATATAAATCCCAAATCAAATTGGCTAATTAGCGTCGCGCCTGGGAGGATCCTCACAAGCGGGGTGTCACGAGCTTATGTCCTCTAGTGATTAGGAGATGTTATAAGCCACATAAGAACTTGTCACCCTTTGGATAGATAAACAACAGTTTTTGTGGGATTTAGCAGCCACAGCGTGGGTCTATGCTCACAGCTTAGCTTGACATAATAGATTGGTACTTGATATAATGCCTGTAACACACATCCAATTCTTTTGATTGTTAGTATGACAAAAAAGGGTATCACTGGAAAACTGTCAACCCTGAAGGGAAACAAACTGAACAGCAGACGGAGTCCAAAATGACAACATTCCAAAGAAATTCAGATGTTTCTCTCCCCACTTGTGCCCCTTCCCAAAGCCCAGGAACAAACTGTGGGGAAGAGGAGGGTGGTAGAATTGTAAGGGCTGCAGAGAGATAGGGGTGAATCGTGAGACTACAGGAATATAGTCTGGACTCCTAACTCATCAACATACCTGTGCATACAAGCTTCTCCAACTGGACTATGGGAACCTTGGGTTGTTCAAAATTTGGACATAGATACTTGCAAAATGCACCAATTACCTAATTTTATGACATACTGAGTAACATCAATGTTATCTGCAAACAACTGTGTCATTATATTGTAGAATCCCTTAAAAATAAAACATAAATTAAATAAAAAAACTTTCCAGCATGGAATGGGGAGAAGTTCCTGAGCCCCTACCCCTAACTGATGAGTTATTAGCACTTGATGGTGTTTAGGGAGGAAGAGTCAATTTTCTTTGTAAGTGTGGCCACTGATAGTTTGCAATCCCCATCTGCATATGGACAGCAGTAGTAAGGTTCAGTGGGTAAAAAATAAAAGAATAAAAGGATAAATGATAGATAGATAGATGATAGATCCATAGATAGATGATAGATGATAGATAGATAGATAGATAGATAGATAGATAGATAGATAGATAGAATAGATAGACAGGACATGGGATCTTGAGAGTACTGGAAGGAGGTGAGGAAGGTGGTTATAGTCAAGATGCAAGGTATATTATATGAAAGATTTAAAAAATAAATAAAAAGTTACAAGTATGCTTCCTGTATAAGGAGTACATAAAACTAGCCCTTAAACAGCCAGCACAAGGGTGAGGGGCTCATGGGGCCCCTTTTATAAAACCTATTGATTGGAAGTTGAGGGTTGCTGAAGTAGAGGAAGTCATTGTCTTCAGTGGAGTAACAACTGGTGAGCTACTCCAAAGGAGAGCTTCATACCCACGGTGGAGGAACAAGGTTAGACAAAGAAAAAACAGAGTAAACCAAAAAGCAGGAATGTGGGATAGACCCTTGAAGAGAGGAGCAGGTGCTGGGGTTAGAGTGTGGTGATATAAGAGTGTCAGAGAATGAGGAAGACCAAAGTATATGAAGTTTATGTATCAAGTCGTCAATGAGTACATTAATTAAAATCAGATAATCTACCTGGCAGGGTGGCTCACCCCTTTAAACCTAGCACTTGGGAGGCAGAAGCAGGCAGATCTCTGTGAGTTCAAGTCCTCCCTGAGCTCCAGGCCAGCTGGGACTAAAAGGAGACCCTATCTCAAAATGACAAAAAAAAATCAGATAATCCACATGCTAATATGAAGTAAAAATATCCATTCCTGGACCCAGCCATGTTGATATGAAATTAGCGCTAACAGTGCTCCTGCCCAGTGTCACTGAGTGACTGAGATTTCCCCTTCTGTTCTTTGATTTCCCCTCAGAAACAAAGGGATGAATTTGTGTCTCAGTTACAGCTGGCTTACTAGGCACCTTCTGTGCTGGCTGTGTCTATGCAGCTGTGGGCTCATAGTGCAAAGTGCCATTCTAATGAAAATATTCTTCAACCAAATAGAAGCCAACATTAATAAAAATAGAGATGATCTTTGGGGTGATTCTCCTGAAATATCCAGGGAGCACTTCAGTAAGGTAGTTAAGCACAGATCTTCTATCTCTGTCACTTCTGGGCATTTTTGTAAGTAAAAATCTGTAGCCATGTAGATCTTGCCTGCAGGAGATTGTAGATAAATGTGGGCGTATTAGCACATAAATACAAAAATTTTTTTTTTGTCTTTTCGAGACAGGGTCTCCCTGTAGCCCCAGCTGTCCTGGAACTCACTCTGTAGACCAGGCTGGCCTTGAACTCACAAAGATCCGCCTAAATACAAAATTTAAACGTATGGTGGACAGTTATGTTTTCAGACACTGCATATAAGCCATTCTAGTGTTGTAAAAAAAAGATGGGTTTTATTCCCAGGCAAATCTAGACACTCTCCTTTTAGGAAATTATTTGTGGGATCTCAGGCATGTATATTCAACTGACTACTGGTCATCTTCTATTCCCCAGTGTGATCAACAGACTCAATCATCCTTTCCCAAGTTCACTGAGTAATACCATTCATCAGATTAATCAAGGTACTGTCAGGTGCTTTGGCCACATGTCCTCTGTCACCACATGTCATGCACCCTAGACACACATTACCTGTGGCTTTGGTGGGACCAGCTCATCACCTTCATGTGTCTGGCATGAAAGTGACGTGATGCTTTATTCTTATTTGCACAACAATAACTGATTTTTCTAGTGGCATTTTCTCTTAGAGATTGCTGTTTTTTTTGTTTTGTTTTGTTTTGTTTTTTTACTTTTGTTTGCATCCCATGGAGTCCAGAAGAGGAAATCTGATCCCCTGAAGCTGGAGTTAAATGTAGTTTTGTTGTGCCTGACATGGGTGCTGGGAACCCTACTCGTGTCTTCTGGAAGAGCAATGACTACTTGTAACTGCTGAGCCATGTCCCCTTCTGGACCTGAGCTGCTTCATATGTTTTCTAGTTCCATCCTTTTTCCTGAAAATTTTAAAGTTTCTTTTTTTATCGAGAAATACAATTCTACTGAAGACTATTGTAGTATATATGCTAAGTTTTCATTACCATTCATCTGTTGATGGAGATTTAGGCTGATTCCACTTCCCAGTCACTGTGAATAGAACAGCAATCTACATGGCTATGCAAGTGTCTCTGTGGAAATTCAGTCCTTTGGCACATGCCCAGGAATTTTATAGCTGGGTTGTGTAGTATTAGTTCTATCTTTAGGCTTTTGGGAAATCTCTACACAATTTAAGTAGCACTCCACTCCCATCCACGGTGGGAAGGGCTCCTTTCTTCCCAGCATCCTCAGAAGCATTTGCTGTCATTTATTTTCTTCCTAATTCTAGCTCTTAAAGATTAGAGATTGGGGGCTGAAGAGATGGCACAGAGGTTAAGAGCACTGACTGCTCTTGCAGAGGACCCAGGTTCAATTCCCAACACCCACATGGCGTCTATTAAGAACTGTCTTTAACTCCAGTTCCAGGGGAGTTCTTCTGACCTCTGCGGCATTGCATGACACAGGTGAACTGACTTACATGTAGAAGTATACTCATACACATAAAAATAATAAATAAATAAATAAATAAATAAATAAATAATTTTTTAAAAAAAGATTAAAGATTGATTTGCTTCATAATCTAACTCTGGCATTGGTCTACATAAAATCTTAGAATAAATTTCTACATCTTTGAAGGTTCATACTCCTTACAGTCTTCATCTCCAGTACCTCACAGACTCTGTCACATAGCAGATGCTCAGTGAACACATTTTAAATTAATGATGAATCAGTGGGCAGAATGCATATGTTTGGAAATATCTGAGACATGATAAAGATGACAAAGTGAAGGGAATGCCAGTTAGAAATAATGTGCTCAGAGCACATTGGATAGTGAATGCCCATCTTCAAAAATTCATTTCTTTGAGAAGAGAATGGCTTCAAAACATCAGCACTCCTTTAACAAAGACAGGCAATGTTTGAATACCCAAACACCAAGCTACATGTATGATTGTAAGAAAAAAAAATAAAGATAAGGGTACTTGGATGATCCATTGTGCATTTGGGTAAGAAAAATATAGGAAAAACAAGAGGGAGAAGAAAGGAAATAATTAAAAGACAGTTTGAGGGCAGGCAAGACGCCATAACTTGCACGCAAGCAGGGTAGGTACACAGCTACAGGTGGGGTGGTCTGGCACAGGGGCAGCTGGGAGAGGGTCTTGCTCTGAACCCTCTTTCTGGGGTCACGATCCCAGAGGTACCGGGGCATGGGCTAGGTCAGGCGCGCACCCCCCCACCCCCATGCCAAGGGAATTGCTGGGAATCCAAGTGGTCTTCCTTTTGGGGAACCTTCAGAACAGAAAGAGAAGACTGACTTAGACTTCCAACATCCAATATATACACAAAATTGAAAACCTGAAACCTAGGCAAGTCAATACACAATAAAAATAAAAAAATAAAAAACGGAGGAGGAAAGGGGGAAAAAGCATCAGAAGGAGGCAAGCAAAATCATCTGCTAATATAGTGAAAAGTCATTTGTGACTTGAACAGCAAAAGGGAAACCCACATGCCAGGGACACGACGAAGGGACAATATGGGAAAGGCACAGGATATTCCCACACCAGGCCCTACCAAACCTGGAGGAGATAGCTACAATGGGATTCCCTTGGAGGAGACCCAAGGAACAGAGCTTAGAGGAATAATTGCAGACATACTCAGAGAAATTAAAGAAAATAAAGAAGAAGTCAGAGAACTAAAGAGAGAGAATGAAAAATTCAAAAAGGACCTAGAGGGATACAATGACAAACTTCAGAAAGAACTAAAGGAACAGAATGACAAACTCCAGAAAGAAGTAGAGGGAGAAAAAAACAAACTCCGAATGGAAGTAGAAACACTGAAAAAGGAAGCCAACCAAAGAAGTAAGGAGCAACAAGAAGAGATTGAGAAGCACAAAGAAGAGATTGAGAAGCTCAAAAAGGAAATGGAAGTACTAAAGAAAACACAGGAAGAAACAAAAAATGAATTAGAACACTCAGTCAATCAAGAAGAAAGAAAAGGAAAAAGCCTCAGAAGTAGAATGGAGGAAGCAGAACAAAGAATATCAGATCTGGAAGATAACACAGAGCAATTAAAAAGCTCAAATAAAGATTATGAAAAATTTAAAAATACACAAAAGTGGAACAACCAGGAAATATGGGACACTATGAAAAGACCAAACCTCCGCATCATAGGAATAGAGGAAGGAGAAGAATCTCAAGAGAATAGTATTGATCAGATCTTCAACAGAATAATAGATGAAAATTTCCCCAAACTAAAAATAGACAAGCCCATACAAATACAAGAAGCACATAGGACCCCAAATAGACAAGATCAGAAAAGAAACACCCCACGCCATATCATAGTTAAAATGCTAGATGCCCAAAACAAAGACAAAATTCTGAGGGCCACAAAAGAAAAACAAGTCACATACAAAGGGAAACCCATCAGAATTACAACTGACTTCTCGCCTCAAACCATGAAAGCAAGAAGAACATGGAGCAAAGCATTCCCTGTGTTAAGGGACTATGGATGCCAACCCAGAATACTTTACCCAGCAAAAATGTCGACTATACTTGAAGGAGAGAGAAAAATCTTCCATGACATAAACAAGATGATGGAATACATGTCTGGAAAACCAACTCTTCATAAAATACTTGAAGCAATTCAAAGGGCAGAAGAGAGGAGCAACAATCCTCAAACACCTAGGAAAAGAAACTAACAAAAACATAACCATAGGAGCAAAATCAAAGGCTAGAAGTCCAAATGGATAATAAAGTGAAAGGAAGCAACATCCATCTTTCAATTGTAACCTTAAATATTAATGGGCTAAACTCCCCAATCAAAAGGCATAGACTGGGAGAATGGATTAGGAAACAAAACCCATCTATATGCTGTCTACAAGAAACCCATCTCAATTTCAAGGATAGGCACCAACTTAAGGTGAAGGGTTGGAAGAAAGTATTCCAAGCAAATGGTACCAAAAAGAAAGCGGGTGTGGCTATTCTAATATCAGACAAAATAGACTTCAAAGCAAAAGAAATCAAAAGAGACAAAGAGGGCCATTACATCCTTATTAAAGGAACAATTGACGATGAAGATTTCACAATCATAAATATATATGCACCAAACATCAGTGCACCAAACTTTATAAAGACAATTCTTCAGGATCTCAAGGCACAGATTAACCCCAGCACACTAATACTAGGGGACTTCAATACCCCATTAAGTCCTCTAGACAGATCAACAGGACAAAGGATAAACAGAGAGACATCTGAACTAAATGACACAATACACCAAATGGACCTCACAGACATCTACCGAATATTTCACCCAAACACCAGAGAATACACTTTCTACTCAGCACCTCATGGAACATTCTCCAAAATAGACCATATACTGGGACACAGGGAAAAACTCAACAAATATAAAAAGGTTGAAATAATCTCATGCATTCTATCAGACCACAGTGCAATAAAACTCGATATCAACACCAGAATAAACCCTACAACCTACAGGAACACATGGAGACTAAACAACACTCTCCTGAATAATGAGTGGGTCAAGGAAGAAATAAAAAAAGAAATAAAAACATTCCTGGAACTGAATGACAATGATAAAACAACACAGCAAAATCTATGGGACACTCTAAAAGCAATCCTAAGAGGGAAGTTTATAGCTCTAAGTGCCCACATTAAAAAAACAGAAAGAGCACAAGTGAATGATCTAACACTGCAGCTAAAAATACTTGAGAGACAACAACAAATGAACCCTAAACGGAGCAGACAAGAAGAAATAACAAAAATCAGAGCAGAGATCAATGAAATAGAAACAAAGAAAACCATACAAAAAATCAATGAATCCAAAAGTTGGTTCTTTGAGAGAATAAACAAGATAGACAGACCTCTAGCCCAGTTAACCAAAAGAAAGAGGGAACAACTCCAAATCAATAGAATCTGTGATGAAAGGGGAAATATCACAACAGACAATGAAAAGATCCAGACAATCATACGGGACTACTTCAAAAACTTATATTCTACTAAGTTTGAAAACCTAGAAGAAATGGATGAATATCTGAAATCCTGGGAATCACCAAAGCTCAACCAAGAAGAGATCGACAGCCTAAACAGACCAATAGTACAGGAAGAAATCGAAGATGTAATAAGTAGCCTCCCAACCAAAAAATGCCCAGGCCCGGATGGATTCACGGCAGAATTCTATAAAATATTTCGTAAAGACTTACAACCATTACTACTTAAATTGTTTAGAAGGATACAAATGGAGGGACTTCTCCCAAATTCCTTCTATGAAGCCAGCATTACGCTACTACCAAAACCAGGGAAAGATACAACCAAAAAGGAGAACTATAGACCCATCTCCCTAATGAACACAGATGCCAAAATTCTAAACAGGATTCTGGCAAATCGCATACAGACTCACATCAAGAAAATCATCCACCATGACCAAGTTGGATTCATACCAGAGATGCAGGGATGGTTCAACATACGAAAATCAATAAACATCATCAAACATATCAATGGACTGAAGGACAAAAACCACACCATCATTTCAATTGATGCGGAGAAAGCCTTTGACAAAATCCAGCATCCTTTCATGTTTAAAGTCCTGGAGGGAATTGGCCTAGAGGGATCATTCCTCAATGTAATCAAAGCCATATACAGGAAACCCACAGCCAATATCATCCTAAATGGGGAAATGACAGAAGCATTCCCCTTGAAGGTAGGAACTCGGCAAGGCTGCCCCCTGTCACCACTCCTCTTCAATATAGTGCTGGAAACCCTTGCAAGGGCAATAAGGCAAGAAAAGGAAATTAAAGGAGTTCTAATTGGAAAAGAGGAAATCAAGCTATCCCTTTTTGCTGATGATATGATTGTCTACCTAAGGGATGCTAAGAACTCCACCAGAAAACTCCTAGAAATGATTAAGAGCTTTGGTAAAGTGGCAGGATACAAAATAAATCTAGAAAAATCAGTAGCCTTTCTTTACACCAACAACAAGCAACTGAAGAAGGACTACAAGGAGACCTTCCCACTCACAATAGCCTCAAAAACAATAAAATACCTAGGAACAAACCTAACCAAAGACACCAAGGATCTCTACAACAAAAATTTTAAACCCCTGAAAAAGGAAATTGAGGAAGACATCAGAAGATGGACAAACCTCCCATGCTCATGGATTGGGAAAATAAATATAGTAAAAATGTCCATCCTACCCAAACTAGTGTACAGATTTAATGCGATCCCAATCAGAATCCCCAAGAGTTTCTTCACAGGCCTGGAAAAAAAAATCCTCAATTTCATTTGGAAAAACAAAAGACCCCGAATAGCCAAAGCAACCCTGAGTGAAAAGAGCAATACAGGGGGGATCGCTATACCAGACATCAAACTATACTATAGGGCTATAGTCATAAAGACAGCCTGGTACTGGCACAAAAACAGACCAGTTGACCAATGGAATAAAACTGAAGATCCAAACCTGAGCTCATACAATTTCAGCCACCTCATATTTGACAAGGGGGCCAAGAAGACACAATGGAAGAAAGACAGCATCTTCAGCAAGTGGTGCTGGCAAAACTGGATCACCACTTGTAGAAGAATGAAATTAAACCCCTACCTCTCACCTTGTACAAAGGTCAACTCCAGATGGACCAAAGACCTCAACGTGAAACCCCAAACTCTGGAGGTGATAGAAGAGAAGCTTGGCAGCAGACTACAAGACATAGGTGTAGGAAAAGACTTCCTAAATCAGACAGCAGCTGCACAAGAAATAAGATCGACAATTGACAAATGGGACCTCATTAAACTCAAAAGCTTCTGTACATCAAAGGAAGCAATAAAGGAAGTGAGGAGAAGACCCACAGAGTGGGAGGAAACCTTCACAGCAGATACATCTGACAAAGCATTAATTTCCAGAGTATACAAGCTACTCAAAAAACAAAGAAGAAAGAAAACAAATGAATCATTCAAAAGATGGAGCAAAGATCTGAATAGAGACTTCACAGAGGAGGAGTTAGAGATGGCCGAGAAACATCTTAAGAAGTGTTCAACATCTCTGATAATTAAGGAAATGCAAATTAAAACCACTCTGAGATATCACCTTACTCCAATAAGACTGGCTAGGATCAGGAACATGAATGATACCAAGTGCTGGAGAGGTTGTGGGGAAAGGGGAACACTCATCCATTGCTGGTGGGAATGTAAACTTGTACAGCCACTATGGAAAGCAGTGTGGAGAACCCTTAGAAGACTCAAAATGAGCCTTCCATTTGACCCAGTCATACCACTCCTGGGTATATACCCACAAGACACAACTTACTGCAAAGATACATGCACAGCTATGTTTATTGCAGCTCTGTTCACAATAGCAAAAAGCTGGAACCAGCCCAGGTGCCCCTCAACTGACGAGTGGATAGAGAAAATGTGGTACATGTATACAATGGAGTTCTATGCAGCAGTAAAGAGGGACAACATCATGAACTTTGCAGGTAAATGGATGGAGCTGGAAGACATTATGTTAAGTGAAGTAACACAGTCCCAGAAAAACAAACGACAAATGGTGTCCCTCATATGTGGATGCTAGTACCAACAACCCAGATATAAATATTTCTCATGGAGAGGGATGCATAGTAAAAGAACAACAACAGAAAGACTGCATCAGAAAATGGACTGAAATGGTGAATTGGGAAGGGGGGATGGGTGGGAGAGGGACACGGATGTATATTCAATCAAGGCATATTTAATTGATGTGAGTTCAGCAAGTACTCAGTTTCACCTAGACACTGTCTACAGGATACATGGTGTTTTAGGACTTAGTAAAAGTAAATATGTGTATATTAAACAACATTGGTTTACAGACTCTGATAAAAACGGTAATGCATCTGAGTTAAATGTAGATATAATTTGCTGTTGTCCACATTTGTTTTACACAAAATCTCTAGAGCAATAACTTTGGGATTGGCACATACAAATGTTCTCTATAATTTCTCTGTTGTACAGTATCACCTTGTAGCATTCTCTTTAAGATGATTTAAAGCAAAAATTAAGTTTGCTTCCCAAGTTAATCATATATAGTCACCCAAAACAGCATGGGTGAATTTGATGAAATCTGTGCCTTGATTCCACCCTATAGTTATGTATAATACAACTGTCTTCTGGAGACTCATGGGTTAAAAAAAAAAGGGGGGGGGCGGTACAGACAGACATGAAACCTTCTAGTCAAAAACCTTGCAATTCAAATCTTAAAACTAACTATGGGAAAAGATTTGTTTGTTCCAACAGGACAAAATGTCACCAACTTAACGGCTGAGAAAGAAAAGATACAGCTTTGCATTGAGTAGGATGTACCAAAAAGTGGCAACTGAAAGGTTGACCCGTCTGAACACTGAAAGGAAGAAAAGCCTCAGATTGCCATAAACATCGAACCCTTCTGTGGATCCTACATGTAACAACTATCTATAATGAGTCCTAATGAAACTTATACCTTCTAGGTGCAACAAAGGTTTTGATATGACTTTCTTGCCTCCCCCCCCATAGAACAAGGAGAAATATGACGATGATGATGTCATTCTCCAACTGTAAATTGGAGACAACTATTATAGAGGTAATCTCTTATAAAACCGGTAAAAATGCCTTCTTTAATTGACTAATAGACATAAGAACTGTGAAAAGGATTATACTCTGTTCAGAACCAAATATAATACTAAAGTCCTTGGGCTATGCACTTAGGCAAAGTATATTAATGCAGGAGCTCTGACATCAGCAATGGATTGTTCTACCAGGGGGATGTTGGCCAGGGGATCCAAGGCCCCACAAAAGGTAAGGGCTCCTTGCCCCTAAGTTGGGATACCTGCAGGAGGAGAGGCGATAAGACCCTGCTGCCGAAGACCTGACGTTAACATGGGAGGGATGTATTGAGACCGCACATGCAAGTGTACAGATGGCCTCTGGAATGCCAGAGAGTGTTACCAAAGGCCACTAAACCAATAAAGCAAATACGGGTCTCCCTGAGTCAAGCAAGACTCCACCGTCAGCACCAGCTACACCTCACCTGCCTGGAAATACTGTGCAGCAGAGGCAGCCATGTGCCTGTATATCCCAAATCTAATTGGCTATTGGCTCTCTCCTTGGAGGAATAACCCATGGCTGATGCCACAAGCCTACATCCTCTACAGGTTAGGAGATGTCATAAGCCACAGTAAGACCCTGTCATATTTATCAGGGGGTAAAAATGTAATTCATGGATTAACATATCATCCAAACATATGTGTCTATGCCAAAGTAACCTACCATAACTATTAGTGCTGCTTAAATACCTATATATCTAATTGCTTGTGCTTCATTAGTAGGATCGAAAGGTTACTCCTGAACAAACTGTCAGCCCATGAAAGGAAACAGCCAGAATTGACCAGAATCCAAGTCAACAGCTCCAGAGAGAGAGGACTGTTTTACTTCTCATCCACCTGTGCCCCTTTTCTAAGCCTAGGGAACAATCTGCGGAAGAGGGGGCGTGGTAGAATGTAAGGGCTGCGATTGGGGTGAATGGTGAAACTACAGCAATGTAGTCTGGACACTCATTTGATCAACTTGATTGAACAAACAACCCGTCACCCCCCACTGGATGGTGGGGCTGTGGGGGTTTGGGCACAACAGCCTGCAGATTGGTTTTGCACGAAGGATGCTTGTACTCATGGATTATCACTTATAGCTAAAAAATGGAAAAAAAAAAACTGAAAGATGCAGGACAGTTATGGCAGAATGCAAGGTAAAGGGAAATGTGCCTGAACTGAATTGGAAAATAATGTATGAAATGCACAAAGCATCAATAAAAATAAAAAAAAAAGAATATATAACTAGATCCTAGTTTCACCAACCCAGAGCCTAAGAATGTTATCAAACAGCATCTAAGGCTTTAACAGAGACTTCCTTGCTTTGTTGTAACCCACCTAGCTTATGGCTCTACCAATGTATTTGGAAAGTGTCTTGATTTATAATTTTCTTTGTTCTGTTACTAACGATCTTGAAACATGATACTTAGGTAACCTAAATCTGTTCCAGTACCAGGTCACTCATATTTGGCTTTAAAATAAAAATAAACTCTTTTTGTTGGTCTTTTTGAGACAAGGTCTCCCTGTAGCCCCAACTGTCCTGGAACTTGCTATGGAGACTAGGCTGGCCTTGAACTCATAGAGATCCACCTGCCTCTGCCTCCCAAGTGCTGTGATTAACCACCCCCAGCTAAAATAAACTATCTTTATTCCCTTCAGTGAGAGCTATGCTTTTGACTTGACAGCATGGATGACTTGCATCTGCATATTCAGTTATCCTCCTTTCCCATTGTGATCCCCCTACTACACACACACACACACACACACACACACACACCACACATAATATACATAATGCTAGAATTCCAGTGCTAGATGCAAGATACCTTCCTATGATTCATTTGCCAGAGATCTCAAAGGCCCACAAAAGAATTTGGACTGGTATCCCTCATCTGTGGATGCTAGCACCAATTATCTATTGTGTGGCCAACTGAGCAATGTCAATGTGATCTGAAAACAACTGTGCTCTTATATTGTGAATCCCTTAAAATATAATAAACAAATAAATGAAAGAAAAAAAAAGTCAGTTTGAGCAAAGGAAGGAAACAAGAAGCTGTTACATTCTGTAAGACACCTTTCTGTTCCATTGATCTATGGGTCTGTTTTTGTGCCAATACGAGGCTGTTTTTATTGACTATGGCCCTATAAGATAGTTTGAAGTCTGGTATAGTGATTCCCCCACAATTACTCTTTTTGCTCAGGGCTGCTTTGGCTATCTGGGGTCTTTTGTTTTTCCATATGAATTTTAGGATTTTTTTTTCCTAATTCTGTGAAGAAACTCGTAGGAATTTTAATTGTGATTGCATTGAATCTGTATATTACTTTGGATAGGATGGACATTTTTTACTATATTAATTCTACCAATCCATGAGCATGGGAGGTTCATCCATCTTCTGGTGTATTCCTCAATCTCCTTCTTCAAGGATTTAAAATTTTCATTGTAGAGATCTTTAGTATCTTTAGTCAGATTTGTTCTGAGATATTTTTATTTTTTGAGGCTATCGTGAATGGGAAGGTCTCCTTGTAGTCCTTCTCCAGTTGCTTGTTGTTTGTATAAAGAAAGGCTACTGATTTTTCTAAGTTAACTTTCTATCCTGCCACATTACTGAAATTTCTAATCATTTCTAGGAAGGAGTTTTCTGGTGGTGTTTTTGTCATCCTTTATGTAAACTATCTTCTCTTTTTTTTTTTTTTAATTGTACTCAGTGGTTTATTTTTTTTTCTTTTTTGTTTTGTTTTGTTTTCATTTTTTTTAACAATAAGTGATAATTTGTGAGTACAAGTATCCTTCATGTAAAACCAATTTGCAAGCAGTTGTGCCCAAACCCACACAGCTCATGGGTCCCACCATCCAGCAGGGGGGGCTTGTATGTTCAATCAAGTTGATCAAATGAGTGTCCAGTCTATATTGTTGTAGTTTCACCATTAACCCCAATCAAAGCCCTTACATTCTACCACGCCCCCTCTTCCACAGATTGTTCCCTAGGCTTAGAAAAGGGGCACAGGTGGATGAGAAGCAAAACACTCTACTTTCTCTGGAGCTGATGTCTTGGTCTCTAGTCAGTTCTGGCTGTTTTCTTTCATGGGCTGCCAGCTTGTCCAGGCATAACCTTTCGATCCTACTAATGAAGCACATGCAATTAGATATTTAGGTATTAAACAGTATAATATATAGCCTTTCAAGGAAGCTATCTTCTCATCTGCAAAAAGAGATAGTTTGACCTCCTCTTTTCCAACTAGTACTCCTTTAATTTTCTTTTCTTGTCTTATTGTTCTAGCAAGAGTTTCAAGTACTATATTGAAAAGGAGTGGAGGTAGGGGGCAGCCCTGTCCCCTATCAGGGTTCCTGACTTTAAGGGGAATGGTTCTAGTTTTTCCCCGTTTAGAATGATGTTGACTGTGGATCTGATATATATGGATTTAATTATGTTAAGAGATGTTCCCTTCAGTCCAAGTCCCCTTAGGACTTTAAACATGAAGGCAAGTTTAATTTCATTGAAGGCCTTTTCTGAATCAATTGAAACCACGTGGTTTTTGTCTTTCAGTCCATTTATGTCCTTTATGACATTTATTGATTTACATATATTGATCCATCCCTACATCTCTGGTATGAATCCCACTTGGTCATGGTGGATGACCTTTTTGATGTGCACCTATACAAAAGAGCAAGGAACAAATGAACCAACCAAAAGATGGAGTAAAGAGCTGGACAGAGACTTCACAAATGAAAAGGTAAAGATGGCTTAGAAAGATCATAAAAAGTGTTAAACATTGCTAATAATTAAGGAAGTGCAAATTAAAAGCACATTAAGATTTCTTCTTACCCCAGTGAGACTGGCTATGGTCAAGAAAACAAATGATACCAAATGCTGGAGAGGTCACGGTAATTATCCATTCCCTATCAGAGAAATCATTCCTGAAGAAAACTGATTCTTCTCTCAGTAGCCATTGAGTGCTGGTAGCTCTTCATCTAGGAACTGAATGTTGAAACATTTCTCCCATCACCATTGGCATGTGTATTGGAATGGTCATTATTTGGGTCTTATTTAGGCAACCTTGTTGTTCAGATTTTATATGTGCAGTATCTCTGTCATTAGTTATTATTCAAAGCAAGCCTCCCAGTCCTCTGGCTATTACAATCTATCCTCTCCAGGTTCTGTGATATTCTCTGAGCCTTATGCTTAAGGTACCAGAGGAAATACTGTCAAGATACTTCATATCCTATAAATTCTCTGATATTTCCAATGATTTGCATGGATATGGTTTTTAAACGAGTGCTATTTATCTTTCAGTACAGATGGACATTAACTTGTAAAGACTGCAGTGGAGAGATGGCTCAGCACTGGCTGCTCTTGCAGAGGACACAGGTTCAGTTCCTAGAATCCACACTGCAGCTAACAACCAATTGTAACTCCAGTTGCGGGGGGGGGGGTCTGATGCCTTTTTCTGATCTCTGTGGGCATTGCACAACACAGGTGCACTTATCTTCATGCAGCAAATATACTATGATAGATTCATGAAATCTGTTGGAAGAGTATGGAGTACATGTAGGGAAGCTAGTCTAAATATTATTGAGATTTGTGAAATATAACAAAATTCAATAAAAATATACATTAAAAGTAGAATAAAAAGAACGTAATGCAAAATGCATTGACTCCATCTTCAAAAGTCCCCATTACTAATCAAAACTCTATAATCCGAAGTTATTTGTGAAACTCAAGGAAATCCCTCAGCTGTAAGCTCCTGTATAATTAAAAGAGAAATGGGATACTTCTGACATGCAATAAACTGAATGCATAATTCTGTTCCAAAAGGGAGAAATAGGGGCATACTGAGTAAATACCAGACCAAAACAAGTCTGAAAACCAGCAGGGAAAACACCAAATCCAGTAGCTCCAGGTCCAACTTCCAGGACTTTATTTCTAAGGGCTTAAATGGCTCATTCCCTCCAATTTTGCCTTATGCAACATACGTCTACCTCTGGGGCTGGTGCCAAGCCCTGTATACAGCTCTCCTTGGCAGATGTTTCCTGGTTCCTGCATCTGGAACATCTTGGAGTCTCCACTGTCAACGTGGCTTGGCTTTCACAGCTTCACACAATGGTCTGTCAGGGCATTCTTTATGCAGGGACATTCCTACTGCACAGAGCCAGGACTGGCAGATCTCTGAAATGGCAGAGGAAGAAGAAATGGCCCCTTGACTCTTATATCTTTCATACCTTTAAATCTTGTATGTAAATCACACTGCAAAGTTTGGCTTTCCTCCTGGGAAGGACATTGATGTGCTTCATCCACAACTTTACTCAGCTGTTTTTCTAAGAAAGAAAATCCCTCCCATATTTTGTTTTCACAAGTTGACTTCTTAGCTGGGTGTGGTCATGCCCTGGAGGTGCTCTTTCCATTGTTCAGGTGCAGATCTCTGGGCCTCTTTCTAATCCCTCTGACCTCTTTATCAAAGAGAGCTTGTCCTCCACAAACCATGGCCCCAATATTATCCTTACAAGTGTGTGTTATAAATCCAAACTGTACATTATGCATTTCTCTCTGCCTTACTTGCTCTATTTCATTGTAGATCTTTGTGTTAAAAATTAATAACCACAGCATTAGATAAATGCATCTCTCATCTTTCACCAGAGAAGTGTTCTTATGCAACAGACAGTGATTAACTCAGAAATATACAACTGACCAACAGGCAGAGAACAGGAGGCAGAGGAAAATGTATTTCTGAATCAGACACCAATGTCAAACTTCTGCCTTCCTAGGCTCAGGGATCATTGTAGAAGAGGGGACAGAGGGATTGGAGAGCTGGAGCTGGAGGATGACCACAATGGATCAGAGTTGTCCAGACAGCTGGTCAATGACACATGACTCTCAGCAAGTGTGGCAGCATGCACAAGTCCCACACAAGTGCAAATCAGAAAAAAAAAAAAATCCCAGAAAGGACAAGAGGACGTGGGTAAGAAGCCCCAACCCCACCTAAAGAAATTGTTGCTGAACCTGCTGTATTTTCTCCAAGTGTATATTTTTGCCTCCCTTTGTAAAAAGTCAGGTGGCTGTAAATGTGTGAATTTAAATCGGTGTCCTCAATTATATTCTGCTGATCAATATTTCTGTTTATTTTTGTCAGTAACCTGTGTTTTTATTACTTTATCTGTGCAATATAATTTGATATCAGTGATGGTAATCCCTCTGGCAGTTCTTTTATTGTTCAGGATTATATTGATTATCCTGTGTTTCCCTGGGATATTTGGCAATATTTATTCAATTCCTGTGAAGAAGTGTCTTATAATTTTAATGGGTATTGCATTGAATTTATCAGTTGCTTTTTGTCTGATTGCCATTTTCACAATATTAACTCTACCAATCCATGAGCATGAGAGGAGTCTCCCAATCTTCTGGAAACTTCAATTCCTTTCTTCAGTGTTTATAAGTTTTTATTTTATAGGTCCATCATTTTATTTATTAGATTTGTTCTGAGGTATTTCATAGATTTTTGAGGCTATCCTGAATGGGATCATTTCCCAGATTTCTTTATCAGTAAGTTTGTAGGTGGTGTATAGGAAGACTACTGGTTTGGGAGTGCAATAATTTGATAAATGTGTTCATCAACTCTGTGAGCTTTCTGGTAGAGTCGTTAGTACTCCATACATAAAAAAAATCACATTACCACCAAATAAAGATTCTTTGACATCTTCCTTTCCAATTTGCATCCCCCTTTATCTCCTTCCTTTGTGTTATTGCTCTAATACTTCAAGTACACTATTGAACAGGCATGGGGAGAGTGGATATCCCTGACTTGTTCCTGAGTTTAATGATAATACTTTCAGGTTTTCTCCATTTAGTATGATGCTAGGGGTGGTCTTCTGGTATACTGCCTTTACTTTGTTGAGAAACATCTCCTTCAGGCCTAGATCCTCTATGGATTTTTATCATGAATGGACATTGGAGTTTGTCAAAGGCCTGTCCAGCATGTAATGAGAGGATCATGTTGTTTTTATTCTTCAGGCTATGAGTTGGATTGTATATGTTGGTTTATTTACTTTGAACTATTCTCACATCTGTGAGATGAAGTCCACTTGTTCATAATCTTTAGATATATTCTTGCATTTGGTGTGCAAGTATTTTACTGTGAATTCTTGCATTCATGTTCATCAGAGAGATTAGTTTAAAATTTTCTTTTTGTTTGGTCTTTGCCTGGCTTGCATATTCGAGTAATACCCACTTCATAGAAAGAATTTGGTAGTGTTACTTCATTTCCTATTTTATAAAATAATTTTAATATTATTGGTATTAATTCTTTGATGATTTGGTAGGATTCTGCACTGTATTCAACTGGTTCCTGGCTCTGTTCACTTGGGAGATTTTAGTTAGTTTTTTTTGTTGTTGTTGTTGTTTTTCCTTTGGTCTTTTTGAGACAGGGTCTCCCTGTAGCTCCAGCTGTCCTAGAACTCACTATGTAGATCAGACTGGCCTTGAACTCACAGAAATCCACCTGCCTCTGCCTCCTGAGTGCTGGGATTAAAGGCATGCATCACCATGCCTGGCATGGGCCTGTTTACATCATTTATGCCATTTGGGTTTACTTTTGTTTGACTCCATATTTCTACAAAGTTATTAATTTCTTTTAGGTTTTCTAATTTTGTGAAATATAGATCTTTAAAATATGTTCTTATGATTTTTAATTAAAGTTATTTTGGGTGACATATATAGATATAATTGCACATATAGCAAGGGTCACATGATGTTTCATGCATGTATACACTGTTTAAAGCTTAAATCTGCTGAACATAACTATGTCATTAAACATGTATAAATTCTTTGTAGCTCAAACTTCCACAGTTATTTGAGGCTTTTGAAATTCATACAACATTACATCTATATCCATCCTACTACAAAATCATGTTACTTCACTTAGCATGACAGCTTCAACTTCCATCCATTTACCTGCAAGTTTTACCAAGTCACCTTTCCTTATCACTGCATAGAACTCCATTCTGTAGATGTACCACATTTTCATTATCCACTCTTTAACTGAGGGACACCTGGATTGCTTCCAGTTCTTTGCTATTGTAAAAAGAGCTGCAATAAGCCAGGCGTAGTGGCGCATGCCTTTAATCCTAGCACTTGTGAGGCAGAGGCAGGCGAATCTTTGTGATTTCAAGGCCAGCCTGGTCTACATAGTGAATTCCAGGACAGCTGGGGATACAGGGAGACCCTGTCTCGAAAAGACCAAAAAAAAAAAAAAAAACACAAACAAACAAACAAACAAACAAAAAACATGGTAGCACACATCTTTGCAATAGGGTGACTCTTTGGGGTATATACCCAGAGTGGAATGGCTGGGTCAAATAGTAGGTTCATTTTGAGTCTTTTAAGATCTAATTGTGTGTGCTTCATTAGTAGGATCAAAAGGCTATATATTATACTGTTTAAATACCTAAATATCTAATTTCATGTGCTTCATTAGTAGGATCGAAAGGTTATGCCTGGACAAGCTGGCAGCCCATGAAAGAAAACAGCCAGAACTGACTAGAGACCAAGACATCAGCTCCAGAGAAAGTAGAGTGTTTTGCTTCTCATCCACCTGTGCCCCTTTTCTAAGCCTAGGGAAGGAACAATCTGTGGAAGAGCGGGGCGTGGTTGAATGTAAGGGCTTTGATTGGGGTTAATGGTAGAAACTACAACAATATAGAAATACACTCATCTGATCAACTTGATTGAACATACAAGCCCCCCCTGCTGGATTGGTGGACCCGAGCTGTGTGGTTTGGGCACAACGGCTTGCAAATTGGTTTTACATGAAGGATGCTTGTCTCACAAATTATCACATTGTTAAAAAAAATGAAAACAAAACAAAACAAAAAAACAGAGAAAGATGCAGAAAACTTACGGCAGAATGCATGATCTGGGATGGGTAGGGGTGGGGTGGGGGAAGGGAAGGGGATATATGCCTGAACTGAATTGGAAAATGATCTATGAAATACACAAAGCATCAATAAAAAAATAAAATAAAATAAAATAAAATAAATTGAATTCTCCATTACCATCCAAAAAAAAAAAGAGTTCTCCTCTCTGTTTCCCATAGGGGTTGCACAAGTCTGCATTCCCACCAGCAGTGAATGAGTGTTCCCCTTTCTCCACAGCCTCTCCAGGATTTGGTATCATTTGTTTTCTTGATCATAGCCCGTCTTGCTTAAGTAAGATGAAATCTTACAGTAGTTTTAATTTGCAATTTCCTTAATTAACAGTTTTTAAGATGCTTCTCAACCATCTTTACTTCTTCATTTGTGAAGCCTCCCTTCAGCTCTTCACTCCTTCCTGCAAGTGGCTCATTTTTTTCTTGATCCTTTGTTTGTTTTTGTTGTTGTTGTTGTTTGTTTGTTTGTTTGTTTGTTTGTTTTGGGGGGGTGGTCTTTTTGAGACAGGGTCTCCCTTTAGTTCCAACTGGTCTGGAGCTCGCTCTGTAGATCAGGCTGGCCTTGAACTCAAAGAGATCCCCCTGCCTCTGCCTCCCAAGTGCTGGGATTAAAGGCCTGCGCCACCATGCCCAGCTGATCCTTTGTTTTTTGAGTAATTTATATGCTCTAGATGTTAAATCTTTGTCAGATGTGTCACTAGTGAAGATTTTCTCCCACTCTGTGGGTTTTATTTTCACTTCTTTGATTGATTCTCTTGCTGTACAGAAGCTTTTAGGTTTAATGAGGTCCCATTTGTCAATTGTTGACCTTATTTCATGCACAACTTCTCTCTGATTTAGAAAGTCTTTTCCTACCATTGTATCTTGTAGTTTATTTCCAATGTTTTCTTCTATCATTTTCAGAGTTTCAGGATTCTCACTGAGGTCTTTTTTCCATTTGGAGTTGATATTTGTACATGATGAAAGGTAGGGGTATAGTTCTATTCTTCTACAAGTGATTATCCAGCTTTGCTAGCACCATTTGCTGAAGATACTGTCTTTCCTCCATTGAGTCTTGTTGGCCCATTCATCACATATGTATTGACTGAAATTGCATGTGCCCATGTTTCGATCTTCAGTTTTGTTCCAGTGACCTACAGGTCTGTTTTTGTACCAGAAACACGCAGTTTCTATGACTATAGCCCTGTAATATAAGTTGAAATCTGGGATAGTAACCCTCCCCCCCAGCATTGGTCTTTTTGCTCAGCATTGTTTTGGCTATCTAGGGTCCTTTGTTTTTCCATATGAATTTTATGATTTTTTTATGAACCTATAAAGAAAGTCATGGGGATTTTTATTGGAATTGCATTGAATCTACATATTTGTTTGGGTAGGACCCTTTGGTATATTATCAAGTCATCTGCAAAAGGGGATAGTTTAACCTCCTTTTTTCCAACTAGTACTCCTTTGATTTCCTTTTCTTCTCTTATTTCTTTAGCAACAGTTTCAAGGACTATAGTGAAAAAGGAGTGAAGATAAGGGGCAATCTTTTCAGGTTCCTGACTTTTAAGGGGAATGCTTCTAATTTTTCCCCATTTAAAATGATATTGGCTGTTGGTTTGTCATACATGGTTGAGGAATGTTTCCTCCAGTGCAATTCCCTCTAAGACTTAAGCATGAAGGCATGTTAAATTTTATCAAAGGCCTTTTTCCACTTCAATTGACATGACGTGTGGTTTTTGTCTTTCAGTCTGTTTGTGTGTTTATGAAATTTATTGATTTATGTATGTAGAACCATCCCTGCATCTCTGGTATAAATCCAACTTGGTTGTGGTATATGACCTTTTTGATGTGTGCCTGTATCCCATTTACCAATATTTTGCTGAGAATTTTTGCATCTATATTCATTAAAGAAGTGAGTCAATACTTTTCTTTTTTGGTTGTATCTTTGTCTGGTTTTGGTATTAGAGTGATACTGGTTTCATAGAAAGAATTTGGGAGATTTCCCTCTGTTTCTATACTTGTTAATAATTTGTGTAATTATGGTTGTAAGTCCTCTTTAAATGTCTTATATAGAACTCTGTGGTAAATCCACCCAGGCCTGAGTGTCTTTTAGTTGGGAGGTTTTGTATTGCTGTATCAATTTCCTCATTTCTTATGGGTCTTTTCAAGCTGTCCATCTCTTCTTGGTTAAACTTTTTTAGTTGGGAGGTTTTGTATTATTGTTTCAATTTTCTCATTTCTTATGAATATTTTCTAGCTGTCCACCTCTTCTTGGTAAAGCTTTGGTGCTTTCCATGCTTTCAGATATTCATACATTTCTCTTAGGTTTTCAAATTTAATAGAGTATAGGTTTTAAAGGTGTTCTCATATAATTGTCTGGATCTTTTCACTACCTGTTGTGATGTTTTCCTTTTCATCTCTAATTTTGTTGATTTTGAGTTGCTCTTTCTTTCTTTTGGTTAACGGGACTAGGGGGCTATCTATCTTGTGTATCCTTCCTTTCAAAGAACCTGTTTTTTTTATTCATTGATTCTTTATATTGTTTACTTTGTTTCTATTTCTTTGACCTCTGCTCTAATTTTTAGTATTTCTTCTTGTCTGTTGGATTTGAGATTCATTAGCTGTTTTGTCTCAAGTGTTTTTGCAGTGTTAGTTACTTTATTTGTGTTCTTTCTGTTTTTCTAATGTAGGCACTTAAGGCTATAAATTTTCATCTTAGGCCTGCTTTTAAAGTGTCCCATAGGTTTTGTTGAGCTGTATCATCCTTTTTAATTCCAAGAGTACTTATTTCTTTATTTCTCCCTTGAACCATTCATTTTTCAGGAATGTGTTGTTTAGTCTCCATGAGTTATTGTAGATCATAGGGCTTCATTTGGTGTTGATATTAAGCTTTATTATGTTGTGTTCTGATAGAATGCATGGGATTCTTTCAATTTTTTGTATTTGATGGGGTTTGTTGTGTATCCCAGAATGTGGTTGTTTATGGAGAATGTTCTGTGGGGTGCTGAATAGAAAGTATATTCTTTTGTATTGGGGTAGAATATTAAGTAGATGTCTGTTAGGTCCATTTTATGTATCAGATTATTCAGTTCAGATGTCTCTCTGTTTATTCTTTGTCCAGTTGATCTGTCTAATGGGCACAGTGGGGTACTGAAGTCCCCTATTATTAGTGTGTTGGGGTTAAACTGTGCCTTAAAGTCTTGTATTATATGTTTATAAAGTTTAGTGCACCAACGTTTGGTTCATATATATTCATGATTCTGAAATTTCATTGTTAATTTTTCCTTTGATAAGAATGTAGTGACCCTCTACATCTCTTTTGATTAGTTTTAATTTGAGGTCTAATTTGTTTGATATTAGAATAGCAACTCCTGCCTGCTTCTTAGTACCATGTGCTTAGAATATATTTTTTCCATTCTTTCACCATAAGATGGTGTCTATCCTTGAAGGTGAGATGGGTTTCTTTTAGACAATCAAAGGGTGGATTCAATCTCTTAATACATTCTCCCAGTCTTTGTCTCTTGATTGGAGAATTCTGCTTATTAATATTTAAAGATATTATTGATAGATTTATATTGCTTCCCATCCCTTTAGTTTCTGTTTGCATTTTTGTCTATTTTTTTTTTGGTCTTTTCAAAACAGGGTCTCTCTGTAGCCCCAGCTGTCCTGGAACTCACTCTGTAGACCAGGCTGGCCTTGAACTCACAAAGATCCATCTGCCTCTGCCTCCTGAGTGCTAGGATTAAAGGCATGCACCACCATGCCTGGCTTATGTTTTTATTACCATAGTTATACCTTCTTTATTGATTTTCTCTTGCTGCTTAGGAATAGTTTTTCCTTTCTTCTGATGTTTGTATTGCTTCAAATATTTCCTGGAGGGTTGGTTTTCTGGACAAATATTTCTTCAGCTTATTTATGTTTTGAAAGATTTTCTTTTCTCCTTCAACTATAATAGACATTTTTGCTTGGTAAAGTATTCTGCGTTGGCATCTATAGTCACTTAGAACTGAAAAAACTTTGGTCCAAGCTCTTCTCCCTTTCATTATTTCCAAAGAAAGTCAGCTATGATTCTGTTGGGTTTCCTTTTATATGTGACTTGTTTTTCTCTTCTTGCTTTCAGTATTCTGTCTCTGTTTTGAGCATCCAGTATTTTTACTATGATATGGATTGGGGAATTTCTTTTCCTGTCTATTTGGTGTTCTATATGGTTCTTGTATTTGTAAGTGTATGTCTTTCTTCAATTTCAGCAAATATTTCTTCTATAATTCTGTTGAAGATGTGTTCAATACCATTATCCTGGGAGTGTTCTCCTTCCTCTATGCCTATGATGGGGAGGTTTGGACATTTTATGGTGACCCACATTTCTTGGTTATTCTACTCCTGTGTTTTTAAAATTTTTTTCATAATGTTTTCTTGTGCATTCCAGTTCTTACATGTTGCCTTCCATCCTTGATATTCTATTTCTGCTTCATTCATTTTGTTACTGAGGCTTTCTCCTATATTTTCCTGTTATTTGGATGTGCATTTGATTTTCTTTTCTACTTCAGCCTGAGACTTCTTCAATATTTCCACTTCATTATGAAGTTTATCATTTTCTCCTTCTAGTTCTTTGATTCATTTGCCTGTATGTTCTTTAAATTCCTTGAATTCTTTGTTTGTGATATATTTTTAAAGATCCGTGTCCTGAGTTATTTCAGAGGGGTCGTCATTTTAGGAGTTTTTTTTTTTTCACATAAATTTATTTATTTATTTATTTTTAACAAATCTAGACCCGTGTTCCCGCTCATTCCCCCATCCCGCCAGAGCTCATGCATTCTGCCAAATATGTTTTCCATCTCTTAGTCTTTCTCAATATTTTCCATGGGGAAGTTGACTGTTTTGAGCAGAAGTTCACTGTTTCAGTCAGTTCTTTGATGCAGTCTTTTCTGTTGTTGTTTCCAAAATGCGTTATGCCCAACTGCTTTGGACAAAAGCTCAGGGGGCCCTACACAAGAAATACTTACAACTGGGTAATTGGCACTAGCATCCACAGATGAGGGATACCATTCGTCATTTGTTTTTCTGGGACTGAGTTACTTCACTCAGCATGATGTCCTCTAGCTCCAGCCATTTTCCTGCAAAGCTCCTGATGTCGTCTTTCTTTACTGCTGCATAGAACTCCATTGTGTAGATGTACCACATTTTCTCTATCCACTCGTCAGTTGAGGGGCATTTAGGTTGGTTCCAGCTCTTTGCTATTGTGAAGAGAGCTGAAATAAACATGGCCGTGCATGTATCTCTGTGGTGGCGTAAGTCTTGAGGGTACATGCCCAGGAGTGGTATGGCTGGGTCGGGTGGCAAGTTCATTCCAAGTCTTCCAAGGGTTCTCCACACTGCTTTCCATAGTGGCTGTATGAGCTTAAATTCCCACCAGCGTGGATGAGTGTTCCCCTTACCCACAAAGCCTCTCAGCACTTGGTATCATTGTGTTTCTTGATCCTAGCCAGTTCTTACTGGAGTAAGATGATATCTTAATGTTTTCATTTGTATTTCCTTAATGATTAGTGATGTTGAGCAGTTCTTGAGGTGTTTCTCAGCCATCTCTAATTCCTCCGTTGTGAAGTCTCGTTCAGTTTCTTTGCCTCATCTATTGAGCGGGTCATTTGTTTTCTTTTTTCTTTGTTTTTTGAGTAGTTTATATATTCTGGAAATCAATGCTTTGTCAGATGTTCTGCAGTGAACGTTTCCTCCTCCCACTCTGTGGGATTTCTCGTCACTTCCTTGATTGTTTCTTTTTATGTTCAGAAGCTTTTGAGTTTGATGAGGTCCATTTGTCAGACCTCTAGCCCAGTTAAAAAAAGAAAGAAGAACAACTCCAAATCAATACAATCTGTGATGAAAAGGGAAAATATCACAACGGACAAGGAAAAGATCAGAAAATTATATGGAATATTACAAGAACCTTATTCTCCAAGTTTGAAAACCTAGAGAAATGGATGAATATCTGAAATCCTGGGAATCACCAAAGCTCCAAGAAGAGACCAGCAGCGTTTAAACAGACCCATAACATATGAAGAAATAGAGGATGTAATAAGAAGCCTCCCAAACTAAAAAAAGCCCAGCCCCAGATGGTTTCACATAGAATTCTATAAACATTTACAAAAGACCTACAACCATTATTTCTGAAACTGTTTAGAAGTATACAATCAGAGGAATTCCCCACATATCCTTCTATGAAGCCAACATCACTCTATTACCAAAACCAGGCAAAGATCCAACTAACAAGGAATTATAGACCCATCTCCCTCATGAACACAGAGGCCAAAATTCTAAACAGAATACTGGCAAATCGCATACAGACCCACATCAAAAGATCATCCATGACCAAGTTGGATCATACCAGAGATGCAGGATGTTTCAAACATATGAAAATCATAAACATCATCAAACACATAAACGGAACCAAAGACAAAACCCACACCATCATCTCAATTGATGCTGAAAACCTTTGACAATATCCAGCATCCCTTCGTGCTTAAGGTCCTAGAAGGAATTGGTTTGGAGGGAGCATTCCTCAATATAATCAAAGCCATATACAGGAACCCACAGCCAATATCATCCAATGGGAAATGACAGAAAGCATTCCCCTTAAAAGGTAGCGCTCGGCAAAGGCTGCCCTTTCACCACTCCTTTCAATATAGTGCTTGAAACACTTGCTAGAGCAATAAGGCAAGAAAAGGATATTAAAGGAGTAAACAATTGGAAAAAAAGAATAAAAAACTATCCCTTTTTGCTGATGATGTTATGTTTACTTAAGGGATGCAAAAAACTCCACCAGAAAACTCCTAGAAATGAATTAACACCCAGCAAAGTGGCAGGAACAAAATTAACCTTAAAAATACATGGCCTTTAGTACAAAACACCAAGAACAAGCCTGAGAAAGGAATTCAAAGAGACCTTCCCACTCACAATAGCCTCAAAAACAATAAGATACCTAGGAACAAACCTAACCAAAGACACCAAAGACCTCTACAACAAAAATTTTAAACCCTTAAAGAAAGAAATTGAAGAAGACCTCAGAAGATGGAAAAACCTCCCATGCTCATGGATTGGGAAAATTAACATTGTAAAAATGTCCATTTTACCAAAACTCTTGTATAGATTTAATGCAATCCCAATCAAAATCCCCAAGAGTTTCTTCACAGGCTTGGAAACAAAAGTTCTTAAATTCATTTGGAAAAACAAAAGACCCCGAATAGCTAAATCAATCCTGAGTGAAAAGATCTACACAGGAGGGATCTCTATACCAGATTTTAAACTATACTACAGGGCTATAGTCATAAAAACAGCCTGGTACTGGCACAAAAACAGACCTGTTGACCAATGGAACAAAACCGAAGATCCAAATCTGAGCACATACAATTTCAGCCATCTCATATTTGACAAGGGGGCCAAGAAACCACAATGGAGAAAAGACAGCATCTTCAGCAAGTGGTGTTGGCAAAACTGGATCACCACTTGTAGAAGAATGAAATTAAACCCCTACCTCTCACCCTGTACAAAAGTCAACTCCAGATGGATTAAAGACCTCAACGTGAAACACCAAACTCTGAAGATGATAGAAGAAAAAGTTGGCAACAGACTACAAGACATAGGCGTAGGAAAAGACTTCCTAAATCAGACAGCAGCTGCACAAGAATTAACGTCGACAATTTTAGGAGTTTTCTACAGTCTTGGTAGTGTTTAATGGGGACTTATTATTTGGGTTTCTCATGTTATGATTTCATTGTGTTTTTAGCATAAGGATTTGTTTCTTTTGTTTGTATTCAGTTATTAAACTCATGTGTTTCTTAGATGAGTTGAAAACTGACTTCGCTTGTTTTCTTCAGATGTCTTCATTGTCTTCTTATTGGTTATGAACAGGTGGTTGGTCTAGGCTTCAGGTTTTCACTTTTATTTTTGTACTGGAGTGACCACCCTTCTATTCTGGAGCCTCTCTAGGGACTCAGGACTTGTAATGATCATGTTAACTTGAACTTCACACCATGTGAGCAAAGGCTACCAGTCCCTTTAGGGTGGCTCTAAGTGTCTGAATGTGGGTATGTGGCTGTAGGTCTAGGGGCAGAAAAGCTTAACCTGGAGCCAGAGGAGTGGCCCCAGGTATTCTCCAATTAAATGGTTGGGATTCTAGAATATCACTGAGGCTGAGTCATATTGGTCTCTGGGTTTCTGTCTCACTTTGTGTGGCTGTTTGGCCTCTGGGTTGGTGACTGGTGTTCTCTCTCACCTGGAGCCTAGAGGTCCAGGACTGGAGCTGTGGCAGGGTTGCTACCTCTTCTACTGCCTTGTGTGCCAGGGCCATCACCACTGTTCCCACTGGGACTCCTGCACCACCTCTCACATGTCCTCCACCCCCAAGCAGGAGCTGCCATTCCCACTGCTCCCACTGGGTTGCCTGCCCACCTCTGATGTCTTCATTTTTTACTGCTGCCTACATATCTCTACTACAGGATGAATGTTTTGGGTATATACCCATGAGCGGTAAGATTGGTTCAAATGGTAAATTCATTTTTAGTTTTAAGTATTCTCTACACTCCTTTGTATCGCAGTTGCACAAGTTTGCAATCCCACCAGCAGTGAATGAGTGTTCCCCTTTTCCACAGCCTCTCCAGCATTTGGTATCATTTGTTTTCTTGATCATAGCCAGTCTCATTGGGATAAGAAGAAATCTTAAAGTGGTTTTAATTTGCATTTTCTTAATTACTAATGATGTGGAATGATTTTTAAGGTTTTTTTGGCCATCTTTATTTCTTCTTTTGAGACGTCTCTGTTCAGATCTTTAGCTTCTCTTTTAATTGGGTCATTTGTCTTCTTGTTCCTTTGTTTTATTTATTTTTTTAGTCATTTGTATACTCTGGATATTACATCTTTGTCAGATGGGTCATTGGTGAAGATTTCCTCCCAGTCTGTGGGTTTTCTCTTCACTTTTTTTATTGTTTCTTTTCCTGTACAGAAACTTTTTAGTTTAATGAGGTCCTACTTGTTTATTTTTTATCTTATTTCTTCCACAACTGTTGTCTAATTTAGGAAGTCTTTTCCTACACCTATATCTTGTAGGTAATTGCGAATGTTTTTGTCTAACATTTTCAGAGTTTCAGGTTTCATGTTGAAGTCTTTGATCCATTTAGAGTTGACTTTTATACAAGGCGAAAGGTCTGTGTTTAATTTCATTCTTCAACAGGTGGAGGTCCAGCTTTGCCAGCACCATTTGCTGAACTTGCTGCCTTTCCTCCACTGAGTGCTCTTGGCCCCTTTGTCAACTATCATGTGGCTGAACTGTATAAACAAGTTTGGGTCTTCAATTTTGTTCCATTGAACAACGGGTCTATTTCTGTGCCACTACCATGATGTTTTTCTGACTATAGTTCTGTAATCGAGTTTTAAATCTTTTTGGTCTTTTTGAGACAGAGTTTCCCTGTACTCCTGGCTGTCCTGTAACTCACTTTGTAGATAAATCTTGTATAGTAATCTCCCCTGAAATACTGTTTTGGGTCAGGGTTTCATTAGCTACCCAGAGGCTTTTGTTTTCCATATGAATTTTAAGATTTTTTTTCTAATTCTGTGGAGAAAGTTGTGGGGATTTTCATTAGGATTGCAATGACTCTATATACTACTTTGGGCAAGATGGTTATTTTTAGTGTCCTAATTCTTCCAATCCATGAGCATGGGAGGTCTTTTTATCTTCTGGTGTCTTCCTCAATCTCCTTCTACAAGGATTTAAAATGTTCATTGTAGAGATCTTTAATGTCTTTAGTCAGATTTGTTCTGAGATTTTTTTTTCTTTTTAAGGCTAATGTGAATGGGATGGTTTCCATGTACTTCTTCTCCAATTGCACACAGAAAGGCTACTGCGTTTTGTAGATTAATTTGGTAACTTACTATTTTAGATTTGACCATTTTCTTTGATTGAGTGAATAATTCATATATAATATTATATATAATAGATAGAGGATGCCTATACACACACACACACACACATATATATATATATATATATATATATATACATAGACAATAGATAGTTGATAGATAACTAGATGCTTGTGATAGATTGTAGATGGTATGTTAATAGATAATGGATAAATAGATACATAATAAACCATAGATGATAGACAGGGATAGATGGAAGATATACAGATAAATAAATATATCGATGATAGTTTCACAACAGATTATAGAGACATTAACATAGGTGAGAGGCAAAGATAGATTGATTATAGACAGATGGTAGATAGCTACAATATACCATATAGATAGATACATAGATAGATATCCAGAGAGAGAGAGATAAATAGAGAAAGAGAGAGAAGGAGATTAATAGATAGGTGCTGGATATGACAAAGGACATAGACAGCAATTCATTTTAGTTTTTGCTTTCACAGAAGGAATAGATCAGTGTGTATGGTCTCACTGTAACCAAAAGTCTCTTGACTATGCTTCCAGTGTATGGATAGTTTTCTTTTATTGCTTGTTAGACAACTCTGTATTTTCAACTCAATTTTATACCTGTTCTAATTCAATAAAACACCCCAGAAAAATTATCTATGAGACAGTTAACTTTTTCTTCTATTGAGAACCAAATTTATTTTTATTGCTTATTTTAGCATTATTAAACTTTATTTCATTACAATATGAAACTTTATAAAATGCCTTTTTCAGTGCACATAGCAAATATATATCACTTTAAATCAGAACAAGGTCTAGCAATTTCCAGTGGTAAGCTAAATATCATTTGTTATGGTGAGCATTCCTGCAGTAGTCTAACTGGAGCCTGATGCTCCTTGCTTTCTATGAGACATTTTTTGAATGGCAAAATCATCTCTAAATGAGTAAAGTTCAAACTCAAAATGAAATAATGTACTAGTTTGACTTTAAAATCAGTTGCTATATCTGAGATATTACAGGCTCTAAATGGCTGTCTGTGTTGGGTAGCCAAGATCTTGTGTGTACTTAGTGGGTCTCTCCCTAGAGAACATTTAACAGGCTTCCCCAGCCCCCAGAAACCTGGGACAAGAGGGCATATATGTAGAATAATTCCTAATTTCTGCCAACATCTTCAGTGATACACTTTGGAACCACCAAGCTATCACAACTGACAGTCCTTTGCTTGTGGGCCAGCAGGAGCCTATTCTTCCACCGTGATGAAACTGGGGGCAGGACTGTATTCTCCCTTTTGACTACATGTCACCCTTTGTTTCCACAACTGTGTTTATTGAGGATGATGTGAAACACCAACACATAATTTAGTTTTACTGGTTGTATGCATGAGAGCATTAGGAATCATAACAATACAAGAATTGGTGCCAATGGGTTTTAAAGGACAGAAATGGAAGGACATTGAAGCAATGCGGCCGTACTAACTGGAGGAAGCTGCTGCCCCTTGGGGGCTGATGATGCCACAGGTGTAAGTTAGAAGAACTGAATAGGGAAGATGAGTCTTTTTTGGGAAGGAACAGAACTTCATAGGACAGGGGTTCCTGCTTGGCTGCTGCTGTTGTAGATGTGATGGGGCGTTGCTGGCTCCCAGCTCATGAGAGGAACTTGACAGCTGTGCACACTTGCTGCTAGATAAGGGGAGATGTGGTGGTTGAGGTGATGGGGATTGTAGTCACACAAAAGTCCTACTTCTGATGAGGCTGAAATCCCCTTAGCTGTTCAGTCCACAAGCTGGATGTCTCAGCAGTCCCCATCTGTCATTGAAAGTTTGGAAGATTCTTGGAGAGACATGAATCATCAGTCCATATTGGAAAATCTGTGACTCATGTCTTTGAGGAGTGCCAAAAGCTGTGGAAGCCACAGAGTAGATGCACTTGCCAGTAAGAATTGAAGACAGGCCAAACAACAGTACTCTCTCTACTACCTGGGCTGTACCATGGAGGCCAGTACAGGGGAATCAAGACAGGACGCGTGCTTACTGGACTTCATTTGGGGGACCATGGGAGGGAAAGACCACAATGTGGAGCAAAAGTGCAGGATTGATGGTTGTTTGGGATTGCCAAGGAGGAACCTTTGAGTACTTTCTTAAGGAAAATATAACAGCTTTTAGGGGAAAAAAAATTATTTCAATTCAAGTGATATGCTTATGTATGTATGTATATATTTATGTATGTATAAAACTATGTATATATGTATATATACTGTAGCAATACAAGTTGGAGAGAACAACAACAAAAGAACTGAAAAAATAACTCTGGAAAGACTCAGAAAAAGATGCAGGACATATATGGCAGAGTGCACGGACTCAGGTGGGGTGGGAGGTATAGAAAAGGAAGTGATTCTAGATTGAATTGAGAAATGATGTATGACTTATGGGAAAAGTCTAATAACAATAAAAAAATTGAAAATAATCCTACTTTTACATTTTCCTTCTGGTCTCTGTGAGGAGGCTTCATTAAGCAGCCAAGGACAAACACAACCTTCAGACTCGTGAGTATCGCAAAGCATTATGTTTATAGAAGGGGAACTTTGATAATAAACAGGATTATATCTGTCACCCCAAATCTAGTGTAAAATGTTATTGGTTTGGGGAAAATGGTAAAATAAATGATCATATTGGGCCAAGTGTGCCTACAGTGAGTCCTAAGATTTAAACATGGTGCTGCTGAAAGCCTTACACAGAGTGCTTCAAACACTAGCCCTGAGCTCTCAAGTAAACATAATTAACACTCTTTTTTGCTTTTTACCCATTAAGCATGTAGGGAAGATGAAATTCAGACCATTTCAGCCAGTCAGTCCCTAAGTGGATTTATCTATTACTGAGCAACGTCATGGTAGCTTCATTCTCTTCAGTCACCACAGCCAAGTTCTGAGTCTCGGTCAACTACAACAAATCACGGCTAACTTAACTCTCTCTGGATACATTTTCTCCTCCTCCTCCTCCTCCTCCTCCTCCTCCTCCTCCTCCTCCTCCTCTTCTCCTCCTCCTCCTTCTTCTTCTTCTTCCTCTGCTTCTGCTTCTGCTTTATTAACAAAATAAAAATTTTTTTCCTGCTGATATTGCACACTACTGACAATCACACTAGGCAACCTGTTTATTTGTCTTTGTTTCCTTTTTGTTTGTTCTTTAATTTTTGTCACAGTTATTTATTTTTTAGCTAAGGACCGGCATAGACCATAGTGCAGGCTAATGAGTTAAAAGTAGAAATCAGAAGTCTATTGATTTTCACACAGGTTTCTTTCTCCTTCCCCATTGAGTTCATACCTGGAATGTATATGAGAGACTGCAGTAGAGCTTGCATTTGAGATAACCAGGAAGAAGGAGGAAGGAAGATGAAAACAGCCCAGAAAGAATGAAAGCAAGAAGCCTCTCTCTGCTCTTCATTTCTATTCTGTATTTGTAATTCCACAGGAAAATAACTTCCCAAAAAGTTTCAGCTGGTAAGATGGGTTAGGAGGTGCAGATGCTTGCACTCAGGTTCTCCTGGGACCCCACATTGACTTCAGATCACGCATGTTCGTTTGCCAGTTAAAGTGGCTAAGTTTGCAAATACAAGAATTTTTCTTTCCTGGTTTTACTATAAGGATATATTTAAGATTTTCCCCTCGTGTTCAAGATGGACTGATCTAATGAATAGTAAATATACAGAAATTCCTTAATATTGATTGACAGAAAGATGAAGGTAGCATATTTTAAGATAAAAGAGAGTGCATGTTACCTTTCTAATAAATAGATAATGAAATACAGAAAGCTGGTACAAGACCTAACATTAAAGAATAAAATATTAAACAAATTCAATTTGACTTCAAACACTGCCTGATCATAAAGTCAGGAGAAACTCCCCATCTCTGGTTAAGGAATTCCTCAATTCAAATTGAGATTAAATACTTCCCATAATCAAGGCATAAGTTGTGGGGCACAGTAGACAGTGTAATTTATCCCAAACTGAGGTCAACTTCAAGGAGAAAAATGAATTCCTATCCAGCCTTTCTGCAGAGTTAGGTGTTAAACACATAAAGGCAGTGTATGCATCAACAGGCAAATGAAGAAGAATTTGTAAATGGGTCAGTTGATAAAGGGTTTGCCATGCGAGCATGAAGACCTGAACTCAGTCCCACCCCTGTAAAAAGCCAGGCGCAGTGGCTAGCACCTGTAATCCCACCATTGAAACGGAGAGTTTTGGAGACAGGCAGATCCCAGGGACCAGCCAAGGCTAGCCAAATTAGTGAGCTCCAGATTCAATGAGACCTGACTCAAAAATAATGGTGGAGTGTAATAGAGGGCCCAGTGTTTACCTCTGGTCTCTTCATAGGTGTGAGTTCACCTGTATACAACATAGGTACACAGACACGCAGACACACACACACACACACACACACACACACACACACACACACACGCACAATGATAGTTCAGCATGCAACAGAATAGGTACACTTCACCTGTGCCATACAGTGTGCTAGAGTGAGAGACATCAAGCCAGGTTCACAGAGAGATGAGACAACATCTGTCTGAATGTAGACTGAGAAGTGTAAACCAGAAGCAGCTAGTTGGAAAGGGTAAGAACAGATTACAGTTAATAGAATTTCTATTCAAAGCAAACATTCTCTTTTGTGACTAGAATTCAAAAGACACAATGTACAAAACTATTTTAAAGTTTACAATAAGCAAAGTAATACTCTATAACAGAATAAAATTGCCACAACCCATATCTTTCTCGCTTTAGAAATGGACTTAAATGCAGGGAGGCATTTATAATGTAAATCATTACTATTCCCATTGAAATTAGGAGGGAAAAGCCACCTTTTATGAAATTTATGGAGTTTAAAATTCAATGAGCACAATCTTATGTTACACGTTCCTTCCTAGCCAAGCAGCAATGCCATTCAAAATATTCTCTGCAAGATGGACTTATATTTTTTTTATTGGGAAACATGTTGACTTTCCCCATTTCTAAATGTCTATGGTGTATGACTATTATTCACCTTGAAATCTTTCTAGAGGCCTATGTGTTTTATTTGCCTATGTATTAGACTTAGTTATGGAATTTGTCTTTTACAAAATGGTAGAAGATATCCTGGTGAAGAAGTGTGCAAGACTCCCTATCAGGGTCTAAATTTAAGGCACATGTTCACTTACTGTTGTGTTGAGATTCTGGGAACAACTGGGCTTTGTGAAGCTTTCTCTGGGCTGTAGTTCACAGAAGGAACTGACCAGGACTCACCCTATGCTAACTGCCAACTGAACTTGCCTGGGCTCATGCCCACACTGAAGAGACCAATATTCAAGAAGAAACGCTAGCTAATATTTTCACTTTAGGAAAATGTCAAAATTTGTTCCAAATTGTAAAAGAGAAAGATGGGAAAGAGTTCAGGGGCAGAGAAGTTGGGTGAGTCAGGAATTGACTGCATCCTTTATGTGCTGTGAAATACATACAACTTCATAAGTGATGAAGCAGAAATGGCAACTTGAACTGCAGAGAAATTCTGAGTAGAGACAATGTGCATACTATGCAGAAGGGTTATATGGCAGGGAAATCCTAGCAGAATATGTAACTTCCTTCAAACTTAGGAGTAAAGAGAGACCAGAGTGGACAAGAGTTTGGACAGGGACAAGGAATTCAGTAGCAAGGAGGGCATACTCAGTGGAGACTTCAGAATGAGAAGGGTTCAGAACTCATACCCTGGATAAATAAAACTTGAGATATTTGAAACTTTTAGAAAAGCAACTGGAGCTGGGCATGGTGGCACGCGCTTTTAATCCTAGCACTCAGGAGGCAGAGGCAGGTGGATCTTTGTGGGTTCAAGGCCAGCCTGGTCTACAGAGCGAGTTCCAGGACAGCTGGGGCTACAGGGAGACCCTGTTTCAAAAAGACAAAAAAATAAATAAATAAATAAAAGAACTGGAAACTGGTATTCTTCATTTGTTCTATAATCTGATGGTATAAAATAATATTTGTAAAGCCAAATGTGGATTGTTATCTGAGTTCCATATTCCACTCACTAGAAACATGACAATGAATATTTGCTTATGTGACACCAAGATTTCAACTTCCTGGTCTCCATGTCAGTGGAACTCTTTCCTTTAGTGTGGGATGTAGATATAGCTTCCTTCTAATCAAGGCAGTAAAATAATGGTGACGAAATATTACTTCCTTGACAGAATTTGCCTAGGATTATAATTCACCTTGCCAGAATATCACTGGTGAGCTTTGAGGAGTTAAGTGGTCATGCTGGTTAGGCAGGTATGGTAAGACAGCAAGCTGTGAGCTGATGGATATGCAGAGTCCTTCTGTCCTATGCAAGGACAGAGATCTAACACAATGATTTCTGGGCATGCTATTTAACCTCTCTGAGTCTAACACTTTTTTTCACCTATGTTTTCAATAGTGTTCCTGAATGTAGGCTATTTGCATAACATCAAAGTAACATCCATTATAAAGAATTCTACACAGCACCAAAACTGAGAATATTTGAATTTCACAAAAAGATCTGTCTATTGTGTTCTCAAAGCTTCATTTCTTCGAATTTTCTTGACAATATTAATTGCTCTGAGTGTTAAATGTTCAAGGACATGTCTAGTGCAAACTAAGATTGAGCTAAATAAAGTTGTCAGGCTTTAAAATTTTTCAGCTTTTAAGATGTTTTCATGTACATTAAGAAGGTAGTGAACACTGCGGATTTGATCAAAAGTAGTATGAGGAAGCACTCTCATAAAAGACAAGGACATCTAAGAAGTCCATTCAGCATCTGCTCCAATAGAATTGCAAATAAGTGGTCTAGCTCCCAAACCTACAATATGAATATTTCTTCACAAATTTCAACACAGGGGCTGGAGAGATGGCCTAGCGGTTAAGAGCGCCGACCGCTCTTGCAGAGGACCTGGGTTCGATCCCCAGCACCCACATGGCGGCCGAGAACCGTCTGAAACTCCAATTCCAGGAGAACTCCAGTTCCAGGGGAATCCGACACCCTCTTCTGACCTCCGCGGCATTGCACGACACGGGTGCACACACTTGCATGCAGACAGTACATTCATACACATACAGAAATAAAAAAAAAAATTAAAAAAAAATTTCAACACAAAAAAAATTTTATAATGCAAAAATAAAGTATCTTAATACTGTTGTTTTCTACTCCTCACTGAGTACCAAGGGTTTCTGACACATTTGCTTAGAAAGGCAGTGGGGCCAAGTGTAAAGGATCTAGAATAAATTTCTGTACATCTCTAATCTGGTACTGAGTGGGGATATAGTGCATTTGTCACCGCCTCTCATTTCCTATGATTAGTAGGATCCTGTTACTGCAAGGAGCCAGATGCACACACTTTCTGCACCAACATTCCATCATGCTTTCTGCAAACACTAGTTCAGATCCAGAAACTCTTGGGGCATGAGCTAAATGGAAGACAGATTTCGAAGGAGACTTTACAGACCCAAACATGCAAGGTGGTCTAGGCATAGAAACTCCATGCATGAGTCCCTGAAGGAGGAGGATGGAGAGCTGGAGGCTAACCTGGGCGACAAAGGGAAAGTCTATCTTAAAAAATAAATGAAGTCCAACATGCTTAGCTTTGGCAAACACAGCCTTCCCTCTGTTCTTGTCTGTTCTACATGTGTTATATTAATAATCTCCACTCTGAGGAGACCGTCTGAGTAACTTCCCAGATCCACATGGCTCCATACATTTCATGACTTGAATATAATTTAAAATTCATTCAAAATAAATATCTATGCCATCTTTTATGATGTTTCTCATTAAAAAAGTAATTTCGTCTGGGCATGGTGGCACACGCCTTTAATCCCAGTACTTGGGAAGCAGAGGCAGGCTGATCTCTGTGAGTTCAAGGCCAGCCTGATCTACATAGTAAGTTCCAGGACAGCTGGCACTACAGGGAGACCCTGTCTCAAAAAGACCAAAAAAAAAAAATAATAATAAACTCACAATCACTACTGAAATTACATGAGGGATATTGTTAAAAATTCTTTCACAGTCCCATTAGTGAGGGTCTATGTTTTAAAGATTTCATTAATTTGGGAAATCTACTGTAAGGCTTTTCCTAAGCCACTTGAAAAGTAAATATTTATCCATTCTTAATATTGCATTGCAAACTAGTAGTATTTAACTAACCAACCTCCTACTGCATATCATTTATGCCATGTCAGACTGCCTTGCTGATATGATTAACTTTGACAATAGTGCTCTTCTTTGGAGAATTTACAAGCATATTTAATGATTTATTTTAGACTGATTCCTTAGAAGTAGATTCCTAAGCAAAAGGATATGAAAGATATTTTATTTTTAATTTTATTAATATTTTAATTGACAAATCATAATTTATGCATTTGTGGAATATAATGTACCATTTGTGGATTGTGGAGTGATTGAATGGAACTAGTTGATAGATACATTGTTCATATATCTTTATAACTGATGAGACTTTGAAATCCACTTACTGTGAAACAGTGTGTTATTAATTGTAGATAACTTGCTGGTGAGCTGACCTCAAAATCCTAAGTGAAACTTGGAGCCCTTTGACTGACAGCCTCCATGCCTGCCCTCCTACCGGACACTTCGTCTAGTAATCACTGTTTACTTTCTATTTCTGAGTCTATTTTTTAATTTCACATTTATTGAGAGCCCGGAGTATTTGTCTTTCTGTGCCTGGCTTATATCACTTAACATAATTTTACCTAGGTTCATTCGCATTGTGGCAAATGGCATTATTTTTTATTTGCCCTGAGTTTTATTTACCCTAAGCATATCAAGGATATAAGGGAAAGGAAAGCTTTGTTCACAGTAAGAGTATGGGGCAGTACAGCCATAGTGAAAATCAGGATGCAAAGTCCTCAAAAAACTAGAGGCACTTCCTTGTGATCCAAGAATCTTACTGCTGGGCATATGTCAAAAATAATTTAGTCCATGTAACACAGTATATGAGAAAGGGAATAAACATGTGTCTGTCAACAGATGAATGGGTAGAGGAAAAGAGGTGTATATTCACAAAGAACATGCAGTATGAGAGTATTCATGTGTGTATGAGTAAATGTACATGAAACAGCATAAATGTACTCCAAATGTTAAATATGTAACAGAATGCAACAACTTATATTCATTTACTAGTGCTCTCCAGCAGAACCCAGTGTGCTCCAGTGCTCCTCACACTGCCCAGAAAACTCCAGTGTGCTCCCAGTGCTCCTCACAAATCTCAGTAGACTGCAGTGTGCTCCCAGTGCTCCTCACAAATTGCAGCAGACCCAATGTGCTCCCAGTGCTCCTATCACTTCCTGGTAGTCCCCAGTGTGCCCCTAGTGCTTCCCACACTGCCCAGCAGACCCCAGCTGTGCTGAGGGAGCACAGGCTGCTTTGAGACAGTACTTTCACACACAAGGAATCTTTTAAGTATCCCTCCAGCTTCCAGGCTACTTGTGGAGGAGAATTAACAGCTTCCAGGAGGACGTTCTCTTCCTGACCCTCCCAGAACTAAAGCCAGTGCCTATAGGAAAAGAGACCTTGATTTTGTTTGCTGTTGTTTGTAAATATTTCTTTGTATCTATAAAATAAACATATTATAAACATTTAAATGTTGTTTTGTTTGCTTCACTTCTTGGTTAAATACACACACTATGGAACTGAGGCTTAAGGATGAAGCCTAATAACATCAATTTCACCAGGGACAAAATTAGATAATTTGAAAAAAACCACATTATTTGGTTTTTACTTCGCGTTAGCTGTAAGTATAATTATTTTTATTGGAGAGAATGGAATTGCTAGTTTAAAATTTCTCTGTGAATCTGACAGTGCTCGCTTAAGTTCATTCTTCCTAGAAGTAGCACTAATCTTTCCTAATTTATTTTTTAAAAGGTTAAGGATAATGACTTCGCAGTTGACAGAAAAGGCATTGCTCCTCATTTTCACATCATCACCACAAGCAGGGAAAACTGCTTTGTGTCCAGCTAAGAGTTGGAAAGTTTCTTTCATGTCTCTTAACTTATGGGGTATATGGGCCATCAACACAGGGCACTGATCTTACGAACACGTGATGCGTTCAGTGGACACTAAATACGCCAAAGAGAGTCCATGCATTTAATATATCTCTACACAAGGGCACTGTGTTGAAGAATCACAGAGTAATGTCTCTATGTGGAAAATCAATTGTATTGACCCATTGTGTATGAACTACAGAAAGTCCACCACCCTGTTATGAAGACATAGGTGAAATTCAAACCACGTCACTTGTGCCCCAAGATCTTACTCTGGAATAAAAGAGTGGGTCTTATTACTCAATTATTGTCTTTGATAATTCAGCTAAATTGACAGAACTAGATCAACTATACTTTCCTATGTTGCAGCCTGAACCATGTGTGCACACACAACACCATGAAAGCACATTTAGTATAACTTACAGTGTTTTTATTTTGTTCCATGTTATAACTAAAGATTTTGAAAGCCTGGGCTTTTTCTGTTTCATTATTGCCTCATGTAACTATAGTTTTATTTCATATTTTCTATTTTCGTTACACATTTAGGATTTTAATGACCACCTTGTGTCATGTTTTGCCAGGATATACTTGCCTAATCATTAATCTTTGAACCCATTTCTAGGCATCATCTTAATAACATTATCTAGGATATCAACAAAATATACTAAACATTACTAACACACCTGATACAGTTTATACAAATTAAGTCCAGAAAAGCATTCTCAGTTGTATTTTAATCAATATCATACTGACAGTTTATTTCTTGGTAATTTCAGTTTTCGTGAGATTTATCAATTTTAGATCTCAAAGATGACCTATTTATTTAAATTCACAATGTGCTGCTGAAATCCAATAGTGACAGTGTTACTTCCATGTTCTTCATAGGAAGCCTGGGCAACAGAATAAGAGGAAGTGACCTGGGAATCAACCTTCATTCTAGAGAGGAGTTGAAAAACACCCCAGAGCAAGTAGGACTATCCATATTTATAATTTCCCTAAGGAAACACATGCTGACACTGGGAAGTTTGTGATTGTAACTGAGTAGTCACATACTTCTCAAACTATGTTGAAAAGGACACTCTATGTGTGACACACTCAGACCTGGGGCCCTGTGAAGCTAACTGTCCACCACGGAGCTGCTTCCAGTCCAAGCAAATCATGGAGCCTGCTGCTCTGACTTCAGCATCCTACATTTTTTTGTGATTCACACTGCATAAAACAAAGAGTTCTCCAAAATGAACTTGGGAGTAGCCGGGTGTGGTGGCACACTCCTTTAATCCTAGCACTTGGGAGGCAGAGACAGGTGGATCTTTGTGAGTTCAAGGCCAGCCTGGTCTACAGAGTGAGTTCCAGGACAGCTAGGGCTACAGGGAGACCCTGTCTCAAAAAGACCAAAAGAAAATATGAACTTGGAAAATCATTAGCTGCTTAAGTTTGTCCTTATGCAAAAGCATGTGCCCTTTATAAAGTTAACATATTCTGCAGAAACCTGGGAGCTCTGAGAAGTGACACATGCCCTCTGGATCTGAGTTAACAGATTATGGGTCAGCTTTCATAATAAATGCCACAGTTGACAGGGAGAGACTTTCCACTACAAATAATGAGTGGATTTCAGACTTTACCAGGGTCAACCCTGAGCCCAAAGATTTCTAAGTTGACAACAGCAACAAGAAGTCACTAAAAGTAAAGTTTATTAAAGGAAAACTTAAAATGAGCATTTCTATAAAAGAAAGATACATTTCAAGTTTCCTACTCTGGGGAACAGTTCTGGAGTGTGGTTCAAAGGAGAGCTCTCTGACTCTTCATGAAGCTTTCTGACTCTTTAAGACACATTCCCGAATTGACATAAAGAGGTATACAATCAATTTCCTTTGCAGAATTTCAAGCACACAACATGAAGTATGCATAAAACTGTGAATTAAAGTCTTTTCCAGAATGATGCATTTAGTTAATATACATATATTTATACATATATGGAGAGAGAGATTATGCAGAATTTCAAAAAAATGGTTTTCCAGATTTGGATGAACTTAGGTTTCATTTGCATACAGGAGGGGGGGTGTGAAGATAGCATGAACAGGTCGTTGAATATATTCCATCGACTGTACTAGCAAAGCTTCAGAAGATTTGGAAAAAAAAATTGAATAGGATAGAAGAGTTCCTGCTCTCAGAGATTTTCCCTAATGTGGAAAAAGTAGTTGTGTGGAAGTCAGATGGGGAAGTGCTTTGAACTGAAAGGGAGTCATACAGTGGACCGGCTGGGGGCACCTGTCACGAGGATGGTCACAGAAAGTGTCTTGAGTGCATTTCATGTAGTTTGATCTAAATGCGAAGAATTAAGGTATTCAATGGTGACGGGCAAATCTGCAGGCAGGCACAGACCATAGGCACCTGAGGGGGACAAGGGGTGCTAAGAACTCAGCATAAGAATGAGCCTGGGACGGGAATGGATGAGACATAGACAGTGGCACTGACCACGCAGACATAGCAGTGTGCTAGGGCATGGCCACTGGCCTGCCCACGGACTTTGCAGTCTCAGCAATTGCAGTCTTCCCATCTGAATGCCCAGCAACAGCATCAATGAGATCAAGCTTTCCAGGGACTCACAGCGGTTCAAAGGATTCTTTCAATTCTGGCAGCTGTGTGTGGAATCCAGAGACTCCGAACACGTGGTTATATTTGTGTGGGAAAATGCTCAACATGTTTTCTTCAGATTGTACCCCTCTGGCTTTCATTGCTTGAGAGAAGAGAGGGCATCTACCCTACTTTTTATGAGATAAAAATGTGCAAGAACAACCCAGCTTTCCTCTGCGGCAACCAGGGGAGTACCAGGTCTATGGAAAAATGTGAGTTTTGAAAGGTAGTAACCCATTTAGAAAGGCCTTTTTCAGATGTTTGTTGGTAAGCAGGGAGCAGGCTGATATGCTTTGAGGAAAAGGCAAATATTGAAGAGTTGCTATGAAGCATATGTCTGCAACTGTGGAACATACATAAAGTTCAAGGTAGTTAAGTCATAAGGCCCTGTGTTTTCAGCCACACTGATACTGGGACCTCCCTCTCTCCCCCGTGCATGAAATTCTCTAAGCTAGAGAGGGTATCAGTGCTGTTTGTTGTACCTGTGTCCCAAAATTGTAAAACTGAAATGGATGGCATCCAGAGATATGACTCTGTCCTCACATGGTTGAGAATGCTTACTGCTCTTTCAGAGAACCAAGGTTTGATTCCTAGCACCTATAGTGTAGCTAAGTACCATCAGTAACCCAAGTTCCAGGGGATCTGATGGCTTTTTCTGGCCTCCATGAACATATATGTGGGTGCTCTTGCATACTTGCCAGCAAAACACTCATCACACAAAATAAAATAGCAGTAATTTCAAAATGAAAATATATGTTACCATCATGGTGATTGTGACCTGTTCTGACCGAGACTCCTAGACAGAGAATATCAAAGACAGCAGGAATGGTTTCCCAAATGTCATCACCTGCCTGAGTGTAGAGAGGGAAAAAATTCTGTTCCAAAAACAAGGGGATAGCTATTCTGGCATAGAGCAAAATATTCTCTAGTAGGAAAAAGTTTCGAAAACTCTAGCAATGGATGGACAGAGATCAATGTGCATAAAACAACAAGTTGTGGAGAGACTGGGAAATAAGACATAGAAATGAGAGGAAGGGGTGCCTCTTCCGGTTGTTAGCAGCTTCCCATGCTCTCCATAGGCAGAGGGTTTAGAATAAAGTACTCCATTTCTTATGTTTATCCAACCATAACCCCTGGGTCAGAGGGTGGGTGCCACAAACTATGAAAAACTCCAAACTTCACAGATGCCCATATGGAAAGGGGGAGGGGCTTCCTCTGGTCCTAGAGAAAAGAAACTATGTGAACAAGTGATGGAACAGCCAGGATGCTGTTTAAGAAACCAAACTGCCTAAGTTACATCAGAGAATCCTGATTGGATCTGGTTATTCACCTTCCATGGACCTCCACTGCATGCTCTACAAAGCTGTAATGGTAACTTGGCCTGCTGTTAATAACAAACCAGAAATGTGTGGAAACTATTGGCAACACCACTAACACACATTGCATGCTTTATAAATGTTTGTGAAGATTGCCATCTAGGATACATGTTTACAAAATCAATTGGCTGCTATATTGAGGAGAAATTTCTTGCTTTATTAACATATTAATTGTACATAATATTTCTTCATTTTGCTTTCTAAAACTTGTACATAATGTAGTTTGATAATATTCACCCCTCCTCTGTTAACCTCTCTGTCCTCACTACTTACTAATCCTTACCTTTTACCAGCTAGCCCAACTTCTACTTGCATCCCTTTTTGTGTGTTATGGCCCAGTGAGTTTCACTGTGGTTGATACAGTGGCTGTATTGCTAAAGAATGTTTCTCTCTCTCTCTCTCTCTCTCTCTCTCTCTCTCTCTCTCTCTCTCTCTCTCTCTCTTTCATTGTTAAGGGTGTGTAAATTCTGAGAGAGGACTCTGAAATGCCAAGTCCCTAACCTTCCAGTGCAGGAAGCTGAAGGACCTAATCTCAAGCAGATCTAGTAGAGACAGTGACACTTGCTGACTTCAGGAGTGCAATGGTGATGCCATTTTTGCAGTCAATGTTTCACATCATTGCTCACTATTCTTCAGCTCCTACAACCTCCCCACCCCTTCTTCAAATATATTCCCTGAACTTTGGAGGCTGGGTAGTCAACATTCATCTATTTTCCTCTACTTTGAGCAACTATGAGTCTCTCTCACCATTGACAGCATGAAATAAGCTCTGGCCAATTGAGAGCCATCCATGGGCATAAACATGGCAAACTGACAGGCACATCATGTCCCAAAGGGAAAATGCCAAGGATAGCATCAAAGTGGAGAAGACCAATGAAAATCCACTATTGGACCAGGAAATATGTTAGAGCTAGTACTCAAATTCTGCATAATTCTTACTGATCCTTCAGTTAAAAATAGAAATAAAATTCTCACCTTACAAATATTCAGTGTTTCAATTTCTAGATTCCTCCTTCTTTTTCACAGTCTCTCTCTCTCTCTCTCTCTCTCTCTCTCTCTCTCTCTCTCTCCCCTCTCCCCCTTGCTCTCATGTTGTCTCTTTTAATTAAGATCCAACATCTGGGATCCCTCTTCACACTTTTCTGATTGACGTGATGTGTGAGTTGAGTCTTTTACACTCTTAGGAGGAGCATGTTGACTCATCACCTCTGCCAGTGTGCTAGCTCCAGCCCCTACCGTTGTTCTGTGCACTGTGTTAAAAATATGACCCAATCCCTCATGAATTCCAAGCCCAATGCTCCTTTCCCAGTTGCCATCTAGTTCATCCTCCTGTTCAGTCAGGCTCTAGGCTGCCAGGTTCTCCTCACCCTGCAGTTTTCCCTGGCTTCAGGCATATCAACCCTCCCAGCGCATTCACCTGCACTCTCTACAAAATGACAGTGATAGAAGGTTTTTCTTGGGCCATTCTCATTTCCATAGTGGGGAACACTCCTTTTGTTCTACTATTTGGTCAGTTACTGGTGATTTGTGGATCCTCCTGGCAAGGAGAGTCCTCCATGACCACTTGCTTGTACTTGGGTTTGGGGAGACACTTGCATCTCAAAGTTTGAGGAGAGATTGAAAAACTATGTCTCAATCCTATAATTTTTCCCTGTACTCATTTCTAATTATCATAACTGAGCTAAGTGTGATTATTTAATTTTAATATAATACTTTTATTGACGTTTTTTGTATTTCTGACATTAATATTTAGTTCAATTTATACATATTCACCTTTCCCTTCCTCCAACCCCACCCCAGTTCATGCATTCTGCCACACATGTCCTGTATCTTTCTCTCAGTCTTTTTAAAGTTTTTCTCTGCAAAAGTTTATTGTTTTGGGCTGAATTTAACTATATCAGTCCGTACTTTGAGCCAGTCCTTATGTTGTTGTGGTTCTCTCCCAATTGTATTGCTCCAAAGTATGCCTATACACACATCATATATGTATCAGAATTATGTCCTCCAGGACTAAACTGTATGTTAACGTCAATATATGTTTAGGAGTACACATTTTTTTCCTTTTAATTTTATACTACTCTAAAATATGAATATATACCTTCTGCCCATATACATTAATTACCATGTCTGAAAGTAACTGGTAAGTAAATAATTTTAGGGTTCATTAAGAGATTCACATTATAACATCACAATTGCTTTCAGCTAGAAGGAAAGATAACAATAATATTGCTCAGCTTACTTTTCAATTGGGGGATTTGGTGTTACCATCCACAAATGAGAGAAACTAATCCCCATTTGATGTTTGGGATTGTGTTACTTCACTTGGCATAATGGCTTTGAGTTCCATCCATTTACCTGCAAAGTTCAAGATGTCATCTTTCTTTGCTGCTTTCTTTGTTGCTGAATAGTACTCCATTGTGTAGATGTACCACATTTTTGTCATCCATTCATCAGTTGAGGGGCATTTGAGTTGGTTCCAACTCTTTGCTGTTGTGAAGAGAGCTGCAATAAACATGGCTGTACATATATCTGTGCCGTAGGATAAGTCTTTTGGCTATATACCTAGGAGTGGTATGACTGGGTCAGGTGGTAGGCTCATTTTGAGACTTTTAAAGGTTCTCCACACTCCTATCCATAATGGTTGTACAAGTTAATATTCCCACCAGCAGTAGATGAGTGTTCCCCTTTCCCCAAAACAAATCCAGCATTTGGTGTCTTTGTTTCCTTGATCTTAGCCAGTCTTATCAGGGTGAGATGATATCTTAGAGTGGTTTTAATTTGCATTTCCTTAATAATTAATGATGTTGAACACTTTTTAAGATGTTTCTCAGCCATCTTTACTTCCTCACTGGCGAAGTCTCTGTTCAGCTCTTTGCTTCATCATTTGAATAGGTCATTTGCTTTCTTACTTCTTTGTTTTTTGAGTAGTTTATATATTCTGGATGTTAATGCTCTGTCAGATGTATTACTGGTGAATATTTCCTCCCACTCTGCAGGTTTTCTCTTCACTTCCTTGATTATTTCTTTTGCTGTAGAGAAGCTTTTGAGTTTCATGAGGTCCCACTTGTCAGCTGTTGATCTTATTTCCTGTGCAGCTGCTGTTTGATTTAGAAAGTCTTTTCCTACACAGGTGTCTTGTAGATTGCTACAAGATGGGTCTATAGTTTTCTTTTTTGGTTGTGTCTTTGCCTGGTTTGGGTATTAGAGGGATACTGGCTTCATAGAAAGAGTTTGTATCCTTCTGAATAGTTGAGTAGTAATGGTTGTAAGACCTCTTTAAATGTTTTATAGAATTCTGCTGTGAAACCATCTTGGCTTGGGCTTTTTTGTTGTTGGGAGGTTTTTTTTTTTATTATTATGACTTCAATTTCCTCAAATGCTATGGGTCTGTTTAAACTGTCAACCTCCTCTTGGTTAAGCTTGTCAGTTCCCAGGATTTCAGATATTCATCCATTTCTCTTATATTTTCAAACTTAGTAGAGCATAGATTTGTGAAGTATTCTCATATGATTGTCTGGATCTTTTCTTTATCTGTTTTGATATTTCCCTTTTCATCACAAATACTATAACTTGGAGTTGCTCTTTCTTTCTTTTGGCTAACTGGGCTAGAGGTTTATCTAGCTTGTTTATCTTTTCAAAGAACCAGTTTTGGATTCATTGATTTTTTTTGTGTTGTTTTCTTTGTTTCTATTTCATTGATTTCTGATCTGATTTTTGTTATTTCTTCCTGTCTGTTGGGTTTAAGGTCCATTTGTTGTTGTCTCTCAAGTGTTTTTAGTTGTAGTGTTAGATCACTTATTTGTTCTCTTTCTGGTTTTTTTTTTTTTAATGTGGGCACTTAGGGCTATAAATTTCCCTCTTAAGACTCTTTTTAAAGTATCCCACACATTTTATTGTGTTATATTGTCTTTTTCATTTAGTTCCATGAATACTTTTATTTCATTCTTTATTTCTTCTCTGACACAGTCATTATTCAGGATTGTGTTGTTCAGTCTCCATATGTTCTTGTAGCTAGTCTGGGTATTCTGGTGTTAATACTGAGCTTTATTGCCCTGGTCTGATAGAATCCATGAAATTATTTCAATCCTTTTATGTGTTGAGGTTTCTTTTATGTCTCAGTATGTGGTCTATTTTGGAGAATGTTCCATGTGGTGCTGAATAGAAAGTGTATTCTCTGGTGTTGTATAGAATTTTCTGAAGATGTCAGTGAGGTCCATTTGTTGTATTGTATTGTTCAGTTCCAATGTCTCTCTGTTTATTTTTTGTCCAGTTGATCTATCCAAGGGGCTCAGTAGGTTATTGAAGTCACCCATTATTAGTATGTTGGAATTAATCTGTGTCCTGAGGACCTGCAGAATTGTGTTTATATAGTTCAGTGCACCTGAGTTTGATGGATAAATATTTAGGATTGTGAAATCTTCCTAGTTAATTGGTCCTTATGATAAGGATGTAATGGCCCTCTTTCTATCCTCTGATTGACTTTACTCTGAGGTCTATTTTGTATGATATTAGAATAGCAACTCATGCTTGGTTTTTGGTACCATTTGCTTGAAATATTTTTTTCATGCTTTCATTTTGAGTTGGTGTCTATCCTTGAGGGTGAGATAGATTTCTTGTAGGCAGCGCATAGATGGATTCTGTTTCCTAATCCATTCTCCCAATCTATGTCTTTTGATTGGGGAGTTTAGACCCTTAATATTTAAAGTCATTATTGAAAGATGTGTGTTGCTTCCTTTCAACTTATTCTTGGTTTGCATTCTTGGTCTAGGTTTGTATTTATGCTATTATGCTTTTATTAGTTACTCTCTTTAGTTGGTTGTGGATATTTGCTACTTTCCTCTGTTCTTTGATTTGTGTTGGGTTTTTTGACATGTATTCTTTCATCTTATTTATGTCATAAAATATTTTTATTCCCCCTTCAACTATAACTGACATTTTTGCTGAGTATAGTAATCTGAGTTGGCATCTAAAGTCTTTTAGCACTGGGAATATTTTGGTCCACATTCTCTGGCCTTCATAGTTGGCACTGAAAAGTCAGCTGTAATTCTGATGGGTTTCCCCTTATATGTAAATTGTTGTTTTTCTCTTGCAGCTTTCAGTATTTTGTCTTTGCTTTGAGCACTAGCATTTTAACTATGACATGGCATGGGGAATCTTGTCTATTTGGTGTTCTATGTGCTTCTTGTATTTGTATCTGGATTATTCTTTTTTTTTTTTTTTTTTTTTTAGTTGGGAACATTTTCTTATATTATCCTGTGCAGATCTGATTAATACTGTTGTCTTGGGATTCTTCTCCTTCCTCTATCCCTATGATTCAGAGATTTGGTCTGTTCATAGTATCCCACATTTCCTGGTTATTCCACTCGAGATTTTTAAGTTTTTCATAGTCTTCACTTGAGCATTTTAGATGATCTGAGTTATCCTGTAGGACTGATATTCTATTTTCTGCTTATCCATTCTGCTTCTGAGGCTTTCTCCCATCTTTTCCCGTTGATTGGATGAGTACTCCATTTCCTTTTTCATTTCTTTCTGGTTTCTTAGTATGTCCATTTCCTTTTGAGCTGGTCATTCTCTACTTGTACCCCTTGCTACCGGGTCTTTTTTTTTTTTTTTTTTTTTATTTCAACCTGAGATCTTTCTCTGTGTTTCCACTTCCTTCCAGAGTTTGTCCTTCTCTCCCTCTAGTTCTTTTCAGAGATTGTGTTTCTCTTCCTCTAGTTCTTTCCAGAGTTTGTGTTTCTCTTCCCCTAGTTCTTTTCAGAATTTGTCATTCTCTCCCTCTAGTTCTTTCCAGTGTTTATCATTCTTTTCTTCTATATCCTTCCTGAGTTTTTCATTTTCTCCCATTAGTTCTCTGATTTGTTCTTTATATTCTTTCATTTCTTTGAATATGTCTAAAATTGTTCTTCTAAGGTCTGTGTCTTGGTTTCCCTTTGGGGAGATCTCATTATAGGAATCTTCTGTTGGAGTGGTAGAGTTGGGTGTGGATTTATTTTAAGCTTTTCCCATGTTGGTTTTTATAGTTGTGTCTTTGGCATGTGGATTTGTTTGTTTGTTTGTTTGTTTGTGTTTGGGGATCCTGGTGCCTCAACATTGGCTGTGCAGACTAGATTCACTAACCCTGTGCTTTCTAGATAGTCTGTACCACAGCACCACCAGCTTGGACAGGGGGAGGCAGTTGCTCCTCTTGAAGCACACTGGTACCTTGTTGACCTGCTGTGCCCCTGTCTAGTTGCACCCATGCCATAGTGATCTCTGGAACCTGAGATGGGAGGTTCTGGAGGGCAGGTGTAGGGCCCCAAAGCCTCAAAGTAGTTCTGCCTTACTGGAGCACTGCACTGTGGCCATTCATTGGTGCTCTCTGGTACCTGAGGAGGAAGGTTCCAGGGGGGAGTGTAGGGCCCCAAAGCCCCAAGGCATTCTGCCTTACTGGGCACTGCACTGTGACCATTTCATGGTGCTGTTTAATTTTTAAATCTCAATGAATTAGCAACACTTAAATAAATTATACGGATTTAGTTGATTGGATTATGGCATACCTCTTGAAAATTCATAAGCTAGAAATAAAATATGGCCTATTTAAAAATTCTCAAAATCTGACACTTTCACAAAATACTCATTTAACACAACAGTGTCGTGTTAAAAAGTTTACCAAGTGATGCTCAGAATCCAGTTCTCAATGGAAAGTATATTAGAGGAAGAAAGCCCACTTTCCAAAGATGGGACAGAGCTCTACTACACATACATACCTTGTTTGCAAGACAATATTGAGACAGATGTAAAGAATGTTAAATAATTAGTTGTGTGTCCCACAAACTAGGAAATAATAGAGATCTCTTGTCCCATTTAATTACCCTATTTTCATATTTCTCTGTAGGGACACTCTTGAAAAGAATGGCCTGAGAACAAGCTCAGGAGAAGAGAAAATACATATTAAATCACATGTTCACAGTGCAAATTAAACATTTTCATTATGTAAGAGTGACTTTAAAATAAATAATTATTCACCATAACTATTAGTGCTGCTTAAATACCTATATATCTAATTGCTTGTTCTTCATTAGTAGGATCGAAAGGTTATTCCTGGACAAACTGTCAGCCCATGAAAGGAAACAGCCAGAATTGACCAGAGTCCAAGTCAACAGCTCCAGAGAGAGTGGACTGTTTTACCTCTCATCCACCTGTGCCCCTTTTCTAAGCTTAGGGAACAACCTGCGGAAGAGGGGGCGTGGTAGAATGTAAGGGCTGCGATTGGGGTGAATGGTGAAACTACAGCAATGTAGTCTGGACACTCATTTGATCAACTTGATTGAACAAACAACCTGTCACCCCCCACTGGATGGTGGGGCTGTAGGTGTTTGGGCACAACAGCCTGCAGATAGGTTTTGCATGAAGGATGCTTGTACTCATGGATTATCACTTATAGCTAAAAATGAAAAAAAAAAAAAACTGAGAGAAAGATGCAGGACAGTTATGTCAGAATGCATGATCTGGGATGGGGTGGGGGTGGGAGGGGAGGGAAAGGGAAATAAGCCTGAACTGAATTGGAAAAAATGTATGAAATGCACAAAGCATCAATAAAAACTAATTTAATTAAAAAAAACAACAACAAAAAAAATAATAATTATTCATGGGACCATTCTATTTGAATAGCAGATTTTACCTGTTTTTAACCACTCTGAATAAGGCTTAAAATTCTGAGCAAGTAGTGTAATTGTCTTCATTTCAGCACACAATGTTTTATGAGGATAGTCTCCTCAACCACTTCACCCCAGGATTCCTCTCCCCAAAGTGTGCACTTAGTTCTTTGTCACACTGTTTTTCTGTTTCCCTTTTCCCTGCCACCCTATTTGTATAGAAGTCTTATTTTTCCTAAAGACTGAACATAAATATGACCCTTTGTAAAGCAAATTAGACCCTCTGCTTCACACTGACCCCAAGTCCAACTCCTCTGCTTGCACACTGCCCCACAGCACCCTAGAGATTATGACTTTGTAACTCTTTACCAGTTGCTGTGTCCTTTGCTGGGTCTTCGGCTGTGCCCCCATCTCTGTCAGTGTCTCCACTGACTTGTGATGTCCTCCTAGATTTCCTTGTCCTGGTGACTGCCCCATTCTGAGGCCCCCTGACAGGTCTGCATGAACCCTGATGCTCTTTTCTTTTATATCATTCCAGTGAACATGTTCCTAATGTACTTTCGCTGTCTGACGTCTTCACCCAAATTAGATTCCATGCCTCAAAGAAACATATTTCTGCTTATCTCTCCTGTTTGACTGGCTCATTTGCTTCTAGCAAGCAGCCCAGCCCTGGAGAGAGTTCAGGATTATTTACCTGGTGTCTTTTCCTCAACATAGTGGCAATCTGTGAGCAAGCTCAGTTGGTTCTATCACCAAAGAAAGCTGGAATTCATTGTTATTGTTATCACACTAGACTACCCTGAAGCACCTGTTCTTTTAAATGCTATCATGGTCTTCAAAGGGAAGCTTTTCCATCTTTTATCTCCTTCTAGTCTATTCTCTTTAAGACATGGAGAAAAAGTTTTAAATGTAACTATAGCTTGTTATTTTCCTTTCTGTCTGCCAGTTATTGATTCTATTTCATTTCTGTTGTGATCAGAAGCAATTTCAGGAAGAAGGAGTTTACTTGTTCCACTCCAAACCCAGGTTGCACTCCAAGTCAGGTTCCACTCCATAAGTGCAAGGACATCACAGAGGAAGGAGATGGAGACAGCTGGTTGACAGCACATCCAAAACCAAGAGCAGAAGAGATTGCCGCATGCATGCCCACTTGGTGCCTGTGCTCAGCTTGACTTCGTTTTCACACAGTTTGGGATGCCTTGCCTAGAGGGTGGTGCCCCTCAGGGACTGGACACTTTCCAGTAGATGGACTTCATTAAAATAATACCCACAGCCACCTTAATGTGGACGATCTCTCAAGACTATTTTCCCAGAAGTTGCTTGGTTGTATCTCCTTGTAATTAAACTAATCATCACAAGCTCTCCCTTAGATGACAACCAAGTCAGCCTTTCTCATCACCTTATATGCTGTTCTTGCTCAGATTATTCCGTTCATGGTAACTATTCCAATTCAGAAGTTGTTTTCATTTTCTTACTTAACTGTTATCTGATCCTAAATTTATTAACTGTCTTCCATATCATAAGCTACATTTGAGAAGGCAGGAAACTTGTCCATTTGATACAAGAGGTTCCTCAGTGTAATTATTCTGTGAATGAAGAAGATAAAGAGATGAGTCAGTCCCCATAGATTGGGATTTGACAACTGCAATTGGAGTTGCTACACTGTGTCATATGGAAATTTGAATAGAATTGTCTGTGTGGGACTTCTAGTTCGTATTGATTGTGTAAGTGAGAAACAGTTAATCAAATTCTAAACATGGTATTTCTCCCTCACTGAATTTGGATACTATTTGACCTTGTCTGATGGGGCTAGGTGTGAACCCTGTTCTAACTTCTGTTCTGACCTTAATAGCTTCTTCTCTCATAATTGTTGCTGTCACCATTCTGCAGTTTTTGAATTGCCTAGTTTTCCTCTGAGTTTTTCAACACTGTCCAACTCTGTGACACATTCAGCATTTTCCATTTGAGAAGTAGGATGGGAACTATTAATAAATGTCTTTAATAAGGGGTAGAATGGGAATGGATATGGGGGGGTTACATGCCTTTCCCCAAGCTGCTGGACAAGGAGCAATTAGAAAACTCGTATGCTTCATAGAGCTGTCTCCCCAGTGGCAAGCTAGCTTGGTTGCACAAGCTTGCCTCTCAAAATTGAATGTTCCCCCTGCAAGAAAGGAGGGGAAGGGAGAATCGGTCATCCTCCCCCAACTAACCAGTTGGCCTGAGTTGAAGATGGGGGAGGGACTAAGAGTATAAGCAGATGGCTCTTTTGCCATTTTTTTCAGGAAAGCCAGGATCCATGCCTGGATGGAGACTCCTATGTGTCCTTGGGGGAAGGAGGGCACTCACACCTCTGTAAGTCAACCCTCCCCCACAGCTCTGTAAGTAAGCCCAAATAAACTCTGGATTCCCAAACAGCAGTTTGGAAATATTGGACCTGACTTTGTCATGAGGGACCAAGGGATGAGGGGCTGGACTTCGTTGGCTGTCCCAGAAGGAATCTTGCCAACAGCAAGGAGATGCTGTGGGATACTGGCATGCCAGCAGCCTTCTAAGGATGTCTTCAGAGAAAACAACCATTCTCTTGTCTGTGTTAACTCATTATGGCACCTAATGTACTTGGAGATTAAAAGTGACATGACTAGAGAAAACTATTTCTAAATAAGTAAAAAAGAGTTTTAAACAACTAACCAAATGTTGTTAGTGAGTGAAAGACCACAAGTTGTAGCCACTGTATCCAGTTATTTGACCCATAACACCTGGGAGGGATTTCAGCCAGGAATCCTCTCTGTAAAGATTTCACAGAGACCTGCTAAAACCCTGAACTACCACAAGTAAAATCTAAAATGCAGAATCCATAGTAGTTATTGCAAAAGAACTTTAACTTCTATCTTCTCAACTCTGTCTACACTGGGTGGGTTTAGGGTTAGTTTTATGGACCTTAGAATATGGATGCTTTGTGAATTCTCAATGCTACTCAGATTTCTTTTGCTGATGAATAGTTAATGACAGTAAGGAAAATCTTCCTGAAGCACAGAGCATATTTCATAAGGAAAAAGAAATGAATAATGTCACTATAGACAATTAATTTATGGAATTGTTTTTTATTTTCAAAGTCAATCTTTTCTTCCCAAATGGAAAGAGAAGAAAAATATTAGAAACCACTTCAGAGTATTTTTGTTCTCCCAAAATAAAAGACAGTTTATCCATTTCCAATTGAATTAAAAATAAAGTTATAGTGAGGAGGAATAATATACCAGCTTTCTGCTCAAAATGCATGCTTTTACCATGACATGAAATGTCATAAACGTGGAGCCATTGTATTTGAAATTAAGCTTTAAGTACTCTGCCAAGTGCATGTTTTCCAGTGATGCAAATAGCATCTTTTCAAAACATGAATTTATAACTTATTCTGAAACATTCATTCAAAGGGATTCTTCAATCCTTTTTAGACTACTTTTATAAGGTTTCATCTCAAGAATATTATTGTACTCAACATAAATGTGGTTTTCATTTGGTAAGCCTTAGCCAGTTATGCCTGAGCTCTAAAAATTGGTATTTACTTACCAAGTATACCTACCAGAGAAATGAACCAACATCAACTATAAATTTTATTTCCACTAATAAGATAGCATTTTCTCCTTTCCAAAGATTCACTTATTTTTTTTAATTTATTTATTTTTAAAATTTTATTTATTTTTGTATGTGTATGAATGTACTGTCTGCATGTAGGTTTGTGCACCCGTGTCGTGCAATGCCACGGAGGTCAGAAGAGGGCGTCGGATTCCCCTGGAACTGGAGTTCTCCTGGAATTGGAGTTACAGACTGTTCTCAGCCACCATGTGGGTGCTGGGAATCGAACCCGGGTCCTCTGCAAGAGCAGTCAGTGCTCTTAACCGCTAGGCTATCTCTCTAGCCCCCCCAAAGATTCACTTATAATCAGACATTTGAATACAGTCATAACATGGGAAGAAAATCTAGGGCAGATTGAATTTCAAACTGGTAGTTGAAAAGAGATGCAGAAAACCAGTCAGTTATTGACTGGATATTCAAGGCCATTGCACCTCTCAGACACTGCTTTCAAATTATCTTACTAATATCCAACACAGATATTGCTAATTGCATAAGATGGTACTATGGAATGCATCCATAATACCTTGTCAGTATGTAAATATCAAGATGTTCTATAAAACAAATTCTTTCCAGAGATGCTGTGTTCTCCACTGCAATCACAAGTCTCCATCATAGTCAGGAGCATTCATGTCAAACTAAGGCAAATGATGGACAATGAGTTCTGGGTTCCTGGCTTCATACACAGGTTCCTCCAAGCTTCACTGATGTGAACTGGGCACAGAATTTCTCTTCACTATGTCCAGTTAAGTTATTTGTTAAGTGAAGGAAACAACTTACCTCATGGAATATTCTGAGGAAAAATATACCCAATGTTATTGAGATTTGACCTTTATCAATGAACTTGTTTTCTTCTATGCCATTTAGGGTAAAGCAAGGGTATCAACATTTGTAAAATGGGCACAGACGTTTGACTGCTTGAGAGGACACTGAGATCCAGTGCAAGCTGTGTCTGTTTTGTGGGTTTTAATTGACGTTCCTGAAGCAAGAGAAGCAACTACACAACCTTACATTCTCACCCATAATTCTCTAGGAGGTACACTGTAAACAGGGTCCAAGGGAAACAGATAAGTAAGGTTAGAGTTGGCTTCACATGCTCTTCCTGATTAGTAGAAAAGTCATGAAATATGGCTTTATGCATTTTTTGTTCCCATAAAAGCATCATGCAGACACAAACAGCTTTCTGACTACAATGCATCTCCCTATGAGGGTCACTGTCTCCTCCATCTTGTGGTCACCGTCTCCTCCATCAGATACCACTCTGTATCACATGCTGAAGACAAGACAGATGCCAAGCAATCACTTGATATCAGTTTACAGGGTTGAAGATAATCATGCCTGAGCAAATAGAAACCAATATGGTTAATATTTCTAATGACTTCATTATCTCTCAGTCCTTGACACATCCTGCCAATCACTGAAGTCTTCTGAGACCTTGAGGTTGTTGTAGACACTACCTCACCAGGAAGGACTTCATGTGGGTATGAAATCCAGGAAGGACTTCATACCCACACCATGACTGTGTGGTTCACCTGATAGAGACAAGGGAGCTACGTAGGCTTTAAGCAGTAGATTCACCTCCACCATAATCTGTAATTTCAATGCAATTTGAAAGGGTTAGTCTAAGCCTGTCAGGTTATAGCAACCAGGCACCTTCTATTAGGCATGGGAGAAATATCTCTCTGAAACATGCAGGTTAAGTCTTTCTGAATTAAATGAGAAGTCAAAAAGAGAATATTGGTTATGTGTGTGGCCATAATGTTTTTTTCAATAGTTGTGTCAAATATTGTCTACCAGAGACCTCTCAACCTCCTTATTTGATGTTTCCAGAACTAGGGTTTACACTGGAAAAGAAATTATAGAATCAGAGTCTTTCGTATCAAATTTTTCTTATAGCCAAATTTTGTTTGTCTAGTCATAGTGTGAACTAGGGAAAGCTAACCACTGTTGCTTCCTAATAGGACCCAGAGATGCAGAAAAATATTTGATCATTTCCTTGCCTCAACCTTGTATTCTCTACCATGAGAAGGGTCCATTTATTACTGCTTCTATGCAACTGCCATTCACAGAAGCCTTGGTAAAAACCTGTGCAGACATGCAGAGCTTACCTCCTGGAAGCTGTAGGAGTCAAGCTCAGATTCTTTGGAGACTTTCAAGAAAGCCATCTCTTGGACAGTACACTTGGATTTGAAAATGTCATAGTCTTTTTCAAGGACAACTCAGATTCCATTCTTCTGACCAGTAGCCAAAGCCTCGCAGTGGAACATAGAAATGCCACACAGTTGGTGGCTTTGCAATTACCTGGGCTCCTAGTTGTTGGCATGTTGTTGAGACCTCTGGTCAAATCTTGCTCTAGATAGCCAGCAGCTCCCTGGTCCTTGTGATCTTCAAATGAATTCTCACAAGGCTCACAGAACATAGTACTAATGATGTGGAAGAGTCAGTATAGAGTAAAGGCAGCACTCTCAGAGCTAAAGGGGCATAGTGGTCAAAGGAACATTGAACTAGCCTACATAGTAGGAGGACTTTACATTATTAAAGATCCTAAGAGAGATTTTTGAAGAATGTTTTTCTTCCTCAGGTGATTGACAGGCCTACTTGGATTATTTCTTGAGAAAGGGGCAATTCTCTGTCTATCTTCTGGGTTGTTTTTGTTTGTTTGTTTTTTAATTGAGTGTTTGTAGACCTGTAGAACAGTTCTTAATCAATTTTAGACCCTCTTCCCAGCCCATGCCCCTCCAATCCCCCACAAGACCTAATGTGCCACACCTGGTAATTCCTATCCAGTAAAGCATTTGTATCCAGATGTCCTTAAGTGGAAATTCATCTACAAGAGTCTGGTCAGCCCATCTAGAGAGTGTGAGTAAGGCATACTCTCCCTCACCCAGTATTTCTCAATGCAGGGTTTTCTCTCCTCCCCTATGGACCCTTGTTTAACTGAGTTGTCATGGGTCTGTGCTTGATGCCACTACTGCCTCAAGTTCACATGTGTAAACTTCTGGTGGCCTGAAAGCCTCTGCTTCCCTGTGTTCATGAACCAGCCCTGACTCTAACGATGTTTCTGACCCCTCTAAGCCATGGTAGGCAAGGTTCAACATAGAAGTCCTACCCAGAGGGTATGTCTATCTTCCTTACCAGAAAGCCTCCTGCTACATAGTAATCTTCTGACATTTTAGTTTGTTTTTTTGTTTGATTGTTTTGTTTTGATTTGGATTTCTGACAGGGTCCCCTTAGTCCCATCCTCCCTGGAACTCATTATGTGAAGGAGGCTGGCCTCCATTGCCCAGAGATCTGCCTCCCTCTGCCTCCTGAGGGGTAGGGTCAAAGGTGAGTGCCATCACGCACACAACCATTTTGGATAGTACAGAATGTCATGTTTCCACCAATGGCAAAAGACACAACTCAAACCCAGTCTTTTAATCTGTGGTTAAACCCTTGAAGTTTTAGTTCCTGGTGTTATAAGCTTTGGATTATAGGTGAGGTAGGCTGCCATCAAGGATCTTTGAGTTTACTGGTATCTGACTAGTTATTTAATACCTCTGTTAAGTAACCTGTTGTTATTTTTCTATTGCTGTGGTAAAACATTCTGACCTAATGAAACTTGGAAAAGAATAAGGTTTATTTGGCTTGTAGTCCAAGACCACAGGCCATCATTGAGGGAAATCCAGACAGGAGATCAAATGGGAACTGAAGCAAAGACCACAGAGGAGTTCCACTTACTGTTATGCTTCCAGCCTAACTTTCAGGCACCTTGGTAACATAGCCCAGACTTATGTGCCTGAGGATGGTGCCACCTTGGGTATCCTACATCAATTAGCAATAAAGAAAAGGCCCCACTGGTGCAAAAATGGTACAAATGTCATGGGAGAATTGAACCACCTTATAATTGGATTTAAGGCCAAGGTTGCAAGATGGAGTCCATACCTTATACTGCTATCAGGGTCAAGAACCTGTGGCTTGACAGGTCACAGGTTGTAGGAGAGAACCTGCTACTATCATACTGCTAGACAGACATAGTACTAAATTGACTCATAATGATTTATTGTTCTACCTGTAGGTTAAAGCATCTCTTAACTCTCACCAGAGAAAGTTCTACTGACAGCAGAAAGTTCTGCTAACACAAAGACCCATAATTGGCCAATAAACAAAGACCATGGAGTGCTCAGCACTAAATGAGATACTTAGACCCTCCCCTCCCAAGGGTAAGAGATCACATCGGAAGAGGGTGTGGAAAGATTGTAAGACCCGGAAATATTAAGTTAATACAAGAAAAATGTGTTGTTTGGACACTACAAGGTAGTTATACCTATAAACGCAGAGCAAATGTGACAACATGCATGAGACCTATGTAATCCAAAACAGTGTCCCAGCAGGGACAACACAGGTGGACAGGAAGCCCTAGTCACAGGTGATGCTGCTTGAGGGAAAATAAAGTTTCCTTCCTGGTTAGTTGACTAAACTTCAAAGGACCAACACACACATCCAAGAGCATTTAGATAATACAGATTAGTCTTGAAAAGCCATAAAAAGTTGAGCAATAATAGAGAACATGAACTCTGGGCTGGGATGAAAGGTGAAGGGTTCTGAATATGATCAAAATATATACCATGATTCTCTAATCAATAAAAATATTTTTAGAAAAGGAAAGAGTTCAAAGACACTCCCTTAGGCTAGTCTGATGGAGAGAATTCTTCAGTTGAAGTTCCCTCTTCCCATGTGTCATTATGAGGAAAATTACCTGTCACAATGTACAATTGTTGCAGTGCTGAGTGCCCAATACAGGGCCTTGGTCATGGAAGACGAGCACTTGAACGTGAACATGGGGTTTCGTGCCCAGATCATTTGTCTTGTCCTTATACAGTTCTTTCCTCCTTTCCACCCTCTTCTGCATCTTCAGCCCATCAGTCACCCTCACCACCACTAGCATGGCACATAGAAGTGCTGGCCCCACGTGTATTCTCTATAAACGGTTCAGGTTCATCAGGAGCGTTGGTAAAGTGCCTACTGGCATTTGCTTACTGTTGAATCTAATTATGTGGCAGTTTACTGGATTTTATTGAATGTTCTTAGTTAACCTTCTTTTAACTTTATTAGGTAGTAAATTTGTTAATTTAGCACAACCTTTTGCTTTCTTAGCCTGGTATCCTGGATAATAAGTGTTCCTCTGCAAGCAACGGATCTCCTCGCTTGCTAATAAATGTTATTGCATTCTTCTAATTGCAGATCTCCATCTTTATATAAAAGCCAATTTAGGAAAAAATGGCTTCCTTGCCTCCTTAAATGCAGACAGTTGATAAGAAATAGAATTTCTGTCATCTAATAAGCACTGTTGAGTGTTCAGCAGGTGCTCAGTCCTGTGCTACTGAGAGCCCTGGAACCTCAGGCAGTCTGCCTTCTGGAAAAGCTTCACTCCCAACACAATTGAATGGCCTGTGCTGTGCACTGTCTTTGCAGTACTCCTTAGTCTCTGCAGAGCCTGGGGAATCAGCCTGGAACATGGGCCTGTCCATGCTTTACACCCCTCAAGGTTCATTTTCCCATCTGATCCTTGTTGTTCAACACCCTCACTCCTGGGACGCCACATTCATTTTCTCTTATGAACTGTGTTTCATATGCTGTGTACACCTGCTTATTGTACAGTCATGCATGGAGGGTGTTGGTTTTAAACAGTTTACCCCATGAAACTTATCATGTGCAACAAAACATTTCTATTAATTGTATCAGTACTAAGGTTCAAATCAGAGAGTAGTTGAACCCTATGGGTTGGAGCTTCTCTCTACTGGTCATCCATGCCAAGGTAATATTCTCACTAGGTGGGAGGGAAACAAGAATTGGCCCTAGGGAGCACACAGCTCTCCTTGTGTAAATGATCACTGTTGAGATTCCATCTGTCAGCCCCAGAAGCCTGGAGCAGAATTTAGAAAGTCTGGGGTTTCATCTTCAGGAAATAGGACCTGAAGTGAGTTAGGGTCCCTGAATGATAATTTTATTACTAATATAACAAAGGAGAAAATTCAGGGACAGGGCTCTAGTATTCTCTCTCATAAGATGGGGAAACATACAGATATGTAAATAAGATACAACAAACCTAAGAGAAGACTTGCTACAGAAAACTTTATGATATGGATACATGTGCACACACACACATGTACACACACACTCACACATTCACATACATACATATATGTATACATATACATATATGTATACATATATATTAGATAAATTTAGAGGGAAATTTTGAACAATTGAGCCAAAATGTAATCACTGTCATGAAGTAATTTACATAGTCCAAGGGGAAGAAATATGAGTGTTAACAGCTCTGGAATGAGGAGAGGGAGAAGAGTCATGCCTGTCCCAGCAGATGGCTCTCTGCTGAGTTAAAATTACACATGTGAGACAGAAAAGATTGTTTCCATCAGCTGTTATTCCCAGCACATTCCAAATCGACACTGTCAGGTGTGCTGACTTAGAAGTCACTGGATATTGCATTTCATCAGACTGAATAGGAGAAATAGTAGGTTCTGGGTGAGGATAGAGAAACAGATCATCTTCCCTCCAAGAGGTTTGCTTGACAAGAGAAAATAAACACTGTTGGCAGATTACTTGTGAGTTACAATTGATGGGAAAGTCTTGAGAGGTGACTCGTGAGATGGAAGAGAACAGCAAATCCCTTCTAGTTGAATTTAGAAACAAAGTTTCCTCTAGTAATAACAGTGACTCAGGCAACTGTGAAAACTAGGATTTTTACTGAAGATGTGAGAAATCTAAATTTGAGTAAATCTGGACAGATATGTTAGGATTCACAGTAAGTTTTAAGCCAGAGGATAAACATGTCTTTGTAGCTCAGGGTACAATCTGAAGTAACTGCATGGAAGGCAAACTCGGAAAGGCTTTCACTTCTGTGTACTGAAGCTTGTCCCTAGGAGCATTTGTAACCTTGTCTGGGAGGGGAGATTAAGGCAGCCAGCAGTTGCGTTCAGTACATGATGCCACCAGAGTCACAAAGAACCATAAGTCACTTCCTGCAGCCACTGAATGAATCAAGCCATGGCAGCCATTGCTACAGGATCACAATTAAGCATGCAATTTGGCTATGAATAAAAAATGACTGAATTTGCCAGGGCACCATATATTTCAGCACTAACCCTGCCACAGTGGGTAATGACTAGAGAGCACCACATGGACCCCTGGTCGGTGGAGAGTTCCTTACTGGCCTCTACGTGGGAAAACTTGTGTTAGCAACATGGCTGAGTGGCTAAAAGCACTTGCTACCAAGACAAACCACCTGAGTTTGATTCTTGAGATCCACACTCTGGAAGAAGAAAACCAACTCCTAGGAGCTGTCCTTTAACTTCCACACACACTCAGTGGCCATGTATCCCAACACACACACACACACACACACACACACACACACACACACACACACACACACCCCAAGATGAAGGTCATATATGTGACCAGTTCCATAATAAAATACAATGACCATCAATATAGGCTACAATTCTGAATATCCTGATGGGTTTTTTATGTTTTTATTGAAGTTTTATGCAATTCATACCACATTTCTCAGTCCAATTTTAGACTCATTCCCCTTTCCATGTCCCTCACCCCACCTGAGTTCATGCATTTTGCCATACATGTCTTGGATCTTTTTTTTCAGTCTTTTTAAAGTTTTTCTATGCAGAGGCTTATTGTTTGGGGCTGAAGTTTACTGTTTCAGTGAGTTCTTTGACCCAGTCCTTTTGTTGTTACCTCCAATTTGTATTGGTCCAAAATATGTATATATTCTTTCCACACATGTACCAAAATTATGACATCTGAAAGTAAACTGTATATTAATTCCAAAACATGTTCAGGAATTCACATTTTTCCCTTTTAATTTTATATTACTCTAAAGTATGCATACATACCATCCCCCATATACCACAATTACAATTTTGAAAATAAGTGGTAGGTTAATTTTAGATTCCATTAAGGCAGTCACATTATAATGGTACAGTTGTTTTGAGGTAAAAGAATATATATATATATATATTGGCTCAATTTGCCTTTACCATAGGCTATTTGTGCTAGCATTCACAAAATGAGGGATACCATTTGTAGTTTGTTTTTCTGGGACTATGTTACTTCACTTAGCATAATGTCTTCTAGTTCCTGCAAAGTTTACCTGCAAAGTTCATGTCATCTTTCTTTACTGCTGCATAGAACTCCATTGTGAAAATGTACCACATTTTTGTAATCCACTCCTCAGTTGAGGGGTGCTTGGGTTGGTTCCAGCTCTTTGCTATTGTGAAGAGAGATGCAATAAACATAGATGTACATGTATCCATGGGGAAGGATGAGTCTTGTGGGTATATACCCAGGAGTGGAATGACCAGGTGAGGTGGTAGACTCATTTTGGGTCTTTTAAGGGTTCTCCACATTGCTTTCCATAGTGGTTTTATGAGTTTACATTCCCACCAGCAGTGGATGAGTGTTCCCCTTTCCCCATGACTTCTCCAGTATTTGATGTCTTTTGTTTTCCTGATATTAGCCAGTCTTATCAGAGTGAGATGATATCATAAAGTGCTTTTAATTTGCATTTCCTTAGTTATTAATGATGGTGAACACTTTTTAAGATGTTTCTCTGCCATCTTTATTTCCTGACTTGTGAAGTCTCTGTTCAGCTCTTTACTCCATCTCTTAAGTGGGCCATTTGTTTTCTTAGGTCTCTGTTTTTTAAGTAGTTTATAATTTCTCGAGGTTAATGCTCTGTCAGATGTATCCCTGGTGAAGGTTTTCTCCCAATCTGTGGGTTTTCTCTTCACTTCATTGATTGTTTCTTTCACTGTACAGAAGCTTTTGAGTTTAATGAGATTCCATTTGTCAGTTGTTGACCTTATTTCCTGTGCAGGTACTGTTTGATTTAGAAAATCTTTTCCTAAGCCTATGTCTTGTAGGTTGCTGCCAACATTTTCTTCTATCACCTTTAGAGTTTCAGGTTTCATGTTGAGGTCTTTGATCCATTTGAAGTTGATTTTTGTACAGGGTGAGAGGTAGGGGTTTAATTTTATTCATCTACAAATGCTGATGCAGTTTTGCAAGCACCATTTGCTGAAAATGCTGCCTTTCCTCCATTGAGTCTTTTTGGCCCCTTTGTCAAATATGAGGTGGCTGAAATTGTATGTGCTCAAGTTTGGGTCTTCAATTTTGGTCCATTGCTCTATGGGTCTGTTTTTGTGCCAGTACCAGGTTGTTTTTATTACTATAGCCTTGTAATATAGTTTGAAGTCCAGTATAGTGATTCCCCCTTGTATTGTACTTTTCGCTCAGGGTCACTTTGGAGATTCAAGGTCTTTTGTTTTTCCATCTGAATTTAAGGATTTTTTTCTAAGTCTGTGAAGAAAGTCTTTGGAATTTTAATTGGGATTGCATTGAATCTGTATATTAGTTTGGGTATAATGGACATTTTTAATATATTAATTTTTCCAATCCATGAGCATGGGAGGTTTTTCTTTCTTCTAATGTCTTCTTCAATCTCCTTCTTCAGGTGTTAATAAAATTTTTGTTGTAGAGATCTTTGGCGTCTTTGGTTAGCTTTGTTCCTAGGAATTTTATTGTTTTTGTAGATATTGTAAGTGGGAAGATCTTGTATTCTTTCTCCAGTTGCTTGTTGTTGGTGTAAAGAAAGGCTACTGATTTTTCTAAGTTAATTTTGTATCTCGCCACTTTACTGAAACTCTTAATTATTTCTAGGAGTTTTCTGGTACAGATTTTAGCATCCCTTAGGTAAACTATCATAATCATCTGCAAAGAGGGATAGCTTGACTTCCTCTTTTCCAGTTTGTAATCTTTTAATTTCCCTTTCTTGCCTTATTGCTCTAGCAAGTATTTCAAGCACTATATTGAAGAGGAGTGGTGATAAGGGACAGCCTTGGGGTTTTCCTGCCTTTAAAGGGAATGCTTCTAACTTTTCTCCATTTAGGATGATGTTGGCTATGGGTTTTTGTATATGGCTTTGATTATATTTAGGTTCCCTCCAGTCTAATTTCCTCTAGGATTTTAAGCATGAAGGATTGCTGGATTTTGTCAAAAGCTTTTTCTGCATCAATTGAGATAATCACGTGCTTTTTGTCTTTCAGTCCATTTATGTGTTTTATGATATTTATTGATTTACATATGTTGAAACATCCCTGCATCCCTGGTATGAATCCAACTTGGTCATGATGGATGAACTTTTTATTGTGGGTCTGTATGCAGTTTGCAAGTATTTCGTTGAGAATTTTTGCATCTACGTTTATTAATGAGCTATGTTCATTAATGAGATGGGTGGATAGTTTTCTTTTTGTAGTATCGCTGCCTGGTTTTGGTATTACAGTGATGCTGGCTTCATAGAATGAAGTTGAGGGGTTTCTCTCTGCTTGTATCCTTCTGAACAGTTTTGGTAATAATGATTGTAAGCCCTCTTTAAATGTTTTATAGAATTCTGCCATGAAACCATCTGAGCCTGAGGTTTTAAAAAAGAAAAATAAAACAGATTTCCAAGTAATAAAACAAAGTCAGATTCCTATGGACATGAAAATCTGAAACCACAACCCAAGAATCTATCTCAAATGTTCCTGAAGACTCCAATGTCGCAGCACAACTGCTCAGCACCAGAGCTCTGCCCAGGGCTGCATATTATCAAGATAAACATGAAATATGAAATAGCTGTGGTGGATGGAAGGAATATCCATTTTGTTTTCCTATGTGCACCCAAACCAGCCTAGTCTACATAAAGTACAAAAGCCTTCTTCTATCATCTACAGAAATAAGATCTGTCCAACGTTCAAGGATTTGGATTTTTTTGTGTCTTTCTGAGACAGGGTCTCCCTGTAGTCCAGGCTGGCCTGGAACTCACTATGTAGACCAGGCTGGTCTTAAACTCTCAAAGATCTGCCTCTCTCTGCTTCTCGAATGCTGGGATTAAAGTTGTGCGCACCACCCCTTAATTATTTATTTTTTTTAGAGAGAAAACCCAAAGCTTTATCCTTGCATGCTGGTGCTCACCTTTAATACCAGTAATTGGGATACAGAGGCAAGAAGATTGTGAGTCCCAAGAGAGCCTGGGATAACTAGAAAAACACAGGCTACAAACCCGAACTAAGATACAAATAATAAAAACTAAAAGCTTGAGCCAAGTGTGCTGGAACATACCTCTGAGCCCAGCATTCAGGAGGCAGAGGCAGCTGGATCTCTGTGAGATTAAAGACAGCCTGGTCTATGTAGTGAGTTCCAGGGCAGCTAGGAATATAAGGGGCTCCAGTCTCAACAAGCAAAACAAAACAAACAACATGCTAAAATTTAAGATGCCAGAAGAAAGATAATAAACTGTCACTATAGTTTGAATATCACAATAATAAAATGTAAGAGAAAGTAAGAAAAATACAACTAACAAGAATTAAGTAACAGAGTAAGGTGCCCAGAAACACTTTGCCTTAGTAGACATCTGGTGAGAGCATATTGTGTTAAAGCCCTTACACTTGACTACTGAGAATCCACCTCTGTTAACATGGCAGCTGAGAAGTAGAATGAGAAATAACTGTCTTGGAGTTGTGTGAACATATTTATTCTCTCAAAACACAGCTCTGTGTGCCTACTGTGCCCAGTGCACACCCGTGGCTGCACCTCACAGTGCATTTTGCAAGAACTGGGGACATAGTTGCATACAGAGGAAGGTGTGAGCTCACAGACTGCTAGAGCACAAGGTGAGGGATGCTGGGATAGTTCCTATGATCTGCAGATGTGCCTAGACATCCATGGGTGAGTTGATTCAATGTGTCAGTGCTACAGATATTGGGAAACCCCAGGGAAGTCTAAGGAAGAATCAGACTCTGTGTGCCTGTGAGATTTATTTACTACATACCTTAAATAAACTATATAATATATATTAAAAAATATATATTCAAAACAAAATATTAAAAAAATCATATTACAGTGTAGAGTTAATATTGGAACCCATTCATCTGAAGACCAAGGATTCTGTAGGTGACAGATGCTGAAATTTTTACTGAATCAATGAACCTTTTTATCATCCACTAAATAAAATAACCTGGAATATAAATACACTCTTTATTCCCCTTCTGTCTGAGTAATGCCCACTTGTATGAATGCATCACACATAGAACTTTCCTTGGAACTTTGACTCAATTGATGATGATAGTCATTCTTTTTGTCTCATCCCTGTAAGGTGTTATAACAATCTAGCACAGGCTGGGTCACTTATAAACAAGAAATACTAATTTCTCACAATTCTGGCTCCAAAGAAGTCCACAGTCTAGTCAAAGGCAGACTTGGGGCCAGGCGAGTGCTTCCTCTGGATCCTGTAAGAAGGGTCTTCTAGCTGGGTTCCCATATAAATAGCATAAGCTGGACCTCTGAGGCTCTTGCATAGGAACACTAATCTCATCTGATCCAAAAGCTGAGGACCTTGAAAGTTCAAATATCACTATATGTCTAGGTTTCTCTAAGAAAATTCTGGAAGGACATTCAAACAATTCATCATCCTGGAAGTGCTGCCCATCTAGTGAAAGTGAGGCTTGAACATTTTATAAGTTCTTGGTGCTTAACTGCCCCCATCTCCCCATCTAAGCTCTTATAAATAAGTCTAACTATTGGTTCACCAAGCTACATTTGGATGGAATCCTTTCTTTGGTATGATGTTGGTGCCTTACCTAGGGGAATAAATAATGTTTTTCCATTGCAGGAAAATTAGTCAATGGGTCTTTGGATAATGAGGTCATTGGACAGGAGGTAGAAACAAAGAGAGCACTTCTGATAGTGAGAGTGTGCAATGCTGGGCTGCAGGGGGCACAGGCAGAAATGTCCTTAGTAGGTGCTGCAACCCTGTGCTCTATAGACCAGCAGTCCCAAGGACCTTCCAGCCTCTCACAAGACCTCTGCTGGGGCCTACAGAGGAGCAGCTCCTTCATCTTGCCCTAGAACTCCCTGTTGTAGGTAAAGAAGCCAAGGAATGACATTCAACTGCAGAACAGAAGCTAAGACTTTATAACAAACATAGCATTTCCATTGTCATGCTGTCAATAGACGACAGGCATCAACTGTTGGCAATTGTCTTACTACAGAGAAGGAGAAACTGCATGAAAACAGACCTAGCCCAGAAGGAAACAGAGCAGAGTACCAGCTGACAACTCTCAAATCCCAGGACCTATCCAGGCCTGGCACAGGTCACCTGGGTTAAGTGTCCATTCCTTTCAGTCATCCCAAGACAACTGCATGTTTGTGGCCCTAAGCAAGGCTTCATGCACATGCTCAGATGGTTAACCATGTTCCTCAGGGAAACTGCAGTGCTGTGATCACACTCACTCAGGAAGCACTGTTCTAGACATAGAACAGTTACAGCAAACATTCCCATTGTGGGGATGTTTCCAGGGCATGCTTATTAACTTTCCCAGAGTCAAAAATAAATAAAAGAAAGCCCAGAATCTGAACCAGAAGCTTCTTGTTTGAAAGAAAGTTCCATCAAGGTATGCAGCTTCTTGGTGATTTTCACAAATTTAATTATTATTTGATTACAAAATTAAAAATGACCCTGGTTCCTTCTGATTACTGTGGAGAAGGGGAAACGTAGCTCTGATAGTGAAATAGCTCTGATAGTGAAGATTCTTCAAGGACCATGCTTTAATGCTCTGCAAGTGTGGGGAAGTTGTAATAGGGGAGGGTGCTTATGCATACTTGGGTGGGAGCAGCCTGGTAGGATGGATGGCATCCTCAGTGTCAGAAAGAGTGAACCCTTTCATGCTCCCAGCAACCCTGCTAAACACTAACTCATGATTCCCACACTGGAAGACAGTGAGTGACATGGAGTGCTGATGCAATTTGTTTGTTAAACAGGCTTTTTGCAGGATTGGAGGCCAGTGTTCAGCACCAAAGGCCACACCCCAGCTGTTCCCCATTAACTTCTGTGTGTGACCCAAGTATCAGCAAATGATAGTGTCACTAACCATGACAAGAAATGCAAGTGTGTCAGAGACCCCACCACCTTTGTTCTGATGTAAGTTAAAGGCCTTTATGTGAACTGCTCCAAGATATCTCACTCATAGAACGTTATTTTCAATATTCTCTGGTATTTCTAATTCTAATTATACTCCGTATTAGATGTTTTTGGATGAATGAAGACAATTATAAAAGTGAGAATGTTACCTCTTAAATACCTTAATGAGTGAAGAAAACACAATGAGCAAACAACTCAGAGAGACAGTAGGACTTAGCCAGACCCAGGACCCCAATACAATGTTTTGTTTTATTGTCCTGCCTGGGTAAAGAGGCCAGAGGGCTTGCTGCCATCTCTTACATAAGAAGGAGCACAGTATGGGGTTATTCTACTAAAGGCTATCATTATCACCATCTCTTTGTATGTGTACATAAGCAAACATATACAGTCTCAAATACACATACAGATGAATAACTATTTTACAGATGTCGTTTCTATAACATCTATGTGCAGAGAATACACATTGAAAATATTGAAAGAAAGTCTCAATGACTTCCCTTGAGACACCCAGAAACATGAATCGGAAATGGTTTTGTTCCACTTGAGAGCCTTGCAGCCTCATTTCAGACAGGAATTATTGCAACTATCACATCTAGTCAGCTTAGCTATTCTTCTAAGATAAAAGATTTAATAAACAAACAGAAATAAAGTCACACAGAATATAATTATGTAGAGTTTATTTATAGGACATTGGGTGCCATGATAGGCTGTGCCATTATTCTGAGTTTCTGCATTTAGGAAGGAAAAAATGTGCCTAAAATGTGATGCTCACTCTCAGAAATTATCTGACAAACAAAAAATTGTGTGAAAATATCAACTCTGTGTCCATCTGCTGCTGGGCTACCTCTCAGAGGTCACATGTAGCACACGATTGAATACCTAAATATGTACAAATAGCAGGTGTTTGCCTATGCACACAGTGGTAGCACTGTTTCCATAGAGACAATAAGAAACGTGTGTGTGTGTGTGTGTGCGTGTGTGTGTGTGTGTGTGTGTGTTTATTTCTCAACACAGAATACCAAAAGCTGATAAATTACTAATATGTTCCTATATGAATTGAAGCTGAAAGATATTCATCAGGGAATTATAAATGAAATTATGAATAAAAGAAACCATCAAGGAACTGAAGAGAAAAGCTACAGAGTGGGAGGAAACCTTCACCACAGAAACATCTGACAAAGCAATAATTTCCAGAGTATATAAACTACTCAAAAAACAAAGAAGAAAGAAAACAAATGAATCACTCAAAAGATAGAGCAAAGAGCTGAACAGAGACTTCACAAGTGAGGAATTAGAGATGGCTGAGAAACATCTTAAAAAGTGTTCAACATCGCTAATAATTAAGGAAGTGCAAATTAAAACCACTTTAAGATATCATCTCACTCCCATAAGACTGGCTAGGATCAAGAAAACAAATGATACCAAGTGCTGGATAGGTTGTGGGGAAAGAGGAACATTCATCCAGTGCTGGTGGGAATGTAAACTTGTACAGCCACTATGGAAAGCAGTGTAGAGAACACTTTAAAGACTCAAAATGAGCTTACCACCTGACCCAGTCATACCACTCCTGAGTATGTACCCACAAGACTCATAGTATCGCAGAGATACATGCACATTGCAGCTCTATTCACAATAACAAAAAGCTGGAACCAACCCAAGCACCCCTCAACTGATGAGTGGATAGAGAAAATGTGGTACATCTACACAATGGAGTTCTATGCAGCAGTAAAGAAATATGACATCATGAACTTTGCAGGTAAATGGATAGAACTAGAAGATATTATGTTAAGTGAAGTAACACAGTCCCAGAAAAACAATGAATGGTATCCATCATCTGTGGATGCTAGCACAAATTACTTAGTTGTAAGTATTTCTTGTGCAGGGCTTCTTGAGCTTTTGTCCAAGTAGCTGGGAGTGATGCATATTGGAAAGAACAACAACAGAAAAGACTGCATCAAAGAACTGGCTGAAATGGTGAATCTGGTGGGGTGGGTGAGTAGGGAGGGGGACAGGGATCTAGATTTGATTTGTAACATAATCTTGTACAAAAATATATATAAAACAATAAATTAAAAAATTAAATTATGGAAAGTACTTACATGTGAATCTAATTCGTAAGCTTATGTATTTATACATGGACATAGAAATATCTAGGAAGTATTATTTTCCAAATTTTCAAATTTCAGATAATCCCTGTAACTTTACACTTCTCCATTTGTTGTTTAATTGGAATACAATAGAACCCTTTTGTGTGTGTGTGTGTGTGTGTGTGTGTGTGTGTGTACTAAGGAAGTACTCTAGCACTGAGCCACATTCTCAACCTGAAACATTTTCATATAAGGTTAATTTTATTTTACTAGATTTATTTTATTTCTATTTATGTGTGCTTCTATACGTGTAAGCCACATGTGTGCAGATACCTCTGGAAGCCAGAGGAGGGCATTAGATCTCCTGGAGCTAGAGTTACAAGCAGTTCTGAGCCACTCGACATGCATTCTGGGAACTGAACTTAGATCCTGTGGAAGAACACCAAGTGTTCTTAACCACAGAGCCAGTTCTCCAAACTCCCCAAAGTTTAATGTTTAAAGGTGCAGAACTTTAGTATTTTTGCACGCAAGTGAAATAGTATTATTAAATTAACTTTGATCTAGAGGAAATGTAATAAACATGTTTTCATTCTGTATAAAGCATCTGATTGGACTTCACATCTCACAACGGTGGGGCCACACCTGCAGCTATGATGAAGGAGCAGCTGCTTAGACAGGTCAAGTCTCTTCATCAGGTTGACCAGGGCTTGCAGCAAAGACAGAATTTGGTCTCATTCCCTTCTGTCCCCATTGTATCACATGAAGAAAGGACATAGACCCAAACAAATTCATCATTGTCTCTAGACCTCCCATCTCCTGAATTGTGGCTTTATTTAAAACTATCGGTTGTCTGCAATGGAATGGAAAGGTTACATGGTTTCTCACAATGATGATTTTATATACTCTTTATAATAAGCATAAAAATTAGTGTCTATTAGTTGGGTCCTTTTCAGAAAAGTGATAAGGATTAACTCGTGTAATTTACAGTCATCTTAAGGGTTATATGTAATAATCATTACAGAAGAATAATGAACCTGTGGCTCAGAGTGGTTAATGGACTTGCTCAGTGTTGCACAGTGCTGAAGCCAGGCTTCCACCCCAGACCCGGACAGGTAACAGAGGCCACTTGACATCAGTGGAGTGTGTTATCTCATGATGTCAACATTCAAAAGTTTCAAAAGTTTAGAATGACTCTTGTAAATACTCAAGAACATCCACAGACTGCATCCCACCTCCTACCCAGTACTGCAGGTTTGCTGAAGGTAGCAGTTTTTCCAGGGTGACGTTTTGTCCATCATCTTGTCCCCTTTCTTTCTGTATCATATACCAATAAATGGAGACTGAACAGACAAAGCATTCAGGTACAGGTAAGTAGAGCCTGAAAGGAGATGGGAATGAGCGGGACATGAGTGTTCAGGAAGGCACAGGCATGAAGCCAACCATTAGCACACAACCTGTCAATCCCTCCATTTGCACACCTCCCAGTCTTTGCTTTAATGCTCTGCCTGCACTGCATTGGTTTCACTTACATGTGTCTGCCATTCTAATTCCAAAGACCTACTCATCCTTCCATCTGCACAACACCCACTGTTCCCTCTACTTGCACACTGCCTGCTAGGGCCCACATTTGCTCACTAAGAGTATGCTCCTGCATTTGCACACTGCCTGCCACTGCCTTTAATTGCACATGGCCTGCTAGCCACTCCATTTGCACAGTGCCTGCCAGTCTCTTCATCTGCATGCTGCCTGGCAGCCTGCTGAGCCAGAAATGAGATGACCTGGGAAGCATGAAAACAGAAAGCCACAAATTGAAAACCAACTATGTCCAAGCAGAAAATACTGGTTGACATATGGAAGGATGGTCCCATGTTGATACCAAAACAAGGCAGTAATAGTTCCTGTAGTGACCATGCACTTAGGCGCCATTAGCAGCTATTAATAAATAACCTCTCTTGTAGTTCTCCTGCTTTGGAATTTCATAGCAGAAGGTAGGCCTTGTTCAGTCCCTGCAAACAGCTTCCCATCTGCTGCAGAACATGGACCAATCACTATTTAGACTGGGGATCTTGGGATAAATATAGGTAAGATTTCAGTGTATAGTGCAGCTTTTTATTAGTGTTCCAAATAAATGTGCTTTCTGTGTACTAAAGCCACGAAGGGTAAAATAAACAAAAATTCTACATTTTTGAGTAAGAAAATTCACATATACTTCAAATCAATCATCAAGGCACAACTTTGATATTTTCATGTAATAAGGACTCTGGAATCTGTAGTGAAATAGTATCCTGCATCACCAGACACACTATACATCCTGGCAAGGAACTTGCCTTCCTTGCTGCCCACAGGCTGGTCTCTGGCATTGATCAACTCTTCTGTGTCCTGAGGAACCTCTGCAGCTTGTCCAAGATGACTTCTAGCAAGAGAGCAGTTTCTCAATCAGCAGGAAGTCATGGGATTAAGTATGCAGGAAAGTTTCTGAGGAGGTAAAACCAACCAGGGCTGAACTAGAGAAGGTGTTCCTGCCCTTGGGACTGCCATCAGCCTACATAACAGTTCATGAGGTTAGATGGACTGAGCTAAAGTTTATTTAAGCAAGAACTATTGAAAATAGGACTACCCCATCATCACTAAATTCATTTGTTTTTTAAACAAATTTAATTAATTAATTGATTAATTAATTGATTTTATTTTATGTGTATGAGTGCTATGCCTGCATGTGTATAAGTGCAACCTTGTCATGCAGTGCCCATGGAAGACAGAAGAGGGTATCAGATTTCCTGGAACTGGAGTTAACAGACAGCTGCTAGCCATGTGGGTGCTGGGAAATGAACTCAGGTCTTCCGTGAGAACAATCATTTCTCTTAAACACTGTGCTGTCTCTCCAGCCCCTTCATTTCAGTTTTCTGGAAGAAATCACAAATCAAATCATTAATGACTTTGAAAAGTAAATGTAAGAAATTTGCTAGTCTCTCTGTACCAAAATGTCCACCTGTACTAAAGAAATAGAATTGACAAAATGAATATGGATTTATTAGAGCAGCTCACATGATAGAGTCTGAGTAGTCCAACAATGGCTATCCCACAGTTGTTCTGTCCATAGAGGCTGGATGTCTCAGTAGTCCCAATCTGAGGCTGAAGGCCTGAAGGATTCCTGGAGGTCTGCTCATCTTCAATCGATAATGGAATACAAAGAAGTTGGTTCTACTATCAGCAAAGGAATGCCACAGCAGCAAGACAGATGAACTCATAGTGAGAGAAGGCAAGCAGGCAAAAAGCAAGAGCTCCCTTCTGCTGTGCCTTCTCTAGGGGCTGCCACCAGAGGGGAACGCCCACATTTAGGGTGGGTCTTCCAGCTTCAAATGATCCAATCAGAAGTTCTCTTTCTCATTTCAGTCCATCCCAGATCCATTCAAATTGATATCCAGGATCAGCCATCACAAATCCACCTCTTGTCAAACGACACTCGATTGAATCTCCTTATGTTAAGCATAATTTTCAAATGAAAAGAGTGGCAAAGTCATCATTCTACCTTACATAATATAACTATCCCTCAAACAATTGCACATGCATCATATATCTTAGAGTAGGTGGTTAGGTCCTTGAAGAATGCTTAGTCTTTAACCTAAACATGCATAGTCTCATAATGCTTAACCTAAAAATGCTTAGCCTAAAAATGCTTAGCCTAATAAAGCTTAACATAAAAATGCTTAGTCTCATAACCTTAACATAATAATAGAGATTTACAGCACTTAACCACTTAACACTTATCTCAATTGTACATTTTTAGAAGGAAACACAAATATTTGCTTAATATATGCACAAACATATCATTAAAAAATAGGACAAAACACTAATGTCAATTATAATCCTCATTTCTATAATTGGCCACATAACCTCAGCTGATATTTATAACTACCTCTGCTACCCAGTGTGTATTTCCTGCACCATCAGCAAATACCTCTGTAGGTCTTGGCTCTTTCCCTGGAGAAGTAACCCACATCTTCATCATCGAAGGCCATTTGTTGTCCTATCTAGATTGGGCTCTAGTCTATTTTCAATTGCTGTGATAAAAACACCGTCCAAAACTTGGGGAGGAAAGGGTTTATTTTGCCTACAACACAGTCCATCAAGGGAAGCTAAGGCAGAAACTCAGGGAAGAAACGTGGAGCACAAGCCACAGAGGACCACTGGTTACTGGCTTGCTCCCCTGGCCTGTGCTCCACCTACTTTCTTAGACCCTACAGGACCACCTGACCAGGGGTGGCACCACCAACAGTGGGCTGGGCCCTCCCACATCACCCAACAATCAGGAAAATGCACCACAGGCCATCATGATGGAGGAAATTGCTCAGCTGAGGCTCCCTCCAACCAGATGTTTCAAGTTGACATCTAAGGCTATCTAGCATATTCTACAACCTAATAAGATAAACAGTATGAAGATTATTTAATCAATGAAGAAGCCAAATAATTTAACATCTCATTTAATTATAAAACTTACTTCTGGCCTGAGTGATTATCCCCACCCCATTACTGAAATTCCACCCCACAAGGTGGTTGGATTAAGAGCTGGGCCTCTGGAAAATGTTCAAGTACTCATCTTCCAATACCAGAGAGCTAGTGATGATGTTCAGCTCTGTGAGGACACACAGAAAATTTACTGTGTGTGATAAAACAGGCAGACAGCAGACACCAGGCTCCAGTATCGGGGGAAACACAATATGTTCCTAAATGTTCCAACAATGCCTTACATACACTATGACTTATGGAGTTTCATCTGTCTATAGATACATAATATAGTCATACATGTAATCTCTATAGATCACTACAAAGAGATATATCTACATCTACAGATAGATACAAAATATATTCATTAGTTTCCTAATTGCTGTAACAAAATGCCTGACAAAAACAACCTAAGGAAAGAAGGGTTTATTTTTGTTTACTCTTAAAGCATATAGTGCACCCTGGAGAAGGCATGGTGGCAGGAACTTAATGCTCCAGGTTAGATTGCATCTGCAATTAGGGGCAGAAACCAACAAATGCTGGTGCTCAGCTCACTTTCTTCTTCCTGTTCATCCAGGATCCCAGTCCCTGGGATGGGGCCACCCACATGGAAGGTAAGTTTCCTCACGTCAGTTAAATTAATCTATAAACTCACAGAAATGTGTGGAGATTTGTCTTCTAGATGATTCTAAATCCTGTCTAGTTGAAAGTTAATATTGACCTCCACATATAATATGATAATATATAACTTAATAATATGACTATAATTAACATAATACATGGGAAGTATATATTTCCTTTCATATCTAAAACCTACATTTAAAATAGGAGCTTCTCAAATCATAAAAGAGCTTTAGATGGACATCTATCTATCTTTTAATTGTAAGGAAATATTTTATTCATCTATCTTCCTAATTAAAACATAATACTATGCGTTTGATTGACTGAATTAAATTGCTAGTCTTTTAACTCCAAACTCCCCTGAGGCTCCCTTCAGTCTCACTGGTGACTGGGTGTATTAGTCACTTTTCTGTTGCTGTGATAAAGCACCATGACCAAGGAACTTACAAAAGGAAGAGTTTATTTGAGCTTACGATTGGCAGTTCCAGGGAATTAGAGTCCATTGTGGTGGGAGGCATGGCGGCTGGATCTGGAGCAGCAAACCGAGGGTCACATCACATCTCGCAAAGAGCACAGGAAACAGAGAGGGCAACTGTAGACACAGAGGCTTGTTAAAACTCACTAAGCCTGCCCCCAGTGACACACTTCCCCCAGCATGGCCACACCTTCCAAGACCTCCAAAAACAGCACCACCAACTGGAGACAAATGTCTGAATACTTAAAGCCTATGGGGGACACTCATGCAAACCACCACACGGGGCAAATCTCTCAGTGTTCAAACTCTGCTTAGACCATGTTGCAAAGGAGAAAAACAATGCGACTCAGTTCAGGCATATTACACCATAATAAGAGGACAGCTTGCTGACTCTCAAACTAAGGGAATTTGAGACTTGGCAATTAAGACACCCCTCCCCTGAATAGGTCGTAGCACCCTCCTGTGAGATGTGACTCTAGAACCCTGAAGGAGTTACCTCCACAAATGTAGGGGAGAAAGAGTAATCTGAGTTCAAAGACCCTCCTATATTCCCAAAATGCTCAGGCCTTGTTCTACAAATGCCTTGTACACAAGTTCCCATTCTTCTTCAGGCCTTTCATACTTATTTTTGCCTTGGCTTTTCACTTCATTCTGGATTGTCCTCTCATGCATCACAAAAATTAGTTTCTTCTCCTCTTGTAAATTTATGTTTTATATGCTTTTAATGTACTTAACAAAGTCCCAGGCACAAAATTTAGAGGAAAAGAAAAACAAGAGAAGTCAAACAATCTGTTCCAAGCAGATAAACATGTGATTAAAATTATCCTGGAAAACAAAAGCTGGACAAGGACCCAGACACATCAAGGCCACAGGCCCCAAGAGCATGCAGGCAGAATCAGAGACAGGTATGGAACACAGTCAGTGGGGAATGAGGACACATTCTTCTTCCAACCCCTACTCTAAAGGTAGAGGATTCTTAAACTACAGAGGAGGTTACATGTAGGCTTTGCTCAAACATGTAGAGTCCATATTTCAGGTCTCACACTTATACCACAAGGATATTGTTCATATTTAATAGATTTCAGAGAGACATCTGCCTCATTCCTACCTTTCCAGGACTCACATCTTTGCTGCTTAGCTAGTTAAAACAGCCCTAGGCTGGCTCCATCACCATCAGCCATCTAGGGCCTGGGCATCTTAGTGCTGGCCCTTCTGGAAACCAGCAGAATAGCAGGATGAGTTCTGGGGATCCCACAGGCTGCATTACCATCCTTCTGCTTTGGGACAGACCCATTCACGCTGCTCCACAGGGCATAACTCTTCTGCTCATACCTACTTACAATAAAGACACATTGATTCTCTCCTCCAGACTTGGGGTTATGTTCCTTTATCCTGCTGAAAAGCTCCTAAGTCACCAGCCGGGAATCACTTTGTTCCTCCAGGTCAAAAGTCAAAAATGAGAGCATGAAGCACAGGCTATCTAAGTATTCATACCTGATCAGACTCCAACCAACCTATATCAGCAATAAAAATAGAACCAAACTTCAAGTCAACAGAGGAAGGAAGGAATGTCATATCAGACACACATCCTACAATATGAATCTATATCTATAGATCACAAAGCAAAAACAAAAATAACATAAAATATCAAGACAACATGTTCCAACCAAGACCCTCCAGTACTACAGAATTGTTCTACAATGATTACCACCCAGGAGAACCCCAGGGCACAGACTTTAAAAGAATACTCACAAACGTGTTCAAAGAATTCAGTGATTTTAAACAACACACAAACAACTCAAATAACTTGAAGAGGACAGGAATAAATTCCAGGTTGAAGCTCAAGAAAATACAAATATGCAGATGAATGAAATGACAAAGACAATTCAGGATTTGAAAAGTGATTTCACCAAAGAGACAGAAATATTGAGGAAACTTCAAGCTGAAATGAAGTTGGAATTGAAGAACTCGGTAAACTAATTTCAAAGAACAGGATAAAGCCTCAGAAACACAAGGAATCAATAGAAAACAGAACCTGAAGACAAAATGATAAAATTGAAGAATTAGACTGTTTAACCAAAGAATATGAAATTTAATTTAAAATAAAGGAATGAGATAATCAGGAAATATGGGACACATGTAAAGACCAAATCTACACATCATAGCCATATAGGAAAAAAAATGAATCTCAGGTCAATTTAATTGAACAGATATTCAACTAGATTATAGAAGAAAACTTCCCTAAATTAAGGGAAGACTTACCCACAGAGACATGAGAAGCACACAGAGCACCAATTAGACAGGAACAGAACAGAAACTCCCCACAAATTGTCATTGTAAAACACTAAATGTACAGGACAAAGAAAGGATGCTGAAAGCTGTAGGAGAAAACAATGATTACATATAACAGAAAACCCATCAGAATTATACCTAACTCTTCAATGCAAACAAGCTAGAGCAAGATGTAGCAAAGTATTCCAAATTCTGAATGATCATAGGTGCCAAGCCAGGACACTTTTCCCAGCAAACTTGTCAACCATAGTTGAAGGGAATATAAAATCTTCCATGACACAAATAAGGTGAAAGAACTCATGTCCTCTAGACCAGACCTGCAGAGCATACCCGAAGCAATACAAAGGCCTGAATAAAGGAGTAGCTATAACCAAGAGGCTACAAAAAATAAATGTAGACATAATTACAGACAGGCAAATAAGGATAAGAAAACAGAGAGAAAACAGAATGACAGTAACCAATACACTGAACAAGACCTTTAAATATCAGCAGCTTCAACTCCCCAGTAAACTGACACAGGCAAGTTGAATAGTTTAAGAAAAAAAAATCCATCACTTTGTTATCTACAAGAAACTCTTGTTACCTTCAAGGATCAGCACCCCCTTAGAGTGAAAGAAAGGAAAAAATATTCCAAGCAAACGTCACTGAGTAGAAAGCAGGCATGGCGATTCTAATATCTTACAAAATAGATTTCACGTTAAAATTAATAAGAAGAGATCAAGAAGGTCACTTCATTCTCATCAAGGGAAAGATTGACCAAGAAAACATTTCAATCATGAACATATATGCAGTAAACTGTAATGCACAAAATTTCATGCAAACAGTACTATTGGACTTCAAGACACAAATTATTCACAACTAAATAATAGTAGGTGATTTCAGTACCCCATTCTCTCCAACAGGTAGTCAACCAGACAAAAATAATCAGAGAAACATTTTCATTAATGATCTCACACATCAAATGGACTTAACATTCCACCCAAGAGCCAACGTCTATGCAGTCTACTAAGTAGCCCATGCAAGGGTCTCTTAAGTAGAATGCACAGTGGGGCACAAAACGTCAATAAATACAAAAATTGAAATAATTCCACGTACTTTATTGGAGCACAATGCAAATAAAGTTCAAAATCAACAACAAAGCAGCACTGGGAACTACACGAATTCTTAAAGATAAAACAATACACTCTTGAATGATGAATGGGCCAAAGAAGAAATCGAGGAAGAAATAAAATCATTCATGGAACTAAATTAAAAGCAGACAAATTGGGCTGGAGAGATGGTCTAGCGGTTAAGAGCACCGACTGCTCTTTCAGAGGACCCAGGTTCAATTCCCACCCACATGGCGGCTGAGAACTGTCTGTAACTCCAATTCCAGGGGAATCCGAGACCCTCTTCTGACCTCCGCAGCATTGCATGACACGGGTGCACAAACCTACATGCAGACAGTACATTCAAATAAATAAATAAATAAAATTTAAAAAAAAAGCAGAGGAATCTTCTGGGATACATTAAAAGAAGTCAAAAGAAGGAAGTTTATAACCCTATACACCTACATTAAAAAATCAGGGCATGAAGAAATAACTTAAGGGACAACTCAGGAATCTGGAGATGCAAGAAAAACAATCCCAATCATAGCAGATGAGAAGTAATCATAAAATAATCAGAGAGAAATCAATGAAATATAAACAAAGAAAAAAATAAAAAAGAATCAATGAATGTAAATGCTGAGTTCTTTGAAATGATCATGAAGACAGACAGGCTCTTAAGAGAACAGAAAAGAAATTCCAGATCTGCAGGCTCAGAGACAATAGGGAAAGGGTCACAACAGACATCAAAAATACCCAGAATACTGTAAAGGAAGAATTGAAAAACTTATACTCTTTTAAATTATAAAATCTAAGAGAAATTAACACATTTCTAAATTCAATGGAACCACCAAAGTTAAGCCACGAAGATATCCACAACTTATACAGGCCCATAACAAATACGGAAACCAAAAGAGTATTGGAGAGCCCCTGACTAAAAATAGACTGGATGGATTCATAGCAGAATTTTATCAGCTCTTCAAAGAAGATCTACAACCAATACTATTCAATTATTCAAAAATATTTAAACAGAAGTAGAACCCCCAAATTCCTTCTATGATATCAGTATTACTCTAATAAAAAAGAAACTATTAAATGCACAAGAAAACTATAGGCCTTGTATCCTTCCTGAACATGGGTGCAAAACTTCTCGAAAAACACCCACAAGTTGCAAACAGACATATATCATAAAGATCTTCCACCATAATCAAGCTGGCTTATTTCAGAGATGCAGAACTATTTCAAAACACGAGTCAATAAATTTAATAAATCTTATAAATTTGTATAAAAACAAAAATCACATGGTCATCTCAATAGATGATGAAAGGCCTTTGAAAATAGCCAACATGAATTCATGATAAAATTCCTAGAAGGAATTATACTGGAGGGAACATATATCAACATAGCTAAAGCTACATATGACAAATCTAGACCCAACATCATACAAATGGAGAAAACCTTGAAGCATTCCCCTTTAAAACTGGGAACCAGACACTGTCTTCCTCCTTTTTAATATAGTGATTGCAACTTAGCTAGAACAATAAGATGTGAGAAGGAAATTAAGGAGATATGCAGATGATATGAGATTATACATAAGGGATTCCAAAATTCCACCAGAAAACATCAACCTTTTCTATGTTCTACCTTTTCTATGAAGTGGCAGGATACAAAATCACTTTACAAAAATCAGTAGCCATCCTATATACAGAAAGAGATACAGATAGTTGGGATGGACCTCCTGTCCTCAGAAGTTGGTAGTATTAATATTGTGAAAATGACCACTGTACCAAAAGTAAGTTACAGATTCAATGCAATCTCAATCAAAATACTCATGGGCTGGACCCTTGTACATCAATTAAGCATCAAGGTGAGCCCTTCGGAGAAGCACACAGACCAACCTGATGTGGGATGTCCCTCCATCGAGTCTCACTTCTCAGGTGGTTCTACTTGACAGTTATCACTAGTGGGGACGTGATATGAGCCTTAAAATGTTCATTCAACAATAACTCTTCTCATCATTTTCCTATGAGAAAATTCAGGGAATAAGATATTATAATGCTTCCTGTAATATTAAGGGTAGAAGATATTTCCCTAAAGTTTAGAAAATGTTCAGGGTACCGCATGCTCTTCCCTTATTGAAATCAGTGTGCATGATATATTCCCTCAGCTGGAACACGTGTTCACTCACACTGCTTGGGTTTCCTGGCATGTCTGTTTCTGTGCTTTGTGAAACCGCAGTGTCTTCAAAGCCTCAAACCCTTCTTAATTACCTTTTCATCACCCTCACCCTCATTTACGCTCAATAGATTGCTGAAGAATAAGATAAATGAATACTGAGTAGATAATTGTGTGTGTCTTCTTTAGAAAACTGTTTCCTTGCATACCCTCTGCGCCTCTTACTTTATACATTTTATGGCATAGAATGCTTCAGTAAAAGACAATTAATCAATATTATGCAGAACTACCCTATAAAAGCCTGTTTGAAATTCCCTACCCCATCTAAGGAGAAAGCAGCTTCTTCGTTTCCCGTTTGTTTTATTCAGTGGGTGTAAAGCTGGATGAAATGAAGCGCTGATAAGCTGCAGTCCTGACTGGATTTTCAAAAGACTGTAATATTCGTGAGCAGATCACTTTCAAAGTCCTTTAACAACGTAGGCTACACACAGTACTGTGAAACACAGCACACCCTAGGTTACTCTGAGGTTCCTGCCTGTTTCTCCTCCTTATGTAGTCAGCTCTGATAATGCCTGCAGAAGATGCCAGAAAATGAGCATTTCACTGAGCACTTAGAATGTTAGAACTTTAAGAGTTTTTAAATTTTTTAAATGTTTTTATTCATGTCTATGTGTGTTTGTTTATGTGAATGTGTGACACTTGTGCATGGGTACCTGTGGAAGCGAGATGAAGGTGTAAGGTCACCCGGAGCTGGAGTTAGTTAAAAGTAGTTTTGTGCCAAATCCTGTGGGTACTAGGAACCCAGTTGATCCTCTGCAATTTGACCGCTGAGCTATTTCTCTGGCCTCTGCTTTCATATCTAAAGTAACCTTGAACAGGGCCATGTGGACACACATCAGTGACTGATTTACTAGGTACTTCATCTTCCAACAAGGCAGAGTACAACCTGACCTCCAAGGGAGTCCCAGAGTGTGTTTGCAAGACTACTGAATGCCTTGCAAAGCATAAACCGGACCAAATGGATTTCAGTAAAAGTTTTATCTCTGTGGGATTTATTGCTATGTAATGCCAGCTATTCATGATATTATTTTGGCATAGTTTGTTCGAAAGCTGCTGATAGACATAAGTAGAAAAATTCCATAGTAAGGGGCTGGAGAGTTAGCCTAGCGGTTAAGAGCACTGACTGCTCTTGCAGAGGACCTGGGTTCGATCCCCAGCACCCATATGGCAGCTAAGAACCGTCTGTAACTCCAATTCCAGGAGAACTCCAGCTCCAGGGGAATCCGGCACCCTCTTCTGACCTCCGAGGCATTGTGCGACACGGGTGCACAAACCTACATGCAGACAGTACATTTATACACATACAAAAAATAAATAAATAAAATAAATTCCATAGTAAAACATAAGGCACCATTACCGACTCCATTGCAAGGCTTTCATACCAGACACAGGTGCTCTAGAAAGTATGGTAGAGTGCAGGGACTCAGGTGGGGTGAGGGGCATGGAAAGCTAAATCGATTGAAAAATGATGTATGATTTATGGAAAAGTTTAATAACAATAAAAAATAAATTAAAAAAGATAAGACCCAGACCAAAGCCTTAGCTCTATTCCAACACTACCTAGCAGGTCACTTCTGAGACCTTATTTTCCTAGTGGCTAAGATGAAATTGTTGTACTGGCTTAGTCATTCCCAACTTTTCACCAAAACAAAAAAGATGTTTTTCATGTTTGATTTTCAATTTGAATTTTGTGGCTTGACCGACCTTCCAGTTCATAAATTCCATAAAGTCATCAATAAATTTCCTGCCCTCATATAAGAAAAAAAAATAAACTCCTCACAATGTAGTCCATTGCCTTGCTTAAGACAGTACAGGAAGTGGACTGAGGGAAGGATTGGCTCAGTTGCAGAGTCAGAAGCAGTAGCAAGACTTTGCTCTAACTACAGATCATCTACCTATCTACTTTTCCCTTTATCCGTATCTCACTGCTTGTGTTTCTCTACATACCCTGGAGAATACAAAGGTTAAGTGAATGATCAACTAAATCAGTAGTATTTACAACCTGGGAGAGTCTGGCTACTTTTTAAAGGGTGGTGGATTGTTTTCCATTTATTTAGTTATAGACTCAGGAAAGATCAAGGTGCTCTACTCACAACAGGTAATCAGCAGGTAAAATTAAAAACTAGCAAATTTTAAGATCTGTAGACTATTTTTGAAAATGTTGACATTAGGGGCTGGAGAGAATGTCTAGTGGTTAGGAGTGCCGACCACTCTTACAGAGGACCAGGGTTCCATCCCCAGCACCCACATGGCGGCTGAAAACCATCTGAAACTCCACTTCCAGGAGAGCTCCAGTTCCAGGGGAATCCGACACCCTCTTCTGACCTCCATGGCATTGCACGACACGGGTGCACAGGCCTGCATGCAGACAGTACATCGATACACATACAGAAATAAATAAAATTAAAAAAATTTTTTAAAAAAAAGAAAATGTTGACATTAAAATATTTTAGTATAAGAAGCAATTTCCCCCTAGGGCTTGACCAGGTCTCCTTCTTTGCTTTACACAGGAGAGGGGAGAAGGACTCTAGTTCAAGGGGAGATATTCAAGTGGCTGCTACAGTTCTGGTTCTCAGTCACTTCAGGGCATTCCAGTCAAACCAGGCTCCAGAGAGAAACATGACATTTTTAGGTCCCTTTAAGATACCCTGAGTCCCACAGAAGATGGGCTACATAGCAAAGTCTTTTTTTTTTTTTTTTTTTTTTTTTTTTTCTTTTATTTTTTTTCTTTTTATTGTTATTAAACTTTTTCCATACATCATACATCATTTCTCAATCCAATTTGGAGTCATTTCCCTTTCCATGCCCCCCACCCCACCTGAGTTCATGCACTCGGCCATACATGTCTTGCATCTTTTTCTAAGTCTTTCCAGAGTTTCCTGTTTTTTTCAAAGCAGAAGCTTATTGTTTTCAGGAGAACTTCACTGTTTCAGTCTTCGTTGAAGAATGGCAAAAGCAGTGGAAGCCACAGAGTAGATGTACTTGCCAGTAAGAATTGAAGACAGGCAAAACAACAGTGCTCTCTCTTTTTTTTCTTTTTGTCTTTTTACTAAAATCTCAAGTTCTATATTTGAAGTACAATTTCTCAGGCCTTACTGATTATTTATTTCTGGTTATACTTTCATTTTGGATGCTTAAGGCCACACAGTCAGCCCAGATTAACCAAGGTTTTTGTTTTCTCAAGGTCAGTTGAGGATCTGGTCCTCAGGGGTCACTCAGGGTTTTTATTTGGGGGGGTTAAAAATAAAAACAGATTATAACATCCAGCAAGGAAATATTGAATTGTTCCACACAATGTTTGTCTTTCCTTGACTCCTCTGAACTTCAAGAAATTATTTAGCTGGATGTCTAAATATCACAGTCATAAAATTCAGGAAAATGTTTTTGTTGAAAATATCACATTGTTTGCTAAGAACACCCCAAACTGTTGTTGTGGCATTACTAATAATGACACAAGCCTTCTTTGTAGTCAAGCATAATTTTCCTAAACCTGTGGTTTCAGGAAGAATTACACTGTGGAATCTTTTCCCTGATTGTTTTGGTTACCGTTTTAGTTCTTTTGGCATTTCATTTATTTGTATTTTATCCATCCAGGTGCTTCCTGAAGGTGCATGGTAGAAGGAGATGTTCCTCCTTCATCTGGTCTTACTTTGTGATGCTTTCTGCACTGATAACATTTGCTGAAATCCCAGCCCATCATTTGTTCTGAAACTGCCTTTATCATAATTTAACTGTAGGAAATGAAAGCAAAAATTTTATTGGAATATAGTGATCTCTGAATAGCTGGGCAAGAAAAACTGCCTGGTGTAGAGATTGAAAGATTCTTCTCCATAGTGTGGTTTCCTAATCTATAAAATAGGAATGTATACTAGAGGTGATGTCAGTCCTTGCAAGTTATCTTATCTATGTACATTAATTACACAAATAAAAGAAATATCCCCATTTTACATGTGAAGTTACTGAGACAGAAAAGGAAAAGTTTGGTCTGGTTATAGCTCAGAGAAGATGTCTTGGGTTCAATCCTTTCTAACATACACACATACAACTACACTTTGTTCAATATATACAAGACCTAGGGTTCATTCAAGTTCAGAAATCTTCAACCTACTTTCTTAGCACAGTATTCTGTTTTGAAATCTTGAGAAGAAATTTATTAAAAGGTAACATAATAAAAAAGTTCATAAATATTTCATGAATATTAAAAAATAGAAGACATGAATTTAGGGGAGGTGGAAGGAGGCATGAAGATCAAGTGATATTGTGTACCTGTGTGGCATTTCAAAGATTACAAAATTAAAACATCTGTGGAAATAGCCACTTCAGATTTCCTAATCCTCTAATTTCTGACAATGCCCAGTGGAAATCAATGTTGCTTCTCATAAAGTGAGTGTCCTCTTGCAGTCTGAGAGAATCTGGGATGGAACAAGCCATGATGGAAGGATTTGAGACCAGATCTCTGTGTAATTGTGTTTGGGGAATAAAATTCTCCTGGGAAAATCTACATTGAAATTCTCCTGAGAGTCAATGTGAGCTCTGGGTGACTTGCAATCAATGGCATTAGGAAGAGAAGGGATTAGTGACACTCTGCAGCACCTCTGTGCAAGCTTCTCTCCCAGGGATGCAATTTCAGCCAGTGAGGCAGGGAGCAGCAGGTCAAAGGGAAAATCAGATCCGTGCTGGTGACTGGACCAGAGGAGCATGGGTATAAGGAGAGTCCACCTCCTTGGAGGATTTTTCCATACTGTTTTCACTCAAGACAAGAAGAGTTGAAGGGTGGAGCATGATCACTCAGAGAGGTTTGCTGGACTTCAGCATCACACTCTCCATTTCAGAAGACAAGTATTTGGAAAAATACAAACAAAGATTTGTTTTAACTGTTGTGTGACACTATTCCTGGGGAGACGTGAACACAGGTCTACTCAATCCCAGTAGGAAATTGACTCCAGGCACACAGTAAGGATAATACCAGAGTTCAATGTGAGGAGCCAATGGGTTTTATTGGAGTTATTTATAGGAGGATGGGTGAGCACAGTTACTTACAGAAGCAGAAATGTCCCCAAAGCCCAACCCAGTATAGGTGATGGCTCACAAAAACCAAGACCCTGGCCCTCATTACACAATGTGCATGCAGTTCAACAGGTCCGAGTGCATCTCTTCTAGCCTCCTTGGCTAGTCCCAGCTTCTTCAGGAAGCTCAGCCGGTCTCTGCTTTATTTGTAGGCAGCTCAGCTGGTCTAAACCTCTTAAGGCTTGTCACTGAGGGTTTCTCCTCAGTTTTTACTGCTTGTATATACTTAAGAGGGAGGGCCCTAGTGCAAATGGTCATTTCAGGGAATTCCTGGAGCTGTTGAGTTGCTCACTTCCTGAGTCTGAAGGAGCTTTCCTGCAGGTGGAATGTTTAGCCTCTCCTGGGAACACTCTGTTTCCTCTAAGATGAAATGTTTTATCTGGAAGGAAATTGCTACATTCTGATCAAAGAGGCACATGTCTGTAATCTCAGCACTCAGGAGGAGGAACAGGATGGTTTCTGTAAGTTTGAGTCAGGGCTGGGCTACACATGAGCTCCAGGCCAGCCTTGGCTATACAGTGACACCTTGGCTTTAACAATCCCCACCAAAAAGTTTAAGAAAGAGCTGATTTGTTCTTAATTAGAATGTAAAGCAGCACAGGAAATAATAGGACCCATGAAGAGAGAGTTGGTCATAGCTGGCGTTCTGTAGTCCAGGGCTCTGCCGCTGTTCCTGCTATGATCTTCTTTGGGTAACTGGCACATTTCTAATAAAACATGTGATGTCAGGGTCCTGTGTCTGACAATTGCTTCCTTACTTTTGTTGCCAAGGACCCCCTCATGTTTCCCGAGGTCACACTGTGCTGAGCTGTAGCCCAGCCCTCTAATCACACTTTAGGTGTTAACACATTTACTCATCTAATATTATAACTCTGTTGAAAGAAGACTGCTATGTTCTCCTTTCAGAAACTGAAAAGAGTGGAATCCTGACTTATGGGTAATTAGTGGAGCCTAGAGAAATTCTAGCTCTAAAACCTTGAAATTATCACAATGTGTTGCTTCTCTAAAACAAAAATGGACAAAGTATCACTGGAAGAGGCCAACTTGATTCAAACCTTCACTAAATAATTACATGGGAGATGGCCAAAAGATTCTCCATTTTCTCATCAACAGTGATAATTTATACTCAAATATTATCAATATCATATCAGTCATAGGACACATTTTTACCAGTTTCCTAAGCATATTTAGTAACACTGGAGTTTGAAAATATGAATAAACCTGCTTGTTTATTTAACTCAGATGTAATCAAAGCCCACTTCTGTTCCCTCCCATCCCTAAGCCAGTCTGACACCAAGGCTCCACATGGCACCCCTGCATAGCCATGGCCTTTTCAATAATAAAAAAGCTGCCACAACAGAGAGAAATCACAGGATGGGGAAATTCCTGGTCCATATAGTGCCACAGCCTGTGTCCAGCTCCCTGTGAACCATCCTTCCTGCCTGACCTCACAAGCTTCCCAACAGAGCTCTGAACTCCACTTTGCACTGCACAATTTCCCTCCACACTTAAGCTCACACCAAACTCTCAAGTGATCCATTTTGATAACTGCCAGTTATTGCATCGGTATGCAAATATGTCTGAGAAATTCAAATGGAGCAAGGACACCCTTCATAGTATAGTATGTGGTGAAGTTAATAGTAATATAAGAGGCAAAAATGGCAAACAATCCTAAACGAGCAAAACTTTATAAATGAAATAACCATAGAATTTAAAAGAGCCAATGGGGGCCTGGAGAGATGGCCTAGTGGTTAAGAGCGCCGACCACTCTTACAGAGGACCTGGGATCAATCCCCAGCACCCACATGGCAGCCGAGAACCATCTGAAACTCCAATTCCAGGAGAACTCCAGTTCCAGGGGAATCCAATGCCGTCTTCTGACCTCCATGGCATTGCACGACATGGGTGCACAAACTTGCATGCAGACAGTACATTCATACACATACAGAAATAAATAAAAAATTGTTAAAAAAATTAAAAAGCCAATGGAAATGTCGATTTCATATTATAACTGAAGATAATCAAGACTTCAAAAATAGAAAAAAAGTTTTTCTCAGAATGTTAAAACCTATTGATTGAATATCTACTAGCCATCAGCACATCCCTGTATGACCAACTGTTATTATTTACACACACACACACACACACATACACAGACAAATACACATGCACACACAGGACAATTCACATTCAAGTGCATACACATGTGCAAATACATATGCACACTCATGCACACACACACGTGTACATGCACAAGCATACATATACACATGTAGATATATCTACATACACCTATACACATAGGAACACATGCACTCACACAGGCATATACAAAAACATAGGCATGCATATGCATCAACATGCACACACATCAACATATACATGCATGTACATGTGCACATGCATGCAAACATTTGCACACATGCATGCAAGTGCACACATTCATGTAGCTAAATGCATGCTATAAATACACCACTAGTTGAATTGTCACTTGACCCAAATACAAAGATTTATTTCACTACTGTATAATGGCAGTGCAACAGAGCTTTCAACCGCTAGTATTCTTTAGAGAAAAATAAAATTGTTTACATCCAAAGCGAACAGACACATAGCACTGCCGGCAACCCCCTGTTATTCGCAGGCTTGAAGACAGCTACATCTAAATTCATGATGGAGAGTAAAAGGCAGTAGATTTTCTATTACACAAATAGAGAATATCCAAGTTTTGATCAGACTAAAAATGAAGAGATATTCACCAGGGAAAATTAAAACATGCAAGAAAGTCTTGAAACCCATCACTTCTAAATTTAACCTAAAGTACCGGCTTCTCCCCATATCCCAAGAAGACTGATTGAAATTAATGTGATGCAATAACTTAAGCTAATAATTCTGAAATGTTGCCCTGGACTCCGACTATGTGGAACTGCCATACGGTGGGTGCATTAACAGAGTGCATAAATGCCCAGTAAAGATTTAACACACTCTAGAAAGCAATGACAAATGATGTTTTTGTAAGTTTATATCGAAATACACTTCTTTATTTGTGCATTAACTATATTTGCTTCTGTATCCCAGACACATTGTGCCAGAAACCAAATGCTCATAAATCCAAAGATATTTCGAGCCCACTCCTTTAAAGAAAATGGTGCCAACCTCAGGAGAAAAGATCCCCGTGAAAATTCACTAAGGACAGCTTAGCGTGTGCTTTAGAAGTGGAGCAAGAGGGGCTCACTGAAATTGGGGGCTGAAATGAAGGGCAAGAAAAAAATTCAAAAGTATTTTGCAGTTTTGACTTGAACAGTTAGAGATGGTGCTATTCAGTGAGACAGGAAGAGTATGGAGGAAAATGGAACGTTGTATGGGAAGAGAAGGGGTTGTTATAATTTAACATATTTGTCTTCAAATAGTGCCATCTATTCACAAAGTCTGCCCCCTTGTTTCATCTGCAATGTTAGTTCACAGATAATGACATACTTTGCCAACAAGACATGCTGTGGGACCCAGAAATCTGCCTTTTTTAACACTGCAACACAAGCGCTGTGGTGTCCTGGAGCAGTCTTCTTCACTTCTCTTCACCCTGGCTTCTTATCCACAAAAAGTGAAAATAATATTGCTTGAAATCTGGTCTAGTAATCCCCTCTGCATTGCTCGTTGTGCTCAGGGCTGCTTTGGCTATCCAGAGACTTTTGTGCTTCCACATAAATTTCAGGATTTTTTTTTTCTAATTCTGTGAAGAATGTCATGGGAATTTTTATTGGAATTGCATTGAAATTATATATTGCTTCTGGAAAGATGGCCATTTTATATTAAATCTTCCAATCCATGACCATGGTAGGCCCTTCCATTTTCTGGTGTCTTCCTCAATCTCTTTATTTAACAATTTAAATGTTTCATTGTAGAAATTTTTAATGTCTTTGATTGAGTTGAATCCAAAATATATTAGTTTTTGATGGTCTTGTGAACAGGAGACTGTTCATGCCTCCACTTGCTTGTTATGCATGCTTGAAACTCTTGCTAGAGCAATAAAAAAAGAAATTAAAGGAGTATTAATTGGAAAAGAAGAGGTCAAATTATCCCATTTTGCAAATGATATGATATTATATCTAAGAGTTGCTAAAAAATTTCACCAGAATATCCCAGAAATAACTAACACTTTCATAAAAGTGGCAGATTATATGATTTTTTTATTGCTCTAGCAAGAGTTTCAAGCATGCATGACACTGGTGCACAAACCTGCATGCAGACAGTACATTCATACACATATAGAGTTTCAAGCACTATATTAAAATTCTTTTTTATTATTTATTTATTATTTTTATGTGTATGAGTGTACTGTCTGCATGTAGGTTGGTGCACCTGTGTCATGCAATGCCATGGAGGTCAGAAGAGGGTGTTGGATTCCCCTGGAACTGGAGTTAAAGACGGTTCTCAGCCGCCATATGGGTGCTGGGATCAAACCCGGGTCCTCTGCAAGAGCAGTCGGTGGCGCTCTTAACTGCTAGGCCATCTCTCCAGCTCCTCAAGCACTATATTAAAAAAGAGATAGTGGATAGCCTTGTCCAGTTCCTGATTTGGGTGGGGGCAATTTTATTGAATTTCATACATAACATCTTGATCATTCTTAATCGGCTTTATATCCCCTTCTCCATTGGCCCCTTCCTGGAATTCACACATTCTGTCTTTTGGTTTAAGGTCTATTCTGCCAAATTAATCTCCCTGAGCATTCCTCAGTGCAAGTTCATGCACTGAGCTTTAGTCAGCCTATCCAGAGTCCCTTGTTTAAAGAAGGCCAGTTCATCCTCACCCAATAGTAATCAGCAGCCAATAGGGCTTCAGCTAAGATTGGGTTCTGCTACCCATTTCTGCAGTTCCATGTTGGGTTTTGTCTGATTGAGTCTGCATGGGTCTTATGCATGCTGACATCAATGCTGTAGGTTTATATGAGCAGGGTCCCAGGAGCTCGTAGGTTTCTATTTCCACATGGTCTTGCAGCACCTTCCTGGTTTTTCTAATCTTTTTGCCCCCTCTTTACATTGTTCCTTGAGCCCTGGGTGACTGAAGCTGAATATAGACCTGTCCGTGGATGCACACTCTGTAGATTCATAATCTTCATGGTTTGTCCATTCATGACCTTTTGAGTTCCTGGCATCTTCTTGGATGTGGGAGCATCCTTAAGGAGAGTTAAGAGGTTAACTAGTGTCCCCATATCCATCTGGTTCCTGATTTTAAGGTGACACTTCCAGATTTTTCTGTTTAGAATGATGTTGGCAGTATTTGTTGTATATAGATTTAGTTATGTTGAGATATGTTCCCTCCAGTCCAATTACCTCTAGGACTTTTCACATAAATGCATGTTGAATTTTACCAGAGACCCTTTCTGCATCTATTGAAATGACCATGTGATTTTTGTCTTTGAGTCCATTTATTTGCTTTATTGCATTTATTGACTCACATATATGAACTATCCCTGCATCTATGGAATAAAGCTGAATTGTTCATGATTGATGATATTTTTGATGGTGCCTGCAATTTGCAAGTATTTTGGTGAGAATATTTGCCTCCATTTTCATTCATAAAAGGGGTCTATAGCTTTCTTATCTCTACCTGCTTTTTGGTATTAGAGTGATGCTGGAATCTTAGAAGGAATTTGGGAGTCCCCCCTCTGTTTCTTTTTGAATAATTTAAGTAGTATCGGTTTTAGGTCTTTAAAATGCTGGTAGAATTCTGCTCTAAATCCAGCTGGGACTGGGCTTTATTTAGTTGGGAGTTTTTTTATTGTTGTTTCAATGTCCTTATATGTTTTGTGTCTGTTTAAAATGTTGATCTCTTCTTGGTTTAGTTTTGGTGATTACCATGAAAAATATGTATAGCCATTTCTTTTAGGTTTTCAAATTTAATAGCATATGGGTTTCTAAAGTGTTCCCTTATGATTTTCTGGATATCTTTGATGTTTGGTGTGATGTTTCTACTTTCATCTCTAATTTTGTTGGTTTGGAGGTGTTCTTTCTTTCTTTCTTTTGGTTAACTGGGCTAAGGTTCTATGTATCTTGTTTATTTTTTCAAAGAACAAGCTCTTGGATTCATCAATTATTTGTATTGTTTTCTTTTTTATTTTATTAACTTCTGCTCTGATTTTTGTGATTTCTTCTTGTCTCCTGGATTTGTATTTGATTTGTTGTTGCCTTTCAAGGGTCTCAAGTTGAAATATTAAGTTAGTTATATGAGCTCTTTCTGTTTTTTTAATTTAGGCACTTAGGACTATAAACATCCCTCTTAATGCTGCTTTTTTATGTTTTTAAATTTTTATTGAGCTTTTATGCATTTCATACAACTTTTCCCAATCAAATTTAGACCCATTTCCCCATCCATGACCCCCAACCCCCAGAGCGCATGCATTCCTCCATACATGTTAAGTCTTATCTTGTATCTTTTCCTTAGTCTTTTTAATTTTTTCGATGTAGAAGTTTACTGTTCTGGTCAATTCTTTGAACAAGTCTTTTGTTGTTGTTGTTGTTCTCTTTAATCTTTTTAATTATTTTTTTAATTTTACATTATTCCAAAATATGCATACATACAGTCCACACATAAGTCAAAATTACAAATTCTGAAAATAAAATATACATTGATTCCTAAACACATTAGACATTTACATTTAAACAGTAATTTTGCATACAGGTATAAAGATGTGTAACTTTACATTCTTTTTTCTTTTTAGAATATGACTACCTGTCTTCCATCCATATATGATAATTACAATGTGTGAATGGTAGGGCAACTCTAGAGCCCATTTAGAGGTTCACATTGGAAATAGCACAGTTGTTTCAGATAAAATGAAATGTAATAATAAAGTTGCTCAGTTTGCCTGCCAATTCGGGATTGATTTGGTGTTAGCATCCACAAATGAGGAAAACCATTCACCTTTTTGTTTGTGCGACTGTGTTACTTCACTTAGTACAATTGCTTCGAGTTCCATCCATTTACCAGCAAAGCCCCTGATGTCATCTTTCTTTACTGCTGTATAGAACTCCATTGTGTAGATGTACCACATTTTTGTTATCCAGTCATCTGTTGAGGGACATTTGGATTGGTTCCAGCTCTTTGCTATTGTGAAGAGAGCTGCAATAAACATAGCTGTGATGTATCTTTGTGGTAGGTAGGATGGATACCCAGGTGTGGTATAGCTGGATCAAGTGGTAGGCACATTTTGAGTTTTTTAAGGGTTCTCTACACTGCTTTCCACAGTGGTTGTACAAGTTTACATTCCTACCAGCGGTGGATGAGTGTTCCCCTTTCCCCACAACCTCTCCAGCATTTGTTGTCTTTTGATTTCTTGATCTTGGCTAGTCTTAATGGAGTGAGATGATATCTTAGTGTGGTTTCATTTGCATTTCCTTAATTATTAATGATGCTGAACACTTTTTAAGATGTTTCTCAGCCATCTTTACTTCCTTACTTGTGAAGTCTCTGTTCAGCTCTTTACTCCATCTTTTGAGTAGGTCATTTGTTTTCTTACTTATTTGTTTTTTAAGTAGCTTATATATTCTGGATGTTAATACTTTGTCAGATGTATCAGTGATGAAGGTTTCCTCCCACTCTGTGGGTTTTCTCTTCACTTCCTTGATTGTTTCTTTTTTTTTTTTTTAACTTAAAAGGAACAGAAATTTATTTTTTTTGTTTTGTTTTTGTTTTGTTTTTTAATTTATTTTTTTATTTTTAAGGGATTCTACAATATAACGACACAGTTGTTTGCAGATAACATTGATGTTACTCAGTATGTCATACAATTAGGTAATTGGTGCATTTTGCAAGGATCTATGTCCAAATTTTTGAAAAACCCAAGGTTCCCATAGTCCAGTTGGAGAAGCTTGTATGCACAGGCATGTTGATCAATCAGGAGTCCAGACTATATTCCTGTAGTCTCATGATTCACCCCTATCTCTCCACAGCCCTTACAATCTACCATGCCTCCTCTTCCACAGTTTGCTCCCTGGGGTTTGGGAAAGGGGCACAAGTGGATGAGAAGAAAACAGTCTAATTTCTTTGGAGTTGTCATTTTGGACTCCAGTCTGTTCAGGTTGTTTCCCTTCATGG